>WARS01000012.1:9205000-9752500 GCA_008933995.1 Datnioides undecimradiatus
TACTTCACCAGTTGCCACGGGGTACGTGGAGAGACTGTGGATATGCTCAGCTTATTTGAAAAAAACTCCCAGAAATTATGATTTGATTTGAAAAAAATATATCCACATGTGAACCAGTCTGCCAGGAGTAAAGCGTGTCATGATATACCTACAAAGTCCACAGGGGAATGAAGTCAGGGTGGATGAATGGCTCAACAAAATTCTAGACTTAACCATAACCATGACTGTTTCCTAACCTTAACCTCATGGATATTACTGTAACCATGACAACAAAAGTGCTACTCAACCTTAACTACCAATTTAAACCCAGACCATGATGTTTCCCTACATGTTCACCGACAGTTACTCAAGTCAGAAGTGCTGACGTCCTGCTGAGCATCAGGTCTTTGTGGGCTTCTAAATTTGCTCCAAACAATAATGTTTGTCACTTATTTTGGAGGACTTGGTTGGTTCGTATCTGAACATTACATGTCGCAATTAAGAGTGTGCAAAACTAGTCAGCGGGCAAGGAGAGAAGTATCTTTTTTGCATTACTTTAGCTAACTAATTGGACAATTTATCTTCTTATCTTTGAGACAACTTGTTCTCTGTTCATCAAAAACAGTTTGTCAAATTGTACTGTTAAAAAAGTTCAAATAGTTTGCTAAAAGTAACCTGAAAAGTTAAAAAGTCAGCAAAAAGTAATAGCAAATGACTAAAAATAATGTATGAAGAGTTAAAATAGGTCTCTAAAAGAAATGGAAGTCCAGTTTAATCACTCGGCTAAAGCTAACAGATTTAACTTTTCACCTCTGCCACCTCAAGTGGCTGAATGGATGCAAACCAAACTGACCTAATCAATAACACCTTAGTTTTGTAACACAATGTTGGCTTGCAGTATCCACATTAATATAATTAATACTTTTGCAATATATCTAATGCATTATACATGGCAAGTGGTGTCGATGAAGAGGTGCTAAGTTCATTTGATGGGGCTGTGGGGCTACAGCCACCCTTCTTGTCTCTTCCTTTCACTTTGTTTTCCCCATTTCAAACGTAGCACTGAATATATTAATTAAGAGTAATGATGTAGTAAGTACTGATAAACATATCTTAACATCAGCTCGGCCCATATTGTTGCTCAGCAGCAAATAAATATTCAGCAGAAACATCGAACTCTCCTGTTTCTTCTCACCTTCATTCATTCCTAGCCTTTCTGCCCCCCTGCCTATTCCAGATATCATATGTAGTTATGAAAACATTATTAAATCTGTGTAATTATATGTTAAGCACCCAGTTATTCACATGTATCAATTTGAAACAAAACCTTTACATGTGAAGCCAGCAGCTTCATTTGAAACTGTGCTGGAACGAATCACTTGAGCATTTATCCTCTGACAGAGCTCTTCATTTCAAAGTGCTGTCTGTGTCTTTGAGCTCGGAGAGAGCCTTGGCCCCTGTCTTCAGCTGGTAACCAAGTAAAACACATGGACATCCTTAAAGGAAGCATTTGGCAAATTGTTTTAGAAAAAATGCTTATATGTGGAAAAGCCTTGGCTTTGCCATCTACTGGAAACGATTCTGTGGTTTGGTGGGAGAGAATGAGGGTTAAGACAGCCATGGTGTGCAAGTGAGTGAGTGTGAGCATGTGTGTGAGCTCGGATTTGTTCACATTGCTTTAGCTCTACCTGAAGTCCGTCCACTCCCCCAGTTCCTCTCTGCCTTTTCTTGACACTATAAATATCCAGCAGATATAAATGTCATTTCCCGATATCGATCACCTAAAATAGGTTCTTCCTATTGATCTCCCTCCCACTGCCTTTATCACGCTGTTGCAGCAGAAATGAATTAACTTCTGAATATTCAATCTTGTTGACAAGGAGCTGTTACTCCCTTCCACCGCTGACATTTATACCCCACAGTGCGAGTGTTGCTGGAGTGGATTTATTGGCTCGTTCAGGTCACTCAAACTGTGTAATGTAAAGCCACCGGACGAGTCCTCGCTGCTGTCAGAGTTGTGTCGATGTTTTTTCACTGTCTCTCTAAATCTCTTTCCTTATCGACTTGTGTCTTTGTCTCGTAGCGTCACGGCAGCATGTTGTATAATTCAGCAGAGCGCTTGATGCGCTACCTAGACAGGAATGTCCAGGTTTTATTTCCTGTTAGACTCATCTACCAATCACAGGGGATTCTCGGGTTGAATTCCTCCCTGCTCACATTCTTGGAAGCTGCATGATGCAGGCAGAGGTTTTCAGACTGACCGAGGGTTTTGGGGAAAGCGAGGCTTTCATGGAAGAATTTAGGAAAATCAGAAATGTATATATCTTGCTGGAAGAAAGAAGGCTTTGTGCAGAAGACAGGGTTCAATGCTTTGTGAGTATTTGAAGCTGCTCTGTGCAGGAAGAGGAGACTGGTTGGTTATAACCATGACCATGAGCAACACAATCTAGCATGTCTGTCAGAACTAATAAGCATAACATGACATAGACTGCTATTTACATGTAAAGGGATTTTTGTCAGAATAATAAAATATGTAAATGAAGCTTGAAAAACTATAAGGACATAATCAAACATGACTTGATAAACTGGTGTGAGCTAGGTATGGATTTTATACTTGTTGAAAAAAAAGGTCTGATCCAACGCAGTCATCAATATTTTGACAGCTTATCATTGGGTGACCTTTCCCCTCCCAGCATGCCGTGTCTCATCCAATCAGTAATAATGGCATCAGATGACTGGTGGGAGAAGCACAATGAGAGGATCACTGTCACGCAGCAGAAAGAGAAAGTTTGCATCATTTATCACTTTTGACTGATTTTTAATTTTTTTTTGAATCTTCTGCTTTTTGATTCCAGACTGTCAGACGGAGACTGTGCTTTGTGAGTTAAAGACTGAAGGCGTGTTGTCACTGATCTCCAGCCACAAACTCATCAAAGTCTGCGTTTCCTTGTTAAACAGACAGAGGGTTAGTGTTAGGATGACTGAGATGACTAATGAGCCATAACCAAATCATAATTTCTTCTTCCTCCTTCTTCCATTCTCCATGTCATTTTGCCTTTTTTCATTCCTCTCTGCCTTTTCTTTGTTCCTCTATCCCTCCGCCTTGTGTCATCTGCCTTGTGTTTTAGATTACTGCGAGCATAGTAAATGAGTAAGGAAACATGAACAAGCACTGCATGCAATGGAAACTGTCTTACTCATCTGAAAACAACGGATGTGAAAGAGGAATAGCAAATTTAAAAAAAACTTGGTGACACTGAAGTTGATGTATGGTCTGAAAACATGACTGAAATTGATTAAACAGCACAAAGTTTAAAGCCTTAAACCAGCGCTAGCATACACATGTGTCCGCTGAGTTTTTGGTCACTGTAATCACTCTCATGTCCTAACCAGCCTTTAAGAAATCGCTAACGCAATCCGCTCAATGTAAGAATGTACCCTTTGTGTTTCAACAGCGTTTCCGCGCTGAACGCCAGTGGAGGGATTGTAACGCAGAAGAAGGAACTTTGTATTAAAAGGATTGAAAGTTGTAGACTTGATTTGTCTCGGGCTGAAGCTTCCTATTGGCTCCCACTGCGTTTAAGAATTGATTTAGGATTAGGCTACGTTTGTTTTCAAAAAAGAAATTTTGTTTCACGTAATCCAAAAAAATGGCTTCGACTGCTTAATCACTTACCACATCACTTACCACATTTACCAAATTTAACAGTAATAAACTCAAAATCTATTCAGCAAATTGTACCACATACAACCTAAAATTCAAGATTATCATTTCTGCTACTGCCTCCAGGCTCTGCCCCCATGGTTTTACATTGAAAAAAATAATTTAAATAAAAATATTGATCCATGTACGTCATGTGATTGGATTTGTCGAGAACAGAGATGCATGCTGAAGTAGGTACATTAATTTCAAGTTACGGCTGTTGGGTTTTGATAGACAGGACAGATACACAAACCCACACCCAGTTAACCATCACTGTTCTGTCTGGAGAGGCAGGTAATTATTGACTCTGTGCATGTGTGTGTGTGTGTGTGTGTGTGTGTGTGTGTGTGTGTGTGTGTGTGGCAATAGACCTCTCAGTTGTGTCTATCTCTGTTTAATGTCTGACTGCCTGGGTGGGGGGTGGAGGTCGTGAGAACCTGCAGTCACCCTGAGAATCCCACAGAGAAACACACCTTTCTTTGTCTGCTGCTGCAAAAGCTTCGCAGAAACACTCCCAGCAGTTTGACCTAACTAACTTAGAGGAATTGGTTAATTGCTGTTGATGTCTGTGCCGGTTTTGAGAGGAAATGAGATTAATTATTCCTGAAACTCTGGCACCGGGAGCTAGAGATGAATTTGAGGACAAGCGAAACATCAAACAAGACGCTGTGATTGGAGGAAATCTGGAAACCAACACCAGCTCTTCAGGCCCATCCAAACTCTACTCTGTCCTGTGTGTTTGATGTGTGTGTAAACGTAGCCAAGGCCCACTGAGTCCGCTCTGATGAGCCTGATAGATGGCACTAATAGCAGACCAGAGTGGACTGATTCCAGTTGTAAAAGCCGTACCTCTGCCAGCAGTGATTTCCGTTTTTTTTTTTTCCAGCTTTAAGACGCTGCTAACAATGAGCTGAGAAACCACAAGGAGTGGCAGGCTGAAGCTGCTCGGAAGTGGGTTTTCAGGATCGGACAGTATCGAGTGTTCTTATTGGTCGGGACCTGGGGAGTTGCCAGACGAGCAAAAGTCCATATTGAGTCGATTACAGTGTTTCTGAGGTGTGTGTGCACAGATGTGTGTGTGCTCATTTAGAAAAGCTGTTTAATTAGTGAAAACGGGGTTGTTTTCTCTGTCGCCGGTGCAGGCTCATGGGAGGGTAAACATTAAAGTCTGTACTTGTTGTCTCCAGGTTAATCTTTAACTGGACTGACTGAACTGAAGACCAGACAAAATCTATCTATCTATCTATCTATCTATCTATCTATCTATGTAACCATGAAAATACCTGTTCATTTTATCTTCTTTATCAAAATATAAGAAACTTAACGACTGTACAATCAGTACAATAGCCAGCTGTTATGATTATGAAAGATCCTGTTCATTGAATGTTTTTCTACATACATATTGAAATAAATAAGTGGTCGGTGGCTGAAGTTAATTATTTAGTTTCTCAAATGATTGATTCACCATTTGGTCCATTAAGTTCTGTAGCTTCAAACGTCCATTACATGTTCCCAAAAAGTTGGCATATTCAGATGTCTTATTCTGTCCAAACAGTGCTGAAAACCCCCAAGATATGATAATCAGTTTAATATGACAGAAAATCCAGCAAACATTCATATTTGAGAAACTACATTTTTGTTTTAAATGACTTTGACAATCAGTAGATTATCAAAATAGATAGACCAATAGATTATTGAATCGTTGTTTGAATTCAAATTAAAACTGAATAGTCCACCTACATTCCCACCTCATCACACCATCCTACTTACAGCCAAATTATGTAACTGTAGTGAGGACATCATGACTTCAGAGGGCTCAGGATCTACTCGATCTACACGTCCCTCCGTCCCGCCCTCCGTCCTGTGTTCAGGAGATCGAATGAAGGCAGGGTGGGGCCCCCAAGGCCCCTGGTAGCTCGGAGATAAAGCCACACAAGTAGGCCACTGTGGGCTCGACAGGAACAGGACTGTAGATTTTCCCATTTGATAAGTCAGGAGGGGTGGGAGCAATCAGTGGCTACACACACACACACACACACACACACACACACACACACTTACTTCCACTTGTACATATGGACACATACATTACTCTCATGCATAAACATTCAAACGCACAAAACGGGCTTCATGTCAGGTCATTACAGGTCGTTATGCTATCAGAGAGATAAGATCACAGCATTTCTTCTTCCTGTTCCTTTTTGCTTCCTTGTGTCAAGAATTTCATTTCTGAGTGGCATATTGAGTTCTAGCTGCTCATTATTATTACGGTAATATCTTTGCACTTAAATCGGGCCCTTGCACGTTTTTTTGTTGGTGAAGTTTTCATACTTGTTCATCATATTTTCTAGTTCATTTAAAAGGGACTGCGTAAAAACAGGTTTCAACAGAAAATCATTTCTTGAAGTACACTTATTCACTTTCTTGTTAAACGAGATCAATACATCTGTCACGTTTGGATGGTAAATACAAAGCTACAGTCAGCAGTCGGTTGGCGTAGTGCAGAGCCAGGAAACGAGGAAACAGTTAGCCTGGCTCAGCTCAAAGATAATAAACTCAGCAACCCTTAAGCTCTTTAATTATCGTAACACTTTATATGTTGTTTTATGCTGTTTTATGGCAGTCATGTGCCCGGCACAACTCCAAATTTAGATTTACTATATTTAACTGGATAGAGCCAGGCTAGCTGTTTACCTGTTTTAAGTCTTTTTGCTAAGCTAAGCTATCAGCTCTAGCTTAATATTTAGCACACTGACACAAGATGGGTATAAATCTTCTCAGTCAGTTTCAGCCAAGATAGCAAACAAGCATATTTCCCAAAATGTTTTTGTATTTCTGTACTATGTGTCGTTAATTTGTTACTTTAGAGATTCATTTGCATTTTTGAGAGAATTCAGCAAGATCAGAGGTTGCTCCAGCTCAAACTAAAGGTTCACGCAGTGTGAAATTAGTGCTGAAATTCACACATATGTTCTCACACACTAGCGCACACCCACATAGATCATCCTCTGTCATTACAGTGGGCCTGCCCTGGTTTCTCAGAGGAAACTCTGACTGACCACTTCTGATTTCCTCACCGCTCTCAGGCCCTGTGATGACTCTATTAACTGTTACGCCTCTATTTTTCCCCTCAGCTAGACACATTCTTCAGCTCTTTCCTACCGACCTACAGTGATGCAAACCTCCTCGGTAAAAATACTCCTCGCCACCCTGGTGAGTCAGCCAGACGGTAACCTTCAGAGTGTGTAATAGTCCGCCACACACGCGCTGACGTGAGATGGGGTAACAGGAGGTTCGAGCAAATAAGGGTTTATGTAATACAGATATTGTGTGACAGGCTGATGGATGATATCTTGAGCCAATATTTGGTGTAGATCAGGGGTATTGAGAAAAGTCACAAGCAGAGAATTTACTTCCTTCAAAAAAGGCAATAAAAACACTTTAACTTATGACAGTCTTGAATAATTTTGCCTAGTTGCATAATTTTTGGACATTTAGTGCTCTTAGGAATTACTGTTAACTTGGAAGTACTGCGAGAAGTGTCATATAAATGTCAGTGCATTCATATACCAAGTAAATTAATGTCAGCCTCATTGTCCGGACTTGCTTTCCATATTTCTTGATCACGAAAAAGGTATTAGATTGTCTTATGTGAGGTAATTTAAGTATATTCTTGCAGACGTCCCGCTGAAGCCGACTCTTTTCATCCCCAACGCTTCAAACAAGTGTTTCCACCTGAATTTTATTCTTTATGAGGAAAGCCTCTGAAGCTCCATTTAAACACAAAATCTCCGTAATGAAAGACAGATGTAATTAGTTTTTATTAATCATTTTCAGCTTAAAATCTCCTTTTGGCAACCTGATAACCAGAAATCTGAATACCTGAAAAAATAAGCAAATGTCCAAGGAGGAAGTTTTCTCTGTTTTTACACCGCAATGGATACAGTTAACAAAAAAGGCTTAATATTGGCCATCCAACTAATGCGATGGCTCAACTCCAACAGACACAAAGAGAGGTACTACTTTACCCCCTTTTTATTGAGTTGCTTTAAGTCCCTGCTGACTTCTAATCAGCCCACAGAAGCTCCTCAGCCCTGTATTTGCTGTCAGTAATGACAAAGCTCTGCCTCCACGCAGCAGCTTTTACAGATCTTTGAACACACACAGGCAGACTGTATCTGTCTTCATATGTCCCTCTGTAGTGGTCCAGGATGTCAATGTGTTTTAAAATTCCTTCACACATGTCAAATGTATTCATAACAGTCTCACTGTGAAGGATACAGTAGAGGCCGAGGGGAGGCTTTGAAGTTGTAAGAGCGAAGATGGGGGGAAAAGTGGAGAAAATAGAGGAAGTGAGTGAAAGAGAAATGGAGGGATGAAGGAAGAGGGGGGGGGGGCATCGTATGTACGAGAGAGAAATCTGCACATGATGACATGTTGCATTACATGATCCCCCGTGATCGCCGGTGGTCTCGCCCTCTGAATCACAACCATCTGCCTCTGACCTTCAGGGTGGAAGAGTCCATTTCCGTGCAGTGCAGGCTGGTGGGGATTAAGAGGGTCCGGGGGTCTGGCCTCTGGCCCAGCAGAGCCGGTATGGATCACAGCTTTCAGAGCTCCGAACCCCGGGACCAGAGGGAAACTTCCTAACCCAGAAACACTTCCCTCATCTCCGCCGTACACACGCACACACACACACACACACACACACACACACACACACAGACTGAGGACTTCATTACTCCCAGATGTGGAACCATCCTGTGGAAGGCATGTTCAGATGGTTAGTGTGTGCATGTGTGTGTGTTGTGTTTATGCCGCTGAGCTTATGCGATAGTAGAGAACACAGAGAGAGAGCGAGGGATGGGTGGTGTACAAACAGAAATGAAAATGACTGGAGTCTGTGCTTCCCACTAGAAAAGCGATAATAGCCACTGTGTTTACAGTGTCTGCAGGTGCTCTTTTTACTTTAAAATATAAGCACACACACACAGAGTGACATTTGACTAGCACTTTGGTGGGTGAAACCCTTAATTCGGGGCAGCAATCTGCTCATAAAGGAGTAACTACAGACACAGCAAAGTTGATAGAAAAAGCTTTTCAGTCTGCAAAACATGGGCTGTAAATCTTTTGTTTTATACTCTTTTACATCATTTTGCCCCCAAAAATGAACTGTCATAAACCAGAGATAACAGCTAAAAGTGCAGATCTGCACTCTGCTCTCGGAGGGTTGTCAAGGAAAGTGAGGGGAAAATACTCCTAATTCCTTCTTTCAGACATTTTCTTCTTCACTTCATAGTGCCTCTGCTTTGCTGTCTGTCTGTTATTCATTTGTAATAAAGCATTTCTTTTGAAATATATCTAACAATTTAATCAAGATCACCATCACTCATTATGTGTAATTTAAAGTTGGTACTTATTTATTGTTGCACTTTTATATAAGCCAAAATCTACGAGTTGAACACCAAAAATCTTTTATCCTACATTTCCCATGATGCAGCTTAGTGGTATTTCTCATACGACCTGTCCATATGTGTCTGCAAAACACATAAATTCGCCCTATGCTCCCAGTTTTGTAAGATGGACGTTCTTTCTGTTACAAATGTGTATTCTCCGTGCTGAACCTAATATAACTTTACCTTTAGCTAAAGCTAGCTGCAGCTCTCGGACCACTGGCTAGCTTTTACTTGATTTAGCTGTCCCTCTGTGCGAGTGCAGTAAGTGGTTGGTGAGCCCAGTTTACCAAGCCAGAGTGCAGAGTGCGGTTTGGCTTATATTTTATTACAGCTCCATTTTGTAATAACTGCAAATTCTGCACAGTGTCTCTTAATGGAAATGTTACATTTCTATGGCATAATCATTTTTTGTTGTAAAAACGTCAAAAGATTCTGGTGTTAACTCAGTTTCGACCAAATATGTGGTTACCTCAACTTGGCTTGTAGGGCAGAAATGGAAAATGCTTTTCAAATAATCTCTCGACTACCTCCACGTTGATGTGGCCCCTGCTCGTGTCCTGCTGCTTTTGTTAAGAGCCTGACGTAAGTCCGTACACACCGCTCACTCTTGTGTCCTCATATTCTTGTCATAAACAGTAGCCTATTAGCCTGTAGTCCTTTAAACAGGCCCTAATAAAGCTCAGGCCACCCACACGGAGCACAGCTCAACGTGAGCATGTGAGAGCGTCTGGACACATTTGTATGCACAGATAAAACACACATCTGTGTACTTTCAAACCTGACCGCATTCCTGCCCCAGATGCTAACGGTAAAGGTGTGATGAAAACAAAATCAGGTCGCTCGGTTTCCCCAAACCCACACTCAGCCCAGCGGTTGGCGGCGTCGCTCACAACTGGTATCAGATAAAAAGTACAAACACTTTTATCTTCATGAGAGAAAAAGAGATTAGGCGCTTCTGAACAGTGACTCCAGGTTAATGAAAGGATTTTGTTCCCTCTTTGAATTCAGCTCTTTTTCTCCTCTCCATCTGTGCTGTTACCTCTCATACCCCCTTAACTTTTATTCTTGCCCACTCTTTTCCTCTGCTCTTCTTCTCCTATCGCTCATCTGCACACCCTCCTCCCTGTGCTCCACCGCTGTGTGGCCTCCTCCTGTGCTTTTTGTCGTAGCCAAGCTCTTTTGTGATTACAGGCTAGTGGTTCAAAATGTAAACAAGATGTCAATGGAGGTCCCGCTCAGCCTCGAGTGAAACACCACGGCATCCATTAGACTGATGTGTGCTATAGTAACACACACAAAACAGAGAACGGTGCAAACACACTGGCACCTCGGTTGTTTTTGCTTTCAGATCTGGTTGTGGCCTTTGGATGTCGCAGTCTGCAACCACAGAATACAATGCTAAAAATATCTTGCGTGCTGTCCTGCATCTTGAAGAAAGTTATTTGGTAGTTTGTTTTTCTTTGGGCTCTTTTGGAGAAAAGAACATTTAGATGTTGCTATTGCTATAGTTTTCCCTGTTTGACAGGAGAAAATTGTTCTACAATCTAAAACATCGACAGTAACTGTCAAGTTTTAGTCCCTTCAGAGCAGAAGGATTATTTCTGCAGCCACTGTTTTGCACTAATTAATGTTCAAGAGTCGTGCTGGGAGAGATTCGTCGTAAAAAGAAGCAGACTCTGCTGACAGTTAAATTGAAACACTGCAGCCAAAAATATGCTGATTAAAGGATGCAACTTTCCCTTTTTCTGTTCTGGAAATACTTAATTGATTGTGCATGTTCCCCAAGGGGTTGTCAAGAGTCAGTCTGTGAAATGTAGGAAACACAGGTAAACAAGGCAGGTTGAGGAGAAGTAGATGAACCATAAAAGCATGCTATTACCACAAAATAACCTCGCGGATTGATGACACGTGAGAGTAAAAGTATCCGAGGGTGGAATTTCGTCTCAAAGCCAGAGTTGTTAAACTGTCCTTGGATCCAGATTCAGAAATTCTGCTTCTTTCTTTTCTGGAATCCAGATTCAAGAAAACTCTACTGCCACTCGTGTCATGTGATGACCAGAAATAAGCCAGTCTTCGAAACTTCAGACCTGGCTTGCAGTGCTTATTGTAACACACCCCAATGTTGAGACTAGTCATAAAAACAGTATGTTTTCGTAAACTTTTCTCCCTTTGGTATTTGCTGCATTTTTCTCTATTTTGTTTAGCCCCGGCCCTGTAATACAACTCAGAGGTTTCTTATGAATACCATAAGTTGTGTATTTGGTGTTACCCTTGTAGCTTCATGCCAGGGGACATGCCGGACTTGGAGCCGACTGTGTGTGTTGGATGAGAGAGAGAGGAACATGGAGTCGGCTCCATCGCCACACACCAGGGCTCCGAGCCCCATAAGCCCTTCACTTACAGACCAACCACGAAGACTGCGACCCAACCATCACCACATGCCTGCTGGGGAGGGAGCGGAGGGGGGAGCATGGAAATTAGCTGAGGGATCTTTCACAGTTGCAACACTGGCATTCCTCACCGCTTAGATTTCTATAACACAAACTGAGCAACTGAGCCTGAGATTTGAATCTCCTCTTTAAACTCAACAAAAGGGGCTATATTTTTTTTTTTAAGAGAGGAAAATTGGCAGGATATTTTTCACAACGGATATTATTAGATTCCATTTTAGCGTTACAGTAGCATTCGAATGAAATAAAGGACATGGAGACAAATAGGTTTTCCTTTCCCTCCCATTTCCCTCGTTTTATATACAATCCACTCTGGCATGTTATAAGGCCTCTAAGTCAAACGCAGGCTTTGGTCTGGGTTTGTTGAACTTTTTGAGGTACTACTGCGTCTTCTCGGCCTCTGAGTCATCTAAGTAGGGGTAAAGATCATGAGGAAGAGGGCAGCCCACTTCTCTAAACGCCAAAGTGTGCCTAAGGTACCTCAGCCACTGATGATGATAACATAAAGAGTGCCAAAGGCAACAACCAGGGTTGAATGTGAACACATGGCTACCATAAGACGATACTTGACAAACTTGTTGGTAACAGGATACTTCTGGACTTAAGCCTGTCTTTTTCCTGTAGGCATTAGTAATAATACTACTGTAGCCAAAGTAATTAACAAATTAAAGGATCATTCCAGTGTACTACAAATGTGTCTTATTTTCATATTTTTGGCACTTATTTCTCTCAGTAAAGGTAAACAATGTACTCATCAAGTTACTTCATCAGACGCGGTAACACACTTAATTCAAAGGTGAAAGGATTTTGTTTTTAAGGTTAGTTTGTCTGCCAGCAATAATGTTTTTCACTGAGTACTTTCTGACATGTCACAGTAGAAAAATCACATGTGTGACTAATAATAAAATTCTGTTGTTTCTGATGCTTCTGTTTAAGGATCATGGTACTGGGCATGACACATCATTATCACACTGTGATGGTTTACTGGGACAAAGGCTGCCCGTTAACTTGAGGAGTACCATGATTTTATGACTTATTCTACAGAAACTATGAAAATGAGATCCTAGGTCTAATAAACCAGAGTTCACTCTTTACCATCAGTTTGTCCACTTCGTTCACTTGAGGCTAAGAAAGACAAAAGTCACAGTTCTTTGGAAGTGAATATCCAGTGCTGGGGCAGAAACACATTATTTAGTAAAGTGTAACAGTAATCTGATTACTTTTTTCAGTAATTATTGGTATAAAGGATTCCAAACGGAAACTCAGTCACCAGTCTTCTGTTAGCTTGTTAACTCGGTGCAGCGGCTGATAAAAGGGTAGAAATGTGACTCCTAGAGACTCAAGCTGTCTTGTTTTCATATAGCATGTACTTTGCTTGTTATAATAAGCCACTGTTAAGCCTGCTTTCAGGAATGACCTGGTTTTGCTCAGGTGAAGGTGAATGAAATGCTAGCTATTGATGATCAGTGCCTCTAAACTGCTTGTTAAACCATATTTGTCATTTTTATGGTAAATACAGAATATGTGTTGGGGGTTGAGGATTTTGAGTTGTGTAATGGCACATCACAAGGGGCTGAGGAATAAAGGTATCTAAAGAAAAAAAGAATATCTAGTTACTGTATATTACTTTTGCTATTGAGTTATTTGTAAAGTAGTGTCAATACCTTACAAATAAGTAAAATGTAATGCAGGCTTGATTACACTTTTCAAGTAACTTGCTCTAAGCTGTCATGGGATCAGAATTAGTTGGCAGTGCACAAAATGGGGAAAACAATTCATTTTAAATAATATAGTAGCATTGACAGTAACCTTTCCAACCCCGCAGTAAGACTACAAATACCAGTGGTATGACAGTAATGTGGCTATTACTTCAGTCCTTTGGGATAGCAGCAGAGGGAGAATCCAGGCTGTTATGAGTCTGTTTAGGAGGAGGCAGCAGATGAGAGGAAATTACTTTTCTGAGGTTAATATAGCCTTGCGGTTTTCCTACAGTAGCCACTCACAGGACTCCCTCCTAGTCTGTGCTGACATGGTCACTCCATCATTGCCAGCAGCTAATATCATGTTTATCTCCCTCTAATCACAGATTTAGCCACTAATTACAAAGCAAAATCAAAAAGCCTCCAAGGCAAGCGGGGTATCATCAAAGCCATGGTATGAGAATTATGAGAAAATCGAGGGACTGTTTTAATTTTTTCCAAATATATAGATGTTATTTTTGTAATATAGTACATCCAGTACTTTGGCATTTTCTCAAGTCGACGCTCATGCAGAGTTTAGAGTACAGTTTTATTAATGGCAGTCTTTCTGTCTTTGTTTCTTTTCTGCAGGAACCTGATGCCTCGAACTCTGGAGGGTCAGATCACCATGGAGAAGACCCCCAGTTACTTTATCACTAAGGAGGCCCCTCACCGTGTCTTTTCCATGAGCCGCCACACCAAGCTCATCGTGGTGGTGCGTGACCCTGTGACCCGGGCTGTTTCCGATTACACCCAGACTCTGTCCAAATCTCCCGGCCTCCCGTCCTTCCAGAACCTGGCCTTCCGCAATGCCACCACAGGCCTCATTGACACGTCTTGGAGTGCTGTGCGCATTGGCATCTATGCCAAGCACCTAGAGAACTGGCTGCGCTTCTTCCCACTCTCACGCCTCCTCTTTGTCAGCGGCGAACGCCTTGTGACGGACCCAGCGGGCGAGATGGGTCGGGTCCAGGACTTCCTGGGACTCAAACGTGTGGTGACGGACAAGCACTTCTACTTCAACCAGACCAAAGGCTTCCCCTGCCTAAAGAAGCCTGAGGGAAGCAGCAGGCCGCGCTGCCTGGGGAAGTCAAAGGGCAGGCCCCATCCCCAGATCCCTTCTGAGGTCCTGCTCAGGCTCAGAGACTTCTACCGACCTTTCAATCTCAAGTTTTACCAAATGACCGGCCACAACTTTGGCTGGGACTGAACAGCCACTCACCAAAGCTCTTAAAAACTGTCAGTAGCCAACAACCAAAACCAGACAGGGATACCTTGAAAGCATTGTGTGTTACCAAAGCTTTTACTGTGCAAAATATGCCTTCCCTCCATTCCCTAAGCTATGACTATGAAAACAGCTGTGCTGACACAGTTTGTGAGAACTTCAATCCCCTGAGCCACTTCAGCAAGCATTGCTAAACAAAAGGTTGGGAGAAGCGCTGGCCGTGGCTCATGCTGCTGCAGTGTGACGAGCACAAGCCACACTGAAGCATACTGCTTATTTGCTTTAAATTGGAACTCCTAGCACTTGGCACCCCAAGTGCCAGAGGTATCCTAAGCTCTCATTGCTGTCTAAAACACTTAACAGCACAACCTCTAAATTGAAAATAACCCCAGAGAGATGCCAACACTGCAAAGAGATGTGCCTAAAGTTAAACCAAATGGCAAATGAGTAACAGGCCTTGACAGCCGGGCAAAGTTACGATAAACCAAATGACATGTTGGAGTTTTGAGACACAGGAGCTCTGCTAAAGAAACAACGTAGACATTGAGGACAGAAGGAAAGGGGGTTTGAATTCTGCACAATGGTACAATCAAGATAAATGTCAATGTGTGTTGCTGAGAATTTCTCATTCAGGATCGGCACAGGATCGGCATTGTAAGCAGTCATAGGAAGCTTTTTTTCTTTTCTGGACTGTCCTTTAATTCAGAAAAAAACTGAAAGATGTAGCAAACCCAGCAAGATACCTGATAGTAGTGCAGAAAGATGCCTGACATTTAAAACACAGTCTTCTATGTGCTGTAAATTTGCTCTTATTTAAGTTGCCTACACAATGCTCGTATAAAATGTCCTTTACAGACAAAATTTGTATGTGTGATTGTTTTCTACTTCATTTAACCGACACTCGCGTTCAGAAACGGTACTCTCATGTAACTGTATATTTCTAAAAGCCTAATTTATAAGATGACAAGCTATTGTTGAGATGTTTTCTCTGAGACTTTTGTATTTGAAATTCTGCTGGAAATTGTGACTAAAACTTTTATTCTCAAACATGTGTTTGGGCTGATTTTTGCTGTGAACTCAGTTCATCCTCTTTGTCTTTATTCCAAACAAACCAATATTGCTGCTGGCGGGAATATAAGATACATCTGTTTAGCAGATGATTATTTTCCTGGAAGTGACCTACCAGATACTGGATGATTAGAAAAGAAAATACAATTAATCACTGTTGTGGTATTTTAAGGGATGACTTGAAGGAAGGCTGACATTTGTTTACATTGCATGAAAATGCAGTGGATTGTTACTTTAATCTTTCACCCGCACTTATTTGTAAAATCAAATGCTAAACTCACAAACTATATCAGCAAGCAACCTTTTAAAATGGGCTTGTTTGGGAATTTTGATCAGTAAAGATGAATAATAATAATATTAATACATTTAATTTATAGAGCACTCAACCATGAAGCTTTTCTCAGCACTATCTCAGCACTACTCATAAGTGTTCAAATTAAGAACAAATCTGTTTTTCCAGGTTGGTCACTCTTACAATATTTTCTGTAGGTAAGACTTACTCACAGTGTTACATCTTTAGAGGACTCAATTTAGCACTGCTGCCCTGTTATACACAGTAAAGAATGTGAACATGGCATTTGTGTCTAAAATGTCTCCTCAGAAGCACAGACCTTTACAAGCCTACCTGTCCTACAACTGTAACCATCTACAGCAACCACAACCACAACATTTATGTGGCTGAGGTGCCAAATGTGGAGGACAAGACAAAAGGGAAACTGACCAAGCTTATGGATGACACCTGGTGAGAAGGGACAGATCATGTGATGGCGGTTTAAGAGTTTCAACAAGCTCAGGATCAGAGGAAGTGTATTCAGTCAGAACACAGTCTTTCACCTCTAATCTATGCATTGATCTTCACATTTAGTCAGTCATGTGTGAATAATATCCAGCATTTGGGAAGCCTTTCTATCTCTTCTGATCCAATCCAGAAATGACCATCTTTCTGTTGCAAGGGGTGAAGATGAGGAAGGTGAACATCTATGAAGCCACAGAACAAGTTAACCAGCATTACCAACAATGAATTCTGTGCTTCAGTATCACATCCAGCTGCTGTAGCAGGATCTGCTTAAATATGCCAGGAGCTGTCAGCCATAATCATCAGCAACTCATCATTCGCAGCCTCATCAGTGGCTGCAGCAAAGGCTTTTGAAAATCATAGACAATATGTCCACTTACATATGTTTGGCCACTGTAGAAACACCAGTTTGGCATCTTTTGGGTCTGGAGTCATCAGTAGGACCGCCAGCATATCAGCCCTGTTTTCCATGCACAGCTAACAGCAGTGGTGAGAATTAGGATCCACTTGGGAGAAAGACATCGCCCTGCAGGATGTGGTCATGATTCTTGGCAACGGTCAAGAAGGTAACAGTGTAAAGTTTGGATTTTAATGGTGTCTAACATTACAGTTGGATGGCAGTTGGAAAGGAATTACATTGCTACATGGACCTGTGGACGCAATGTGGGGGTGATTTTGCTGCACTCTTATGGTGCCTCTGGTGAGCAGTGACACCTGGCTAATCCTAAATGCTACAGGCCTTGCCAAAAAACATCTGTTCAGGGAAGAATAAAAGTAAATGTGGACATCAATAAAAAGCGCAGACAATTTTATAACCAGTACAGTGACTTTCTTGCTGAGGGTTAGATGAGGATGTTGATACCACTGTGCTGTTAGTACGCTACGAAGCTACAGCCATTTAACTTGACACTGGACACAGGTTGAGCCAGCTAACTTGGCTCGGGCTAAAGTGAACAAACAGGGTCTAACAGAACCTCAAAGCTCACTCAGTTACATTTGTTTGTTTAATCTGGAATTAGTTATCTTGGGACAAAACTAATTTAACTTCTTGTTTCCAGTCTTTATGCTGAGCTAAGTGTATTGACCAGTGGGATATGAGAACAGCCTTAATCTTCTCATCCAGCATCATATTTCCCAAAACATCAAGCTGACAGGTCAAGTCAGTCTTTGGCAACACTTCCCAGTGGAAGGGTGCAGAGGCAGAATTAAGTTGAGGGAGGGAGGGAGGGAGGAGGCGATTGGGTGGGGTGAGTGGCTATAGAGAGGGTCATACGGCTGCAGGCATCCAGGGCTAAATTTGAAGTTAACGCAGGACAGTGGCCTTTTTCTGATGTGTAAGCAATCAATTCACTGGGGTGATTGGAGACCTTTTGGGGATGGCAATCTTTGACCTCCTCACTCCCCCTTGACCTGTGAGCCTGGTCACCATAAACTGCTGACCACTACCGCCGCACTGCTTAATGGAGTCACCCTGCCTGAGCTACGAGCATAGATGTGTGCTCTCACACACATGCAGGCATGCACGCACAAATAAACACACACAGGCATACAACAACTCCCCCCTGATCCATTAATATTGCATTCCCAACCTCTGGGACCTCCACTGAAGGGAGATGGTCCGGATCAATAACTGCCTGTTTAGTTTATTGGCGGTGGGGATATGTGCTTATACGTACCATGTCCCGCTGTCACTTTGATTTAATTCAGGGGTCGAGCACGGGTCGCTATCATACATTTGTAAAATATTATTTAACACCTGATATATCTTCCATACATCTGTAATCGATGCAGGGCCTAAACACACACACACAAGGACTCACACATGGACGATGGACCAGGATTTTAATCTTTCCAGGGCTGCACAGCGACTACAGTGGTTTCTGTTCCATTCGTCTACTTTCTTATTTCATTTAATTGCAATAATCTGTAGTGGTGAAAACTTTAGGATTTTTCCAATATTGGGGTTGGGAGAGTGTTGTAGTTTTTCCAAGCCATGCAGTGAAGAGGCTATGAGCAGGCACAACTGGTTTGGGACTGATTTTTCCTATAGAATGTGTTGACCCAGTAAGGTGTTGATTATGCGGAGATGGGGCTTCTAGTTGCTGATATATTTAACAGCTCTTCAGCTCTTGGTGCTTGCCATTCTTTTCATATAAATATACAACAGAGGAAGGACTCTTTAAATGCTACTCTCTGTCATGCTACTTATATGATGACACACATTCTTCACCCACTTCGTACATAGCTCTGTTTAGGAGGGTTTGCTAGCAAGACAAACCACAACAGTGTAACTAAATGTGCTACATTTGCTATTCTGATTACACCTTAACAATTTGGATTTACTGATTTACTTTTGGCCACAGCAGGCAGCTTTTAGCAAAAATACATGGAAAAAGCTAAAAGGCCACATATTTACAGGTAGTGCTTTTGGTGAAAACCAAAAAGAGACTAAAGAGGAGCGTCAGTAATTGATTTGCAACAGTGAAACACAACTACAAATGAATGTTAACAATGTTTCATATCTTCTAGCTGCGCGGACAAACAACTCTTAGCTAACAGCAGTATGTGTTCGGGACGTATTTTCAGCTATTTCAAAAACTCTGAAGTGGCCAAAAAGCTATTGTATTTTTAAAGAGCAAAGTAAACGAAACAGCATTATAAAACCAAAAATATCAATATAGCTTCAGAAAAGTCAAGAAAAGCGAGCTTTTCACTAAAAAAAAAAAATTCAGGATAGACTCTCGATGATGATCGGTTACCATGGCAGGTTTTCACTAAAACTTGCTGGCATTTGACAGGTGGGTGGTGTTCATTCTCCACCCTACATATTATCCAGTTATAGAATATCCTCAAGTCACACAACCCCATTCATGGGTGAGGAGTGCGTAAAGGGAACCAGCCGGCTATGTCGTCGAGTTTCCCACTGGTGAAAAGTTTCCTTTATGTCTCTCTCTGCACCAAAGAGCCCTGAGACTTGAGATAGCAGCAAATCTCTCATTCATCAGCTGACTGAAGTTATTCAGGCCTGAAGGTATTGATATGCAAACAAGATGGTTCAGCTGCAGGTCTGCAGAACAGGCCTTTATCCAAAAAGCCCTGGCTCCATTCCTGATACATTTCTCTGTCACTGACACAATGACCCTCCTGTCAATGGTCCATGTGAGCGTCTGGCTCCACTGAGGGTGCACAGGATCCAAACATACGTGGATTAGACCAAACCCGGATATTGGGATGGATGAACGAATGTCACCCCTTCAGATCTTTACACTCCGAGTGAAAGTGACTGGTGACCCTTATTGAGGAGGTCAAGTGTCCTCACTCGGGCGGGAGAGGAATGGCTGTTTGGGGACTGCCTGCCAGTCTGCCAGCCCACTCACAGGGTACTGCATGGCTTTAATCAGGCGTGGAGAGGCTGGAAGACAGGGGGAAGTTTTTAGGAACTGCACCACTTGCCAGGCAGTTACAGAGCTTACTGCAGTGAAGAAAAATGTCTTTCCATATTTATTGGCATTATTTTGAACATGACCTTAAATACTTCCTACTTTATGTACGGGAGCTGATCACTGTAATTGAGTTTCTGAACATGACCTAAACAAGAGCATCAGCCATGACCATCTTCAGCGTGTTAGCATTAGCTAAACACAATGTATGAGGCTGAGGCTGATGGGTCTTTGGAGGGATTTGATCCTAAGTTGGAGTCTTTGACAATTAAAAAAATAAAAACCAGCCTCACAGGATCACTTGGGGATAGTACAGTACTAAGTAGGATATATCATCTGGAAACTAAGGATATCTGTAGCAACTAACATGACTCATTGGGTGGTGTTTTATATATTTAACTTGGGGCCACAATGACTTGACAAATAGGCCGGTTATGGGCGGAAAATGTAAATGTTAAATCAGGCAATAAATAAATCTGTACTGTAAATATCAATTTAGATTTTAAAAAAAGCAATAGTGTAAGTGAAAACTTGCAAGTTCTTTAATTCTTCAGCTGAAGGTGTTGTTTATAAGCTGTATAGGCTGACAAAAATGCTGCTATCATCCTCTAAAAACCCACTGAATAAGCACTAAAATACTGAAAACAAGTCTGTTTTGTTCCCACAGCAGAGCTGCCACACATAATCTATCTACTGTCCACATTCCCCTTTAATGATCCAAACAACATCTCCTCTCACTCCTAAAGTGACTTGAGCAACTGGTCACTGGTCACTGCTCGGCTCTATGACTTGCTTTTCTCTGTAGAGGTCAGGATCAGCCCATTGGTCTGCCCAAAGGTCAGAGTTCGAAGTGCATTCCACAACCAGGGTCACCTATGGTCATTTGACCCTGATATGCAGTCGGTTATTCTCAGACTGATGAGGGAAAAGTGATTACTATCTGCTACCATCCCCTGTAATGGACTCATTTATTGTGAACGGTAGAGCTAAATTGGTCATTATCGTTCAGGGAGAATCTTTTATTTGACTTCATTATGTATGATCCCTTATGTTTTGCCAGATTGTAGCAGAGTGTGACAGTGGTGGGATGGTGGTGGGATTTCAATCAGACACAAAATAATGTATCAATCTGAAATTTAGATCACTCAGTGTAACATAACCTGAAAAGAAGATTTAATGAAACAACTGCCAACCAGAGTGATTTCTTTGCGGGTGGGGTGTGTCCTGGTGGTCATTTGATAGAGGAGTCATCTGTTGGCCTTTAACCTCAAAGCATGGATGTGTGAGGAAGACAGTGTCTGCTGTCAGCCAGACATACCTGAGTCTGACACCTTAACTTATCACCCTTTATTAACATGAGACATGTTTTGTCTGAGACCTGATTTCGGCGAAATGTTCAGTGCTTAGCACTAACAATCCAGTTCCTCTATTTATTAGATGTTTCCAGGAACCAAATGATCGTTCCCAGGATATACACAAATGTTCATGTTGGGCCACAGGCTGAAACAGTTTTCAGATAATTATTACATTAAGACTCTGTCTAAATTTGACAAAGCTTGGCTAACAAGAAAGCAAAAAACATGCATCTCTGGTGTAGAAACCACATTCATTTTTGCACAAGACACACACAAACACAGAACTCACACCCTTGAGGGACTTGACCACAATGAAAGTACAAAGAATCAGAAAATAAACTCAAGATCAAAAAAGGACCACATAATAATGCAAAATGATCCCACAGAGATACACAAAATGACTACAAGTTGCAAAAACAGATGCAAAAAGGCCTGAAGGAGACACAAAATGACCACAAAGTGATGCAAAACAACAACAAAGAGATACAAAACAACCCTAAAGAGATACAAAACAACCCTAAAGAGACAAAAGAAACAACCACACAGAGATACAAAAGAACCACATAGAGATATAAAACAACCTCAAAGAAGAACAAAAAAATTACAGAGCCCAAAGGGGAAATTGCGTCTTATTATGATGCAATATGGCTACAAAGAGTTGCAGCATAACTACAAAGAGATGTAACATGGCTACAAGGAAATGCAAGACTTCTACAAAGACACAAAGCAAGACTAAAAGGATACACAAAAGCAACCACAAATAAACAGATCACAACTCCCAAAAGATAGAAAAATGAGAAAGAGACACAGAATGATGACAAATATATGCAGCATGACCACTGACAGATGCAACACAACTACACAGAAAGAGACGCAAATACCACAAATGTAGCTGTAGACTCTGGGTGTCTATATCTGTAGGAGAGACCTGGTCCTTTAAATGTCCAGTGGTCCAGTGTGCTGTTGTGCACATTTATGGCTACTTGGTGTTTCACACATAATCTATTTAAATTGTTTCTAACTAAAATATTTTAAGTTGTGAATTTGACACACGCACTCAAAAGTTTTTTAAAAATGCCTTGGAGGGACTGCACTGGCAGTACAGTGATTGAACCAGAGGCCAGTTCCCCAACGTGAGCGGACTGTTGAGTCTCACACATACTCTGCTAACAAGAACTTGGTCAGCTCCCTTTGGAGCTGGAATCAAAGCACTGAACATCAAAAAGGTGTCCTTCAAACTCTCAGTCCTGCTGTTGTCTGTTTATCATAATTGCCTGAATGGATGCCAAATCATACAGCCTGTGATTGGTTTAATATGAGGCCTTCTCTGCTTTGACGAGCAAGCTTCAAATTAGGAGAAAACACTTGGTTTTGGCTGCAAGAGCCGCATTCCTCCAGCGAAGCGGAGAGGATTTGCACCCAAGTTTCCTCTCTAATTAGTCGATCAAGGGCAGAACAAAGACATGTACCATACATTAATTACAGATCACTAGGAATAAATCCAGGTTCCTGTGCTACATGCTCGTATATGCTATTTTCCATTTCAACAGCCTCCTGATGACAGTTTGCTTAATGAATGGGCCCTCTCATTGATTCCACCATATGTTCAGCAGAGCGAGTTCAATGAGGTTTTGTGTCGCTTCGGATCCAAGATGTTCGGTGGTTCAGTCATTTAACGTTTCGGGAATGGAAGGAGACAGAGAAAGTGGAGAAACAGCCAGATGAACAGATTAAAAGTGTTCGATATAATAATGCTTTGTTAATGATGTTAGGGAACAAATTGACTTTTACTATAAAAAAGGAGCTGAGTTAAGTAAAAAAAAAAAAAAAAAAAGGTAGAAACCACAGCTGACAACTTGCCCCCAGGGAGGATCATTAACACCTAATGAAGCTGACCCCACAGTGGGTATCTATGGATGACTTTTGACCCCTAAAGTGCATGTGCAAACTCCTGAAACAGGCAGAGAGAGTAGTGTATCCTGGGGATATGTAGTTATTTTTGATAATGAACTATGGCTATTTATTATGAATTAATTACTAATAGTCAGTAATGATTTTCTAAAATTTTAGAATAACTGTGTCAAGAGTACAATCATTCAACCAATACAGCCTTCTCTGTTTTACATTTTAAGAGAGTGGCTGAATATGATAACCTAAGCCTGAACTGTAGCGGTGCATAGAAAAGATACCAAGGTTATTTTCTACAATCTTCTTATATTCATAAAAGAAAATAAATTGCACATTTACCCTCACTGTTCAGAGAGGGAAACCAAAATCACCATAATAAAAACATTTAAATATAAAGATGCATTAACGCTTTAGGTTTTGCTAAAGAAATAATTGTTAATTAGTTGATTTGATTTTTCAATTTTTCAAGGTTTTGACTAATTTATTGTATCCAATCTATTTTTTAATTTTACTTAATTCTAAACATCAGCTTTAAATTTTAAAATGGAGAGCCACAGCTACTTTTGCAGTTAACCTAAGAACCCTGTATGACCCCCACCCCCCACCCCTACTTTGCCTGCTCTCTCTTCTCCCTACGGTTTACTCAGTGTTCATTATCCTGCTGCGTTGGTGTGTAACTCCATGTGAGGAACCTGTCGTTACACAGCTGTTTCTGGATCCCGTGCTCTGCAGCCTGCACTCAGACTATTCAACGAGCTGCTCATGCAAGTTTACTTCACAGACAAACGGGGAGACTCATTTTTAGTTAGCACACAGACTGCAAAAAGCATTACAGCTGTAATCTGTGATATATCTGTCGTTGTTTGTTATTAATTTTACAGTATCCTTGGCACCGAGTGCTCATTGCAGTTGTGTTTTTGGACTGCAGTTGAAAACATGAGGACTGCGATGTGGTCTCATTGAAGTATCTGTCGCTAAAGTTGCTCTTTTTTTCTATGAACAGTTGTGGTACACTATACTCTCTCATTCTGGCTGGTCAGGCATGTATTATTAAATCCATCACTTCCTGTGACAGTTAAATCACAGTTCATGGTGCAATCATTTTTAAATAAAATTTCTCAGGCATTCATGATCACATGTAGTAGGCAGCAGAAAACAAACACTTCTCTTTCCTATTCCCCAACCTACACTTCTCTTCCACCTCCCTCCCTTATAACCCTTTGTTTTTCCCTATGCACCAAAAGGTAAATTAGATGCCATTCTACATAACAGATGTCTGGGGAGTCAGGTCTCCTCTTGTACACCGGAGTCTCTCGCTGAAGGCTGTCTTAAGTCAGATGGAGTTTCCTCTTGCTCCCGTTGAGTAGCTGAGAGTGTCTCCAGGGAGCTGATCATCTTTCAGCAGAGGAAAAGTAAAAAGTCCTGCTCATATGGAAAAAGGCCTGTGCATTAATGTTATTGCCACTGCATGCTGTTGCTGTTTTATTGTTTAGATCTTTTCAGTTTATTGGCCACATGTTGTTTAGCTCTCAGGAAGCAGGGTGTGAGGTAAATGAAGTGTGTCCCATATAAGCTTGCTGATACTGTTCAGTTTTAATATATACATATTTAATAATGGCAATATATTGATGATTTAGTTAAAACTAAAAATCATTTAGTAGAGGCTTGCCCCCCACAACACTGATACAGTAAAAACAGTATATATTGCACTTTAAGTTTATGTAATTATTTGTTTAATTACATATTTGTTGTTGTTGACTGTTTTCCTATCAGTTACTTTTATTTAATATTGGTGACCGGTACTCAGCTTAAACCACAAATATGTAGATTTTTTTTTTTACCTTTTTTTTTTATGTGCTTTTTATTTTAGTATTTGTTATTTTTGGATGGTTTCAGAGTCTGGAGCCCCAAAAATGACAAAACGCTAAAAAAAAAGGTCATCGGACAAATCAAAACAATAATTAATACTTTAAATAGCCTACATAATATTGTTAGTTAAATAACAAATCTTAGGCCTCTACTATTACTTTACCTTCAGCCAGATAGTAAAATAAAAAAGGTTTGATTTTCAAAAGAGTTGAAAAAAATGATTTATGCTTCTTTCTGCTTGTCATTTACTTTACTGTATTTATCTCTCATATTTCACTCTTGACTTTGTGTATGTATTTTAATACCTGTGGTTCAACTGAGAACAGCTACTTAAAATTAAAACACTAGCACACAGCAAACACAAAGGGCAGTAGCCTTTTCAGCAAGCTAACTAGCTTAAGCTAACTCTTGTTAGTGTGCGTGAAATGCTGTAGCATCCCATATAAATTTTAGCTGGTAAACTAACACCAGCTTTAGCTAGCCAACACTACCTGGACTTTCAATGACACCGGATTCTATCTTCATAACTTTATATCAACTTTCAAGTGCATGTTTCTTGTTTTCAACCCCATGTTAGAATGGTTGGGACATGTCAGTTGTTGCTCTTTAAAATAGATATTAGCATTATTTTCTTTTAAAAAAACTCTTACTAGTCAGTGTGTGCTTATGCTGACTCATTGTGTAGTCACTGAATGTCAGTAGCTCAGTCTAAGCAAACATTATCCATTGGTATGAGAAAAGATCATCAAGCTTTATTATCTCCAGTGACTACCCGAGCACACTGAAGACAGTGTCCTCTTCCTGTGTACTGCTGGGAGCCGGGCTACAGTTAATTCCCACTTTGGAGCCAGAGATGGGAACAATATCACATCTCATCCCTCGGGGGGCCTGACAGGGGACCAGATCACCTCCCCAAGTCTCATTATTTAATATCAGAGCGCTTTACTCAGAGGCTGCATGGAGGTCAGAGATTTATGGCCAGTGTTCAATAAGAAGCATGTCACACATAAACGAGAGAACCGAACACAGACTCACACCAGCAGACGATTTACAGACTAGTTTTGCTGCAGAGATGGCGAGGTGATACAGAGAGGGAGCGAGAGAGACAGATGGATGCAGATTCAGACAGCACAGATGGGTAGAGGGTGATTGAGAAAGAGAGGGGGAGCGAAAAGATGAGACGAGGGCGATTGGACAAGGATGGAGAAAGAGGGAATGAGTCCAGTGTCCAGGTCAGGCCTTCAACACCGTGGAGAGAAATGAGTCGAGAGGTCCCAAGAAAAATAGAAATCGTTGGCCACACACATTTTCCATCTTTCTTTTCCTTTCCCTTCATGATAGGAAACACACAAGTTGAGATAGAAGATCACCAACTGTAACTACAAACAGATGTGCTTATCGCTCACAATTTCAGTCATCAATGAAAATTATATGATGTGAAGGCACTGACAATAAAGTCATAATTATGCTTCATCTACTCCCAAATATCACATTGTTTTCTGGCCAGAGTGACCACGCACTGCAGTTTTGTCATTTTTGTCACTCTAAGGGCAGATGTTCAGACATCAGACAGACGTCGTTTGGTTTGAGGGATAAAACAAACCAGATATTAAAAAAGAGGAGAAATATACCCATTAAATGATCATCAATCACTGACTTTAAATAGCACTCAGAAGAAGAGAATGGCTGGAAAGACAAACATTGCTACTGATATCATTATTTTTTAAATATAAAATGACTGCTCTGGTGTTATTGATGGGTCTCTTGGTCAACACGGGCATCTAATTCATCTGTAAGTCTACAGCGCTGTCTAGAAATGTTTAAATAGAGGTAATATAAGCACTGATACAGCTGAATATGTTCCGCAATCATTTTCAGACTAAAAGATATGTTATAGATCATGTGTGGTCTAGTCCAGAGGTGAACCCTCACTTCTTGGAAACAGACATAAATAGGCTACTCAAGGCTAGACTGAAATACCAAAACCTATACTGAACCTTCTAATACAAATGCGATACTGGCAAACTACTGTCATTCTCACTGGAGGTTATGATTTTATTATCTTCATTCAGCTTTTTGGACAAAGTCCTCGCTCAGGTTTCAAGCCAGGATTGCAGCACGGCTTTAAAGAATGGTGGTGTCAGTCGGTTGGTTGCTACAACAGTTTGGTCTAGACATAAATATCTCAACTATTATCTGATGGATTGCAATAAAATTTCTTACAGACATTCATGGTTACCAGAGGATGAATTTTGGGATCCACATACATTTCTCTTTTGTGGTTTAGTCATATATCTCAACAGCTGCTGGATAGATTGAGATGAAATTTGGTACAGACATTCATGATCCCCTGCGGGATGAATTTCAGTAACTTTGATGATCCCTTAATGTTTAATCTAGCACCACAATGACGTTTTGGCCAAATCAGCTGACATTCCCATCAGCCTCAGCAAGACTTGTTTTGAAAATTGTTACCATGCTACTGATATAAAATGAGTTACATCTTCTTCTTACATTCCAATGTGCAATATCTTTATCTTTATTTTTTTTATTACAACATATTGTACTAATGCTAATGCTGTTCTATTGCTGCTCTTACCTTGCTGTTGCAACAATGCAATTTCCCCATTGTGGGACAATAAAGGTTTCTTAATCTTCTTAATCTTTCTACACATTAGCATCTTAGCATTGTCAGTAAGACACTGTTTTGCAGTACAGAAGTAGCCTCTTTGGATTTCAGCATGTTTATTTTTAACACTATACCAGTCCTAAAGTTCTACACGGCTTCCTCCAAAAATGTACGTAGTGCATGGACAGGTATATTAATTGTGAACAGTTATAGTCATTAAGTCGCTGGTGTCTCCATGAATGTGTCACCTTTGCTTTCATATATGAATTGATGCTGCATCATTCTTCACTGCAACACCCAGCAATGATACTAAATTATGTTGATGATACATCTAAAATTTTACTGTACTGCTCACTGATTAAGTGGGTAATTTCAAACACAGTCATAATTGTTATTTTTGATTTTGTAAAGGTCAGTTCAAAATATGATAATTGTTATAATGGAATGGCATCTTCAATACAAAACCATCACTTTATCAGCCCAGCCTAGGGATCCATAGTGGTAAAAATCTAATCCATACATTCAGTGTAGGCCGACATAACATGCTCCATAAGGCCATAAGCTGTCCATCTGTACCAAAGACACTTCACATTCCCAGAGATCAATGGGTGGTAGCCTGGACAAACCATAATCTCACCCTACCTCATAGGCCAATCTTTCCATGGTGCACAGTCAATCCCGCCACCCCGATCTTAGAGGCTGACACTAACACACAGGTAATAGACCACATCGTAACCAGTACATGAACAGCCACTGCAGGCATGATCAATAAGCAGCTAAAGGAACACGTAATATGATATTGATGGAGCCACAATTTACAAGGATGGTGAGCAGATGTGTGTGTGATTTCATGTCTGCATATGTGTGTGTGTGTGTGTGTGTGTGTGTGTATGTGGCATCTCTTTGGCCACCCATGCATGCATGTGTGTCTGAGTTAATACATCTTTTTACAACACAAATGTATCTTTGGCCAACCTGACATGCCATTGCATTTGTAACAGCCATTCCCCAGGCTGAGGCTCACTGGGGCTGATCAGCTTGACACACTGGAGTAGTCATGAGGTCTAAAGGAAATCAATTAATGTACACAGTGACTGTGCTGTTAATATCAGACCCACATCGGTACTAATTCACAAATGAGTCCCCATTTGTTATTGCAAAAATATATAAGCAGGGGAATTTCCCAAATTATTTTTTAAAGATCATTTGGCTTTCAGGACACAAATGTGAAATTGCTTTTTAAAACTTGTTATGCAACAACTGCTTCTGCAAATTATCAGCATCATTTTATGATCACAACAGTAACATTTGACTTGACCAATTCAGCTGACAGGACTGAAAATCCTACAAGATGTAATTATTCCTACATATAGGTATGTAATCCTGAGGAAAGAGTGAAATACCAGAAGTCCAACTCTGGTGGTCCAAAGTATAACGTCACTGACAGTGAAGGGGAAAACGACTTAGAGGTCAAAATAAATGTCCCAAAAAGAGAGTGGGAGAGCAAATCAGGCAAGCTGATGTCTTCTAATCCAAATATAACAGATGTCTGTGTAGGTTCAATGAAACAGACCCTTTTTAGAGACAGACAGAGACGGTGAGCTGGCATGGAGGTCTGTATCAAGTGACCACAGTGAAAAGGTGAAGGAGACTGTAGCAAAATTGTTGAATCTAAGCTCCAAAATAACAGTCACTGGCCAAGTATAAGTCTGCTGCCTTCACAGACTTAATCACGGGCAGAGGCTGAAACAGTGACATGTAGGTCACATTCAGAGGAAGGGATATAACATAACAGACAGTGCACTTGTCCTGATGGAGCCATTAGGATTCCCTGCATTGCTGTAGGTCTGGACTAACCTGTCATCTCCTGGGCTGGCAGCTGACCTAGGGACAGACGTGTCACAGCATACTGAGTGGAGGGATAGGGCCACATCTGCCCACCCAGGAAGCACCAGCACCTACTTTCCCTGCCAACTGCTCCGCTCATGTCTTCATCAGCTCTGTCATTCTCTTAATCAAGCCTGACTGACTTTTCAAATTTACACAAATAGATGAGTGGCAACGTGGTCATTAAGGTGGTTATGGTGATCAGTGAGGTGAAACTCTGAGGTGGTCTCTGTGGTGGGGTTGAGACCCCCATGGGGGAGGTGAAATGTCAGGCTGAGGCTCCCTGTGTGTGTCAAGACAGCTAAGTCGAATAAGATAAAATAATGACTTTGGGTCTACCTGAGACAAAATGTTTAAATCTGACAGAAGCCACTGAATATTACAGTTACAGTACAGCTAGTGAATGTTGAATGTTACAGTATGTCAGTTTAAATTTTGACAAGCACCAATTAAATTAGAGTTTTCATTTGTAATATAAATCCTCAAAAGGAAGTTGTCCATTTGCACATATGAGACAGAAAAACACACTGAGCACAAACTCTGTGTGTGTGTGTGTGTGTGTGTGTGTGTGTGTGTATGTGGCCAACTGCTTTGATAAAAAGACACTTTCTGACACATAAAAAGACACAAGCTGAGTTTGTCCTACTTACTTCAAAACATGTGTTTTCTTTGTCCTATTTGTGTGTGTAAGTGTGCGGCTGCTACTGATTTAGTCCAAAAAAAAGTTACAGGAGAAAAATGTTAATTCATTAATTAATTTTTATGAATTTAGTAAATATTAAAGAATCTCTAAGGCTCGTGTTCCTTTAAAATAAATCTAGTTATGACCCCATATTACATATTTAGCACAGTGTATATTAAAGGCACTCTGTGGAGTTTTTGATTGTTAGTCGTGCGATGGAACAATATTTTTACAAGTGGTTCTGTTTTTTGTTTGAAACATGCATGAGCATTAGGAGCACATGCACATGAATGAGCATGTGGGCAGCAACTACCATGTGTCTACCAGAAACTACCAGAAATACACCATGTGTCCACAAAGGCAAGGAAGTACAAATGAACAAATGAACGCGGAACATTGCAAATCGATTATGAGAGAAGAAATGTACTCGACGCGTTTGTTAAACACACACTGTGGTGAGTAATGCTGAATATAAACATGAATTTTTTTGTTTCTTTACAGGAAATACCTTCAGTGTGCCCTCACCAAGTGAATTTGATCTTTAGGCGTAAGGGACAATGAAAAAGTCTGAAAAAATTAAGCATTTGCGTCCCAGAAAATGTTTAATTCATCTTGTGACTCACCTTTGATATAAAATTAGCAAGATGACCCTGTTCTTCTCTTCTCTTTTTGACTTTTGTTTTAAGTCAGAAACTTGATCAATCACTCACTGAACAAGTTAATCACTCTCCCCCAGTTTAATTTAACTTGTCTCCAGTTTCTGAATGCCTGCAGCCCTACATCCTCCTGTTTTCCTCACATTCTCAGTGGCTTCTTTACCGTAGAATCCCTAGAGCAACCTTGCATTCTCATTTATTCTCTGATTTAGTTGAGCGTGACATACTCTTACTTCCATTTTAATCACAACTCAGCTTAACGTCCTTTGTCAAACTGCTGTTGACATCCCATTACCCCAGGCAGAGTCTGTCTCCGTGCTGCCCACAGGCTTACTCTCTCCATATATCTCTCTGTGTGTTCCCCCTCTCCACCACAGCACTGAACCCTAAGAGCCTGACTGGTTATTGCTGGAAAGCTTGGCCCTTCCCAGTCCCATCCTCCCCCTCTCTCGCTCTGTCATCCCTCCCAGTCTCTGCTGGTCTGGACTGGCTGCTGAGGCCACGCTAATGCGCTGCAGTACATGATGGCCCTGGCTGGGATGGGGCCATAATTCGTTCCATTCCTTTTTATTAAACCCATAGCCACACTGTTATTAGTGCTTGGTGAGGAGAGCAGCTCTGTAACAGCATGATGTCTTCCATATGTGATGTTAGTACCATCCCAAGGAGAGAAGACTGGGAGAGACAGATGAGACGGAGCCTTTTCCCTCTAATGGCAGAGTTTGGTTTGAAGAAGGCCTAAGTGACATCCAACAGGATATGGGTTCAGAGCTGCATGGCTCGCTCTTACAGGCGTCTGATGCATCAGTGCAGCAATGCAATGCACGACTCATTTTGGCCATCACAGCAGCAGAAATGTAGGAATTTGCCTTTAATACATTTCTCCTGCATCAGTCTTATAACCAAATTAAATATCATTTGTACTTTCATATTAGCAAAAGTAGTACAGAGCTGCACTGTCTCTGTCTCACTTATACAGAATTTATTAAAGCATCTTTCCTCTTAAAAATTGAGAATATGCCTTTTTTCTGTTCCTCTGCGGGAAATGTTCAAACAGCAGTTTATCAAACTTTCAGTATGAAATAATAAAAAAAGTAAAACTGTGTCAGTTACATCAGTATATCTTTTTGGCCTCCTCTTGAGAGGAATTAGCTTTATTTTGAATTGTGGTCAAAAAAATATTTAAAGATTTGGGGAAAATTGTTAATTCACTTTCTTGCTGAGAGCTAGAGGAGAAAATAGATTAAAAAAAATAAACAAAGTGTAAAAAAGGAAACCCATGGTCTTACACAGATTTGCATGCAAAGCTAACTCAAGGCTGTATTAGTATAGCCAAGACAACAATGTCAAATAAAATAATGTTTCAAGCATCTGCTTCTTGCTGAGAATGAGAAGAAAAGATCGATACTACACACGTATTTGTCTGTTAAATATGAAACTACAGCAAGGAGACGGTTAGCCTTTAGCTTAGCATGAAGACTGGAAACGGGGAGACAGCTAGCCTGTTTCTTTCTGAAGCTAGGAATAGCTATTTCTAGTTTGATCAGTATGCATTAATCAAAGTGTTTACACCAACACTGGGGGGTTATATGCAAAGTTAGATAACTGGCTGCTGCTGGCTCTGGCTCCATATTGACTAAATTGACATGAATCTTCTAAACTGACTTTTAGCAAGTAAGTGATGAGGCATATTCCTCCAAATCACCAACTTTGTCTTTAATATTTACTCATTTTAGCACAGAAGTCCCATGTCAGGCAACCTTTTGACAGGTCATAGGAGAGTGAGCGGATATCTTGAAAAACCCAAAATCAGATACGTACATGCTGTGATATTCATGGGAGATTAATGGGCTTGCTGTCTGATATGATACATTAGCTTGAGCAACAGAGAAACCTAATGACTCTCCTGAACATCCTTTGAGCAGCAGCACAAGGTGTGCAGCAGAGGCAGCAGAGATCTATTGTTCAAGCGCAGAATAACCTTGAGACCTTGAGACATCACAATATCAGTTTCTCCGTTACTCTGCATATTAAATCCGTCAGAAAACAGATCGTAACTATGATATGGAAGATGGAAAAACAGAGAAACTCATAACCACACAATGAACATAAACAATGGATATTAATAAAAAAAATTCTGAGCGTTTCTAACCATGGCACCAGTAAATTAGAGGACAAAAATTCCAGTGTGTTCATTCCACAGTTGGAAAAAAATACAAATGATTCATGCGCAAATCTGTGACTGTACTGGAAAGTTAAAGTCTTACAATAAGTCCAATAATACACCATAATGAGTTTTTTATTCCAAACAGTAAGTATTTTACTCGACTTGATGTCACCGTTATCCAAACATTGCATATTTCACTCACTAATGAAACCCTCTAGTTACAATATTCCATTATAAATAATAGAAAAGCAGTTTGTCTGCATGGGTTGAGACCGTACAGATGATGCTTTACACAGAACATCAGACCCTCATGCCATAAAATCAGCACCTAAACAAAGCAACACTGAAACCATTTAACAATCAGCTCATAAATGCCATTATAGCGTGAAACTGTGTCCTGTTTTGTACCACTTTTAGGGGCGATGCTCCAGAATATAATGATTTCATTGTTCGGTGGAACACATGTGGCAAAAGAAATGAAAGCTTCTGTTTCATATATCACTCAGTGATAATTGAAAAAATGTGTTTCTCCACTCATTTGGGGGACTCTTAGGGTCAAATCTGGAGCGAGATATTTCTGTCACGGCTTGTCAGAGGGGAACTACCTAAACAGTGGATGTTGTCAAGACGTTTGTGATAGACTGGGACAGCAGGACGGGCTTTGATGTAGCTGAAATACAACTGTGCGGCCTTCCACAGTTAAAATGACGAACGGGTGAAAATTTCTCTGGGTAACATTAAATTGACAGTGGCAGTATATCAGGTGGGATTTTTAGTATGCATAAAAAGTTTGATTTGAGTGATGCTTTGCAACTCGCTACTAAAAACTACATGTGCACATACACACTTGCGGATGACAGAATACACACTTGAGCTACAAAGACTGACTTGCACACCAAAAGTCAGACACAGGATGAGTAAAAACTACACATTTGCACATCCTACACAACTACACATCTTGAATGCTCCTTATCCAGACTGTAAAGTAATGATAAACTGCATTTGGCACTGAGGGGATGCATGTACTGGATACGTGAAAAAGCATGAGTTGTCTCTTTTTTTTAACCACACTAACATAAATCGTCTCAAATCTTTTGGATGGACTGCCCTCAGATCTGATCCAGGCATTCATATTCTGCACAGGATGAATTGCGTGGAACTTTAATGACCTTTTCGCATTTTTCCAGCACCATTAATCAATCAAAATGTAATTCGCTGCACAATTTAGTGAATGACCAAATACCTGCAAAACTAATAACTTTCCCATCAGCCTACACTAAATTCATGATTAGTGCCAATAAGTAAATGGCAGCTAGTTTGCAGCCACTGTCAGGTGGTGAACATGGTTGACATTATACCCATATGCCCTAAGTGAGTGGGTGCTAAGGCTGGCCCATTAAAAAAAACAAGTGAATAAATGTTTCAAAATTATCTTTGTGTGTAGGTAAACTATATGTGTGTGTTGAATAAGTTGTTTTCATCATCATACATTTATTTAGGTATTTCCCTTGGTTTTACTATTATACATGTGATGTGTATTGAAGGCTGTCTGGCATACGTGGACAAATCCCTGTTGACCGCAACATTGGCACATCAGTGAGCGGGCTGCTGTATTGGTGAGCTGTCAGAAATCCATACGTTTTTACTGGCTTTACTGGGCTTCTGTGTGTGTTTCAAAGCACACATGACAGCACGCTGCACATGCTCCGGGTCTGGGCTCACTGTCCAATAACAACAATAATAAGCCAAAAACAAAGTTCAGCGCCTATACCTGCTCAACATCAGCACGATGACATTGTGGCTGTTCCCATTTGGCTTAAAGCACAGCTGAACCTAAGTCCACTACTTTAGCTACAGTTTTTACAAAATGTCTTTATTAGTGTCTTTTGGTTTCTGGAGCTGATGCACCGTTATTCAGCAATTCTTTCATGTTTTCAAAGATGTTAGCAGCTTCAAAAGAGGACTATATCAAAAGGCTACAAGACTTAAAAAAAATACACATTTTTAGTTTGCATTCTGTCTGGTTATGTGTATAATTCATTTTGTCAAGTTCTGTATACAAATTATCAGTGTGGATATGGAACTATCTTCTAAATATAAATATTTTTATTTTTACTAGTCAGTTTTTGGCAATTTCCAAAAGTTGTTAACGCCATGACACAGACTGAATTTCCCTCCCATCCCCCGTACACTCTAACGTGTGTATGAGGTTACCGCAAACTTGGACTGAGGCCATGACTGTACAAGTCAGACTACAGGTAGACAGAAAACATGCCAGAGCTGGGTGTGTGGGTCGTGATTCCTGTTTTGTGTAGACAACAACATAAAAGCGCCCAAACCACAGCCGCATCAAAACTTTTTTACATTCGGCGACAGAATGGAAACGTTCACTGAGGACACACCTCAGCAGAAAAGAGTTTTCGTTTCATTTCAGTTGTGTTTTGCGACAGAAATGTCACTTTATATTTTCCCCTCATTTAGTTTTCATTTTTATGTCATGTAATGTAATGTTTCCTGTCTGACTTAGGTCTCATAGGTTGGACCTGCAAAACAAGAAGACTCATAGCAATACCATGACCACTGCCACAATGTTCCTCCCATTACCTCAGTATGGTGGCATAATGATGGGATCTGACCTCATGCATGCCACTGATTTCTGTCTTTGTGCTGCTTTTCAACAGCATGTTATTAACATCATTTAAGGTTTCCTCCACAGTCATATGCCCCCCGCCCCCTTCACATGGACACGGGGATGAGGAGACAGAGTGCATTGTTCTGCCAGAGCCCAGCTGGATTCAATGGCTGTGAGCAGACCCAACGGTGCAGTGGCTGTACAGTAAAGTTAGTCACACAGGTGGCAGGGAAATTACAGTGTACACATACTTGTAGTTTGGACGTCTTCCACTTCTGGAAGCCAATAAAGACTGCACAGCCCGCTGCCAACAACTGCAAAAGCTATACTTGGATGTAGAAGTTCGGGCCATGCCAAGATATTGCTCACAAAGCTCCGCTCATACAGAACAATATGTTTTAATGATCGGATTCAATAAAATAATGATGATTGGTTCCATTAGATCCTAACTGAATATCTCTTTCAGGAGTTGGTGCACTGACACAACTTATTTCATTCTTAACAATAGCTCTATTGTCTATGTGTGCGTGTGTATGCACCCATACATACCTGTGCTTGCATGCTTGCATGTGAACTAAAACTCTTTGGCACAACAGCCTAAATACTTCAGCTTGTATTGCAAATTAAAAGAAGGTAAAACAAGTCTGTCGGGTTTTTCGGTACACATTTAGATTTAGTGTAAACACCCGTTCTTCCTGATTACAAATGTTCATTTAGATCAAGCCGTTGTAAGACAAAGAAGGAACACACAAAAAACTACAGAGGAAGTTTGTTACTGTCACATCCTTTCAATCCCTGAGGCTCTAAAAGGACTTGGGCATGGCTTTGTGTTGTCCTCTGTGTTGCCATGCCTCTGAGTCGTCGCCGGTGCCTGTGCTTCCTCCTCTCGTCTCATGTTTTATACAGGGTGTGCAGCTGAACCACAAACCTCCTGTCTGGTGCCACCGCGGAGGTCCAGTGGACAGTTGCATCAAAAAAACTCAAGAGCGTGCGGTCACCAAAATACACTTGAAAGCACTACACAGAATGACTCATGTCTGTATTATATAATTCAACATTAGACTGATAGTGTTTTTGCTACTGATGCATTAACATATGAGCAGCATTTAAATGTTGTAACTGGTTAAGATCGGGCTATTTTATTTGCTGTTGTTTCCTAATATACTGCACATCATTGCATCATATTTTATATTTTCTTGTTCTACAAACAAATTAGTTAATATAGCTAGCAAATAAAAAATGGGGAGTAAATGTAGAAGATTTGCCTCAGAATTGTACTTAAGTGAATTTTTCTCACTCTGCATTGCTATGATATAATAACCAAGCAAGAAAAGTTCCTTATGGCTGGGTGCTGGGTGTGGTTTACTTTGTACTGGCATCTATAAATGTGAATATTTTTATGCGGTAGGTTTGGGTTCAGATTTTGGCTCTGTTGCTGTTTGGTCTGAATCGCCTTAAAGAAATATGAGCCAAAGTTTTGAAATAATTTAAAACATTCATTGTTAAAGTTTATAATACATATACGCATAAAAATAGCCTTACTCTTTCAAAAGGTCACATTCATCCAGAAACGTGTTTTGAATACTGCGTCTGAATTTTGAGTGTGATGCCTGTGTATCCAAATGAAGTTTGTGTTTCTGCTCAGGCTGTGCTGCTTTCTAAAGAATCAACAAATGTGTTCATAACAAGATGCTGATTGATCAGGTTTCCCACTGTAGGAACAGCACAGAAATGAACCGTCTACTTGGTTTAGCTGTGATGGATAAGCTGCATATTTCATTCGGTTTAACCAAGTGCCGAGGACCTCCGGCACTGGGCCTGCATCCCAAAAGTAAGATGCGTTACTGTCTGTTCGAAGTTTGCAGTTATTTTCAATGGCTCCTAACTTTTCTGCCTGCAGTCCTGTGCTCATCATGCCTGTGTGAACAAACAATGAATATAGTAGGTGTATACACACACCACATGCAGCCTTATTGCAGATACTGCCATGCACAGAGGAAAACAAACACACGTTGGCACACACATACACACACACGCGCGCACACAATGAGATGATGGATTAATAGCCAAGGAGTGGTCAGACGGCTGTAGGCCTCCCCAGGGAGGTGACCTGCAGCGGAGAGGCCGTCCAATCACAGCACATGCCTGCAGTGAGCCCCGCAAGTACGACACCCTGCAGGTACTTCCTGAATAAAGTCACGGCATCATGACTGCTTATGATAAAGAAATTCAAATAGGTTGTTCAAATTACTCCAAAAGAATCAACTGAATCATGGTTCAAACCGTGATTGATGACAGATTACCAGAGGCCATGAATCCATTCTGGATAAATCATTGAAGTAAAACTAAGTTTCATTTGATTTATCTGATGATGCTTTACAGTGCGGCTGTGATTAATGGGCTCACAATGTGTCGTCAGAAGAACCTAATGAAATTAGAATTTGAAATTTTTGTTTCATTTGAATAGCCAGGCTCAAGTGCAGATAGCAAATCGATTCCTCTGTGTAGGTAAATGTATTTAATCAGTCTAGCTTGACACTGTACAGCAGTACGCAGGCTGTACGATGAGGACTAAACTCACCATGTTGACTCTGTTTTTATGTTATGAAAAGCCTCTAGAGCTGCTACCGCACTGTTTTTTGTTGTTTTTTATCAGTGATTAGAAACACATTGACTGTGGAATCACATCAACAGACATATTACTGCCTGAAAATCAACATTAGTCACAGGGATAAGATATCCAATCCAAACACCCGACCGCAAGGATTAGTCAGCGTGGAAGAGGAAGGCGGGTGTGTGAAGCTGAATAAGGGTTTACTGTTATACCTTTTGATTCCTGCCTAGGTGTATAAGACAGTATCACATGTCATATACAGCTTTGCACTATCAAAACAAACCAGGAAACTGTCAAATTCATCTCAGCAAAGCCGTCTCAGAACAAATCCCATGCCGTGAATGATGACTGGGGCGGATTATCATGGTGATATCAAAGGTGCAGGGATGCCTTTCACAGAGAGGGAGAGAAATGACTCACATAGTGTACAAATATGATATGTGTATATGTGTGTGTCTTTGTGAGGTGAATGTGTGTACAATTGACAGCTTCCAGTCAACGGGTCCATCACTGATAGCAGCTGTATTGTTCAGTCCCATTTCCTGCATGTTTGCTCAGCTGTACAGATGCTTACTGTACTGAATGTGTGTTGAAATCATAGATTTCATCCTAGGCAACATCACGTAAAGTCGACCAAAATATTAGGTAGTGCAGGCCTTTTTTTAATAGCCGAGAGTAAAAGGTGTGTCGCTGTGAAGATTTTAACTGATCACGGTATACTATCGTGGTTACTCATCTAGATATTCTGACCGAGTTAGAATTAAATAAATGTTTAATTAAGGCAGGGTCACATGCTAATGTCAGTAGTGTTAAATTGTTTTGCTTTTTATGGAGGGAAATTATTACTTTTTCAAACAAATAATCAAGCCACATTCATAAAGATGTTTCATATAGATGACCTGGACAGAAACGAATTAGGTGCAAGCATGTTTGCCTTTGTATGTTTTCTCATTAATGGTTTGCTCCATGGCTGAACATCAGACAAGGCCTGTACAAAAGGGATTAATTAGTACTTACTTAATAAGTGAGCAATTATTTGGTAGATTACAATCAGCATAGAATAAGAGATATCACTAAAATATATCTGTCAGTGTGTGACAAAGACTCTGATGTGACGTTTTTATGTCGGTACCGATCACTTTCATGTCAGGTAAGTGATACCTCAAAAATGCTTATATTTCCGACTGCATTTGAAGGCATCATTAAGGCTGTCGCGTGCAGCAGCTTTGGCGCGATAAACTGAATAAACACAGGGTAAAAAAAAAAAAAAAAAAGCAACAGGTAAAAGTAAGACCAGCTCATTAAAACTGCAAAATATCGCGGGTACGGCTGAAAAAAAAATCTGGTTTAAAGTTCATCTGACAAAATCGCTCTAGAGTGACTTCATGCAGTTAGTCAGAGATGTAATATCTGTGTAAAGTTAAAGGTGACAACGAATTAGTCAGCTAACCCTAGCTGTTGCTAATTTAACTAACTCCATAACTGACAAATTACCAACAAGTGTTTTAGGTGAAGGTAGAAAGTAGCAGATACATTAATAATGTGTAATTTAGTGGGAATTAAAGCCAAACTGATAACTGTCACTGTTTTATTTGTTTTATATGATTTAACAGTGTCTGTTAATGCAATACCACCTGGACCGGATAGGGATTAACAGGCGTTAATGAACAAACAAGATGGCTGCTCAGACCTACATTGCCATCTCTGAGCTGCATCCCAACTTCTCCCATCCAGTGAGCCCGACTTTATTCATCTTACAGCCACCGTTTAAATAAAACCAGTGTTGAATATTAATCATCTATAATTTTCTCTCAACATAGTTTTACACTGAACGGGAACGGGATGTATTTCAGGCCTGATCGTTTTGAAAGCTGTGTAACTGTTCTTGTCCTTGTAATGTTTATTTGTTGTTTTTTGTTTGTTTGTTTTTTAGAAAGTTGCAGGCATCATCATTGGGAAAACGGATGTCAAAAGCTTTCCTGACAGAAGGAGTTTGTATCTTTTTGTTTTAGTGCACCTATGTTCCTTTTCAGTGACACGTTCCTCTGACAGCACTGCACCCCAGTGTCTTGTACACCAGCTCCCTCTAGTGAAGAACAGAAAAATAAACAAACAAATCATTTTCTTTCTGTAACTGATTAGAGAGTCCCTAACCAAAGCTCTATATGTGAATTTCAGATATTGGTATGGACAGATTCACTTTTGGCTTCACTGTTAAGGACTCTCCTGACTTCTTCATTAATGTGACAGCCTGGGGAAACGATGCATACATCAATGGGCTCTCCAGTGGCTTCAACATTGGAGACTGCGGTGAGGAAGTCACCTTATAATATTTAAGGTTTTTGGCAAAAATACATAAATATATCATATATATTAATTCCAGCAAAATCAAATATCTTATTAAGTATTTCTTTGATTGTTAAATGAAAAACAAGCAACACCAGATTCTCATGGACTGACACTGTAATTTGTAAATAATTTCTAAAATGTTTTATAACCTCTAATCTGAAACACAAAGATAAACTCTATGTCCGTGCATTCTCACATTATTTTTTCCAGTCATAATCGACAATCCTTTAGTCACCAACAAAGACCTGGAGAAAGGGGACAGATTCTGTCCCACAACGCCGAGGTAATTAACACTTTGAACACAGATGTTACGGAAGAATCCCTCACCCTGTGGTGCTTTTAGACAGCTGAGTAGGAGTGAGGTTAACACAGTGTAATGTCGAGTAAAATATGATGTAACTGTGTGTAATGTCTGATTACAGTGTCAAGGACTGTGCTGGTTTAAAGGCCTGTGTCTGCTGTCTCAGCCTCTACAGGCTGCTGGTGACAGAGGCTCATTCCCAGGTGTGTCTGTGTGCTGATATAGACACCATCGACAGGCTGCTGCCACTGATCCACCTGCCAGTCAAGGACCCTGGAGATTTCTACTCTTTGGGTGACATTGTGGCCAACGGGCGGAGGCTGGATGGCACAGTGATAAATGTACTGGCTGCAGTGAAGTCGGTAAGGCGCCTGAAGGCCACGATTTTTCAGTTTTAAGAAATAAGTGGGGGTCTCCTTTGAGAACATTCACATTTTTATGCAGAACGTCAGTTGCATTTGTTTGACTTACGTTTTTAAAGTACATCAACCCATCAACCTGCCTCATCTACGTTTACTGACATTACCTGTTTCCTAAATCTTTGTCTCTCTTTACACATTGTGTGTGACAGTGTGTTTTTTCAGTGGTCAAAGCCTGAGAACAATGCTGCAGTGTGTTTATCATTTATTGATTTTCTAGTCTAGATAGTGAATTCGTGTAAAGAAGATTGATGTCGCTCTCAAATCTCTCTTACGTAACTATGAGGTAACCATCAGTAACTTGGAGGACTGGAAGTGATGGGACACAACTAACCTGCACCTGTCCAAACCAAACAGACTCAGTGTGCCTCCACCAGCTCTTGAAGGGCTCATAAATTACATGTTGTATTTCATTTGTTTACTTTGTCCATAGACTCAAAAGTAAAAACAACAAATTGTCATTTTACAGTACTGTAGTCGTGGTGGTCACCTCTCAGCAAGACAACAGGGAACCCAGACTGTTTGGAACTCTTCCTTCAGGTTTCATACTTTACTAACAACAGGTCCACTTATTTACAACATTCAGCTATGTCCCATACTGTTCCATACTCCATCTTGCTCTTCTTCTGTGGTTTGATTGATGGTTAAACTAAAATAGTGGCGTCAGTACGACTGACAAGGACTGTAGCTGTGGAAGAAATATACAAAGTCATGGTAGAGCTTTGTTCGTGTCTCAAAGTTGCCTTCTCAGAGTGTTTTCAAGTGTATGTTTTCTTTAAGAACATGTGATCTTGGGGACTTGAGTTTTATTTTATTATCTTAGTCTCTGAATCCCCCTATTTCGAAATTTGTAGTATGTTTATATGATCAGCTAAGTCTTATAAAATCAGCTTTAATCCTGCTGGGAAGATCCCGGTGGGCCGACAGTTATGATTTGCAGTCTCACAAGTGTTGGTGGTTGAACCGATCCTGGTTCCAACTGGTAATGAAATTTTTGGGATCTGTGTGAGAGGAGTTTTTCAAACTGGGAATGTGAGGAAAATTGATAAACTCATTGAGAAACCAAAATGTATTTTCCAGCTTCTTCGCACACTGATTGAATTAGACGGTGGTTTTACAGCTGTCTTTTTTTTTCTCCACAGTAAGCTCGACTGTGGTGGAAAATAGGTTGTTAAAGTTTCCTGAGCTTCAAAACAACATTAACAAGAAGGGAAGGGTTGTTAAAAAAAAAGCGGCCCGATGTAACATCATGAAAGCCAGGCATGGAAAAGTCATGAAACCTGTCATTGAGGCCGGGGTGGGAGGCCTGATAAGCGTGAAGCATAAGCAAATATTTCTTTGCTTAAAACACGTTTGAAAATCAAGCATGTCAGAGCTTTCTAAATGTACTGAATCCGTATCTAATAGATTGCCTAATAGACTACATTGTTTCTGTTTTGTGTGGTTACACGGTGGTATGCTTGTTGTTTGCCTGGAACATACCAGCTCGCCATACTGGCCCCAAAGACATGCCTCAAGTTCAGAGCAAGTCCAAACGTTGCCCTTAATGTCAGTGCATTTGTCACAGGAAGGGAAGATACTGTGATAGGAACATCAGATGATTCTGTTTACATTTCACAGATTGGAGAGCTGAAGCAGTTCACCACTTCAGACGGACGCAAAGGGCAGAGGCTGGAAGTGAAGCTCTTTGATGACTCTGTCTCTTCCTTCCCTCTCATCTGGTGCGTCATGCCTGTCTATTAATTTGGAAAATGAATGAAGATCTATCACTTATGTTGCCTTTGTGCCATATCCCATTCATTCCATGGAACGATGCATAGCTTCAGGTTAACGCACATTTACTTTAGTGACCCGAAGCTTTAGATGAACCTGCATGTGTGTTTGATTTGCGCCGCGCTCTCCCCTGAGTCACTCCCTGACCTCTGTTTCACTCACAGCTGGGACAGAGAGGCCATTCAGCTCGTGCAAACTCTGATACCAAAGGAGACGGGTAGGTTAACAGCTGCTGCTCATTCTCAGCCACAAAATGAATCTTTATTTAACTGTTATTCCCGCCTGTCACGTCCCGTTAACATACTGCACTGAGGAGAAACGTGGAAGTGGATATCTGAGATGTATCTGTGTGTTTATGTTTGAGGTAACTTACTGTTGTTTTAACTTTTACTCTTCCTTCAAAGTGCTCTTCATAGCCGACGCAAAGATTAGCTTTGACAGCTTTCGCAACGGCATGGCAGCAACCGTTAATTCAAAAACTATTATCACTGTCAATCCTGGTAAGACATCACAGCAGCTCTCACAGAGACATCTGACATAAATATCTATTGTGCAATTGATCAGAACAATGACATGAAATACCATTTTGGGAAACCAACCAACCAGCTACAGAGCACAGTGTAAGAGAAAAACACTTTCTTCCTGCTGTGGAAGTAGAATACTGTCAGTATCAATCATCTGCTCCCAGACACCAGAGAGGCCAGCCTGCTGTTCAGCTACGCAAAACAAGTTTCTGAGTCTGGGGCTCTGGATCAAGATGAGAAACCAGAGGATGTCACCGGTAGGTTAGAGTGAAGATTTCCCCGATTCTAATGATACTGTTAACAGAAAAACTGCGAGTCTTGATGTATCTGAAGGTTAGATGTTCTCCTTACCTTAGGCCTCAGCTCTCTTTTCTACTGTCTTTGTCTTTTTCACTATTTTAAATTTCCTTAAGGGTCATTTTATAAATAGACAGATCTCCATGTGCTGTAATTGCACTCCCTGTAAACATGTATAATGGTCTTGTTCCACCTAAAATCACTTTTTGTGTGATTTAAAAGATCTTGTCATGTTTTATGTTTTTAACCCTGTCAGCAAATCCTTAAAAAGGCCAGAAGAAATAATGGATTGGTCCTCCTACAAGTACTGCATGTGTAGCATGACGAGACTTATTTTCTCCATGTCTCAAACTCTCCACTGTTGTCCGAAAACTCTGAAAGCACATCACTGAGCAACACCACAATACTGGCTAACATGTTACTTAAACTGAGACAAGTATTTGATTTTAAATCAGTCCCATATGAAACATCAATGTGCTGTAAATGCTCATGAGCGCATCAAAGCTGTGGCAGAAAATGTTTTCCAACAAACTCAGTATTTAATCCTGTGAAAGTAATTTTTAAAAAGCCCTTTTTTTAAATCAAACTTTGTATTTGTCATTTTTAAGATTTACATCTTCAGTCTAGTCAGAGTCAGACTAATGTAGAAAAGAATAAAAAGATACACTGTAGTGTACGCCCACTCTGTGTCTTAATGTTTCCAACACATCAACCGATCAGATGGTTAGGTGCAGCCTGTGTCGTTACCTGTTCTCCAAAGAGAGGACCGCAGACGTGACTCTGATGCTGCTTTAATCTCTGCAGTGGACTCCATCACTGACGTGTACACAGTGAGCCAGCTGAAGCAGAGGGCCCAGGAGAGTCCCGACGCTTTCTTTGGCATCACGTACAGCTTCATCTCCAAGCTCGACCTCGACTCCTCTGTTTCAAAAGTCATCAGGACACGATGGTGGTCACACAAGCACCTCGAGGGGATGCATTATTAAACAATTGATATTTTATTTCTTCCACTACAGAAGTAATAAATGCCACATAAAATAAATGAGATTAATAAACAATTTCTTGACCACTCTATTCTTTCAGCTCCAGGTGTAGGTTTCAGGTGACAGAGGACATGCAGGGCTGCACCAATCAGTTTTGTCCAGGAAGGGATCAGACCTTTTCAGCCACCACAGGCTTTGACCTGCTGATAGACTTCACAGATCACACCGGCACCCTGCACGCCTGCACCCTCAGGAGCCCAGTGGCAGAAAAGACGCTTGGCTGCACAGTCAGTTAAGCTTCACAGAGGGATGATTATTCATCCTTGATTGTATATGTGGTAAAGGATCTGCGCTTTTTTATTTCATCTGCTGCAGACGGACGAGTTTACCAGTTTGACTGACGACCAGCGGACTGCAATGAAGTGGAAGTTTCTTTTGGAGAGATGCAAAATTTATGTAAAGGTACAGTAGCTTTGGATTCTATGCTCTGTGGGTTATCTATAAAAGCAAATATTCTTATTATATGTTGCAGATGCTCCCCTCCACTAAAGCGAGGAGTGGGCTAAGGGGAGTGGTCCTGGCCTGCTCACTGGCTGACACAGGAGAGGTGAAACAACACATGTCTGCCCTGCTGCAGCGGCTGTGATCACAGCACACACTGACCGAGCAGGAGAGCTCATGTGTTACAGTCAACTGCTTTACCTGCTCCATGGAGCTGTTCTGATTGACATGTTAACAAGAACCATAACCATTTACACATGTGGGCTTTGTGTTTTGTAAATGATACATTCTCTGTGTTGTATAATTATTTATTTAACTTATTTATTTAAGTATTTATGTTGAAGAATGTCTTGTTGTGCTGACTGAAAACTGTTAAATAAATGAACATTCCAGTTTAAAATCAATCATCTGTCAAATGTCTCAATCAACCTTTATAGTTGCTTAAAAGGACGTTCGATGAGTTTTAAAACACCATACTGGAAAATAAGACAATAATATCATATACAATAATATAGGTAGGTAACCAGTAACTTCCTGCATTCACAGTTAAAACATCAGAAAAGCAACAGTTCACTGTGGTACAAAGAACCTTACACTCACTCATTTACTGTACTAAGTACAATTTTGGGTATATCTACTGTATTTAAATTCTATTTTATGCTCCTTACTTTTTCTACTCCATACACTAAGGACAAATATCGCACTTTTAATTAATAACTTCAGTTACAAGTTACTTTGCAGCTTCTGGTTGGTAATATAATGAATAATGAATATAATGGTAGTATAATGAACAGATAAATTATGGTGTATTGTTATTGGTTAAGATCAGATGAGACTTCAGTGAACCCTGATGAGGGAATTCACAAGTCATGCAGCAATTAAAACTAGCTCCACCTACTACAATATTAAAAGTGATGTTCACATCAATACATCAATAGTTATAATCCATTTACGGCTATTTATGTCTGACACCGTCTTAGCCAAAAAAAAAAAAAAAAATCGGTTAAAAATCGGTTAATTATTACACTCTTGCGGTCATTCCTTTCTGCTATAATACAATCAGTCAGCAGGTGGCATCAAAGCGCTGGTTATCAATGTGGAACCTTTGAATCATAGTCGTGTGTTGCCAAGGGACAAAATACGAAGACGCACCTATTTGCTAACAACACGAACAGCGAAAGGTAATCAAACCTTGTCTGATTTAATCTCTTAAACCGTCTTAGTTGCCATAAATAATATCCCACAGTGAAATACAGATAGTCATTATGTGTTAGTTTTTGAAACAGGGACGTTAGTTAATTGTCTGAAGTAAACACAGCCCTTAAGACGTAGGTAAGCTAGTTTGCTAACTTTAGCGCATAGGTTCTACCAAGTTATCTTTAATTTCCACTGTAAAAACATATAAATAATGCTTCTGTTTGAAGTTTGTGTTTACCAACAGTCAGCAAAGTGCAGCAGCTCACCGTCTCCAACATCTCTTCCCAGTGTCGTACATGCCTTTTTAGGAGAAGTGACAGGCAGCAGTCAAGCATGAATGTGAACCAGGGGACGGTGGGAAGCGACCCGGTCATTCTGGCCACGGCTGGATACGACCACACGGTCCGCTTCTGGCAGGCCCACAGCGGGATATGTACCAGGACAGTCCAACACCAGGACTCTGTATCCTTATTATTATCGAATGATTTATCTGTACTAGCTGGAAACAAAGATGCAAGATTTGCGTTTAAGCCTTTGGAGTTGATCAGATGACTTTGTTAATTACAATATACATACATACATACATACATTGAACTCTGAGTCAGAAAGTTCCCTCATGTCTCATTAAAGTCAACATGGATGCTGTCAAAGGAGCTGTTGCTTACTGTCTTTGGAGCATAATTTATCTGTAGATGGCATCAGCATTACAGTGTGCCTCTGCTTTTTAGAACAAGTAGAGACTTGTTCATGTTGACAAATTATATCTGAGCTGTAAAGCAAAGACAAACAAAGCCCTCCACTTCCTTAACTTTCACTTCCAGCAGGTAAATTCCCTTGAGGTCACACCTGACAGGAGTATGATTGCAGCTGCAGGTTGGTTAATGACTGATCGTTCATTCTGAATAACGTACCTTGAGTCAAATTTGCTTCATTTCACAGTAATAAACACTCTTTGTTTAAGGCTATCAGCACATCCGCATGTACGACCTGAACTCCAACAACCCCAACCCGGTGATCAACTACGATGGCGTTAGCAAGAACATCACATCTGTGGGTTTCCATGAAGACGGACGTTGGATGTACACAGGAGGAGAAGACTGCATGGCTCGCATATGGGACCTGAGGTACTGTGGAGGAAGCGTGCGGCGCTAAAATACGTTCACTCTGTGTTCAACAGCCTAACTTTGATCCATCCCTGCTGCTCCTCCAAGGTCAAGAAATCTCCAGTGTCAGAGGATATTCCAGGTCAATGCTCCCATCAACTGTGTTTGCCTGCATCCCAACCAGGTGAGACAAATGCACTGATTCATAAACCAGAGTTAATTTTATTGTTTACTTTTTATTTTAGTATTTTAGTTTATGTGATTGTTAATGTTATTGTCACGCAGTTAGAGGACAGGATATGGTAAGAGTCAATGTTGTATGTTTTCCAGGCGGAGCTAATTGTTGGAGACCAGAGTGGGGTGATTCATATCTGGGATCTGAAGACCGATCACAACGAGCAGCTCATTCCTGAGCCAGAGGTCTCAGTCAACTCTGTTCACATCGACCCGGACGCCAGTTACATGGCAGCTGTCAACAGCTCGGTCAGTCCCCAAACAGTCTGAATAGCGCGTTGCTTCCTGATTCGTTAAGTTTTATCAAATGATCATCAACATTCTCCTTTGCTCCTTTTTGTCCTCCTTTAACAGGGAAACTGTTATGTGTGGAACCTTGCTGGAGGCATCGGAGATGAGGTGACTCAGCTCATTCCCAAGACTAAGATCCCTGCACACAAACGCTACTCCCTCCGCTGCAAGTTTAGCCCTGATTCTACGTGAGTGGCCTTCTCCCCGACACATGATTAAGTCGTTCTCTGCTTGTTGCCTCTTGAAATATAAAAAATAATGTTGTCATAGCCAGAAAAGCTTTGAGTTTAACTTACTGAAGACTTAAATCAGTAAAACTGTGAAAACAATAAAAAGAGAAAACTTCATTAGTCCCCTGGACTGTTCCTGTCGTGGATCACACAGAGTTTTCTTTTGTGTTTGTTGTCATCGCTCCAGTCTGCTGGCCACCTGCTCAGCGGACCAGACCTGTAAGATCTGGAGGACATCCAATTTCTCACTGATGACAGAGCTGAGCATCAAGAGCAACAATCCCGGGGAGACGTCCAGAGGCTGGATGTGGGACTGTGCGTTCTCAGGAGACTCCCAGTATATTGTCACCGGTCAGTACATGAGCCCTGCCAAATGGGTTGTCAGTATCAGAGCCATCTGTAATGACTCACCTTCAGACAAAGATCCCACACTCATAAAGTCCTGCTGTTTGGCATATAAGATATCAAATTACATTTTGTTTTTTTTGGATAGTAATTATGTGGATGTAAGTCTTAAGTATTAGATAATGAATTATGTATCTAATCTGAAATCATCTTAAAACAATAACAATGCAAACTTAGTTTTGGGGTTTTGTGTATCTGCTTCCCATAAAGATGGCAGTGAGCAGCTTTTCTGGGTAAAGATGCATTTTCATATGTATAACCATGTGTTTAGTCACAGATCAAGTGATGTGTTGTCATTTTAGAGAGAAGCAGGTAAAGCTCTGAGAACTTCATTGTACCATACCTCATCGTATGACTCATTTCCATCCAACAGCTTCCTCAGACAACCTGGCTCGCCTGTGGTGCGTGGAGACCGGGGAGATCAAGAGGGAATACAGCGGCCATCAGAAGGCTGTGGTGTGCCTGGCCTTCAATGACAGCGTGCTGGGCTGAGGAAGAAGGGGAAAGATATAAAGAGACATGAGAGATCAGAGAGAAGTGGAGTAAGGACAGAGGAGCAGTGGACTTTTTGGAGGATGAGCTGTTGAGGATGAGTTTAAAACTTTCCCAGAAATGAAGCTTGTGTTTGAACATTATGATGAATCTCAGCTGTGTGATCCAAGATGTCTACATTGCTCTTCCCTGCCAGGTGCTTGTAAGTATGCAGCAACGCAGCAAGGCCGCAATATATATGAAGTGAAACTCCAGCTTTAAGGAACAGCACACTACGTTGCATCAAACTGAAGCAGCTGTGCAGGAAAATCAACAGTGTCTGATTCAAATCCACAAAATTGCTCATCGGGTACCTTTATGTTTTTAAGTTCATCATTCACAGCACAGCAGAAGATCCAGTTCAGCTCTGTTTATGCAGTGTACCATATTTATGTATCAAAAGGACCACATTATTCACATGAATGGATGTGCTGTGGAGCTGGTTTATTTCTCATATGTGCCACGTATAATTATAATCCTCTTCATTCAAAGTCAAGTGGTGCTTTTCTAAATGATGGAATATTATGTGCGGGGAATGATTCCACAGTAAAGACGTCATTCATAGATATCCTAACAGTCTTCGAGTGTTCTCCTTTCTTCTGTCTAATGAAGAAAAAAAATCTTCAACTCCACAACAGTCTTTTTATTAGACAGATCAAAACACTCTCAATGCAACAGGACCGGGTACACATAATTACACTGCAGCAGTGGGTTACAGGAAATACAATTAGAGGCATGTACAAAAAAAGGGGATCTTTCTTCTGTAATCTCTGAAGTGTGCCACCAGAGAGTGCATCATTACACAGGGAGAGAGTGACGATGGGGCTTTGGCGATAACTGTGACAGCCTGTCTCCAGCTCTTCTCTATCGGAAGGATGGAAAAGGACTGGGAGGGTTGGCTGCTTCACTGGTTTACTGGCGGCTGTATGGCACAAAGGAAACAGTGAAAGCTGGCTTTTGTTTGGCTTTTTCTTCTCTTTTTTTTAATAGAGGGAGCTAAAAAGACAACTTTGTTTCCCTGATCTTTAGCTGGCAGGAGAGGAAGAGAATGCACAGTCACTCTGGTAGGTAGTAGAAGCACACGGACACGCAGATGTTGCTGGGAAAGCAGATGTCGATGCAGAAGTAGACCAGCCTCTGTTTGCCCGGGCCTAAAAACAACATAGAGATAATGGTGACTCATTAAAACACAATAAAATCCTTAAATAGCACTTCCTGGATGGGTGGAATAACATGCTGCCACCACACATTCAATATGTTATCCCCTAATTATACAAACATACAGACATTTCACACATGAATTAATAACAAGGTTATACATATTTTTCCTGCAGTGAATTATATACATTAACAAATTCAATCAGTCACAAAACCCCTGTTGCATATTAATGATTCATTCTGTGTTAATACCTACATGATTATATGTTCTATTACTGTGTGATATTAATGCTTCACATCTGTTCGGGGGGACTGCACCACGCACAGGCTGTTGAGTGAGTGTAAGTATAGGGTTTATTCTTCAGCCTGTCACTTACTGCATCAGAGGAAAAGGTCACTGGACCTCCACACAAGGGTTCGTTATGGTTGTAAGCTGCCAGATGAGGAAATCCCTTTAACTCTTCTGGTGTGTAATATGAACGGGCATATTTTTTTAATAATATTTATGATAACAGTTGGTGCTGTTATCCAAAGTGCCAAAATGTCATCAACTAAAATAAAAAACGAAACAGTAGATCATCATAATGTATGTTCCATCATGTTCCCTCTAAGGTGTGTACCCAAAGAGTGCAAAATGACTTGAAATGATCTGCACTGCATCACTTTCTCTTCATTCACCCGTTGATCATCGATTTCAACAATCCCCTTTGGGTCAAAGGGGTCACTGGTTCTCTGTATGCAGGGGTAATTCTATTACTCCTCTGAGACATCTTATAAATCGGCCAGCAAAGATATTAGTATTTAGTATCTAAACACAGCCAGCCATACAAAGTCCACCTATAAGAAGAATCTAATGCATTTGTTGGGGACTATTTTAATCAGCGGATTCACACATATTTGGTTCTCTGAATAGCTTTTACACTATGGTTGCATTATGGTGTGATTGTAATTGAGTCACAACAAACCTATCATATGTAACAGAGTGGCTCATGTGTGTGTTTTTAATAGTTTTTGGACAAGGGAGCTCTGTGACACAGACATAGACACTTTATAACCAGAGACGGTGATCAGAGCTACAGTTATCTCCCAAATATTGCCCTGAAATGATAAAAGCATTGTTTTCCCCATGACATTGATATTAATGTGTGTATAGTGTTACAGCTATCCTCACCGTCAGCTCTCCTGGTCCAGTGGACGGACCTGTCCTGACACAGAGCCTGAAGAGGCTCCTCCAGCGTGGACACATCCACCTGACCGGCCACCAGCACTCCTAGGAACTCCGTCTGCCTCTGGGTTTCGTTGGCAGACAGCTGGAACTGACTCTGCTGAGAACAGCATCACAGCCTCTCAACAACAAAATCCACAACAGAAGAAGAGTTTGAATGGAGACTGTGAAGCTGCAGCGTCATTCAATAAGTGTGAGAAATCATATTCAACTCAGCGGGGACAAAGTGAAATAATAACTCGGGGGTCAAAGCGAGAGAGATATGAAGAAGACTGAAACTCAAGCTGCGATTGGCGGGATATCCTCGCTGATGAGGTAAACTCAGCTGCGCTCTTATTGGTCACAAAGGCTGTGTGTAATTGCACCACTTACACTTCTGATTGGCTCCGATAGGGAACCACTTAAAGGTCTGTTAGGCCTGAGTGGGTCACGTAACAAGCCGTTTTCCAACCAAGAGGACCATTGTGCTTTTAAACAGAGGGGCAAACCACTGTTGCTCTCCATCCATACAAGGTCTGCGCCTCCTATCGTAGATTAAATGACTGCAATCAACAGCTACGGTTTGATACTGAGGAACTGAGATACGTGACACCCCACAAAAACACTAAAAGGCTTGGCTTTTGATAAGCTGGAGAAACACATCTTAACCTGCAAGGTCCCACATTAATCCACAGGACTGGCCGCTCACCTGCTCATACAGTCAAATCAGAGTGAAGAGTAAAGATACAGTATAGACATCAGTATTAGAGATCCACATAAGCAAACACACACAGGCCCTTCCCTGATTAACCAAAGCACCAGACTGTATTTTAATCCAACAGAGTCTTAAAAGCCAAAAACTCCTCACACAGAGCAGCCATTGTGCCCACTCCAGGGCTCGGGCTCGCTGCTGTAGACTCCTGTAAGAAGATCCTGGGCGACGGCGAGGGGGCCTGGAGGGATCAGATGTGCAGAGGAATTCAGCCGTGGAGGCGAGAGAGGGAGACTATACTATACTCTCCAAGGCTCTGCGCGCTTCACCCGTCTCTTTGTACGCAGCGGCGGCAAAGTCATGCAAAACCTATGAAACCCTGCAGGCCCCTGGCTCAGAGGTGCATTTGCGTCTAGAGTAAAGCTATGAGTCACGGTCAGAAATGCCAGTTCACACATTAGTGTGGGTGACTTTGAGAAGCACTTGGCAGGACTAAAAGGGCAACCACAACCTTTTCTTTCATTTGCCCTTTGGTGCGTTTTTCATGTTTTGGAGTCTCGCATATCCTGAACGCAATGAGAGCGAGCCCGAGACGACGGTTCTGCTCTCACGTGTTGAAATGTTGCTGCCTGTTACCTTGTGTGGTGACTCTTGGAGGAGGGAGTGCACGTTGTCGTAGTCGGACTTCTCCATCTTTTGCAGGAAGCAGCTCTCCTGGGCCACAGGTTTGTAACATATCAAACCCTGCAACACAACCAGCGCGCAATCAGACGTTTCCCCATCATCACCTTCAGACCCTCTTGCTTTTTTTAAAGTCAGCTGTCATTACCACTAAATCATACAGAATCTCCTGCGTATCACCTAGACATACATGTTTGAGATCAAAGAGCACAGTGGATGTCTGGTTTGCTGTTGAGGCCACAGCAAAAGTCACCAGGTCATTCTGAAGGTCCACGACGGCTGACTGGTTGAGCAGAACTCCAGTCTGATCCGGAGCTGTGATTCGGACAATCTGTGAAGACTTACAAAGGCAAGACTCGGGGTTAATGCAAGCAAGGTCAGAGACAACAGGTGGGTATGATGCGGAGGTTCTGGTGGGTGCGGTGACAGTCGTATGTACCTGAGAGCGAGGCTGCGGCAGCCCCAGGTGCCCCGTCATGACGAGGACGACAATGACCAGGAGCAGAGAGGCCGAGAGGGTGACCCAGAATGCCTTGTGTAGGAAGTGGGACTGGGAGGATGCAGCAGAGTTCCCATCCTGAAGAGACGTTTCCACACGCAACAACCAGTGACAAGCTATTTAAACAATGCTGGATTTCCAAATATGGGATGTAAACATAAACACGAGCCTCCATTTAAATATCTGCGTAAAGAGAATATGAATGGGCCAATATGCATCTCTCCTCAGCCGGACTGTTCTCTTGACATTAAAAGCCATGTGCTTACCGTGCACTGTGCCTCCTCCAAACGGTCGTCTGAACGTTTGCAACACCTCACCATCCTGTGTCCCTAGACAGCTCCTCACTCGGTCTGCACCCTTCTCGTAGCTATCGGCATGGAGTTGTGGTCATGACCAGTGCTGACTGAGACTCGGTACACCTGGCCAGCGACTCTTTGTCCCTGTAGACCACCCCCCCCCCACAGTCCTCCTCCTCCTCCTCCTCCTCACTGTTTCCCTCCCAAAACAGTCACCCACTTCACACAAAACTCCTCATCTTGCCAAACTCAATTTTCAGCTTTTGTCTTCCTGCAATTTTCTCCTTTTTTGTCTTCCCTGTCTAATATGACATAATACACCTCTTAAACATTATCCATCTTTCCACTGTTCCTGTTCCCCCTTCACTCAAACACACACTTACACGAGAGGAACTGGCCGCCCTCTGCAGCACAGACAATAGACAAAGGGGTGAGGCAGGCGCAGCTTGGAAAGCTTCTCTCATCAGGTGAGAGGTGATATCTGGTTCTGACTGTTGCGGCATCCAGCCGACGACAGCCCAAGGTGACTTTAAGCACAGGACTTGGAGGAAAGTTTTCTGTGCTCGCTTTGAACTTAAAGCCACAGAGAGCAGACGCTGATTCTGCGAGAATAGTTTGCATTTTATTGAGAATTTGAGCAGTTTCTCAGTGTGTCTGGGAGTGGAGGACAAGTCACAGGAACAAACATGAAAAAAGGAAAGATCACATGACCTTTAAAACATGCATGTCAGTCTGTTAATCACTGTTCCGCTAATGACAAGACAAAAACGCAATCATTCCACCGTCCCATGAATGAAACTGAGCGTGTTAGCACCTTCTGCTGAGGTGTGAAAATACATGAAAACAGAAGCTCAGAACAGATCAGTTCAGTGCCATTTAGCCCCTGTCTGGGGCTGTTATTTATAGACTTTGGGACAGAGCTGTAAAACCTGAACGCACATATATTACCAAACTGTTGACTCACATTTTGTGCGTGCTTATTTCCCTCTTTGAGTTTGCCTTGCAGTTGCTTAATGGGAGATTGCATCACAGACAGAGAAAGGGACTTGAAAGTACACTCACCTTCCTTAAAAAGGAACATACACTTGACTCCTTGAGTCACTGTTAGACTTAAATTAAAATACTACAATACTGAAAATCGTTGTTCTTGTGTTAATAATAATAAAATATTAGATTAGCAGGTTTAGATTAATAGTGCAGTCTTTGTCTCTCCTGTCACACAGCAGCTGGTTGAATCTTGGTAATAAAAATGATTTTAATAATATTAATGAAAAATATTCCCTTTTTGAAGACAACAGAGCCCGGCTTGTGACAGGGTAAATTCCCCTGGTTTAAAGCTGCAAGGCCATAACGTAGCTTCACTGTTTTATCCCTGCAAGGCCGGAAGAAGGTCTGCGATGCTCTCCACATAATAATCTGGCACCATCCCCTGCCTCTCCACGCAGCCGCTCTTCTGGTGGGCCTCAGCGTCCGCCACAGTGCTGACCCCCGTGAGGGTAAGGAGGGTCTTCAGGCCGCAGTTGGATCCCAGCATGATGTCGGTGTCAAGGCGGTCACCCACCATCAGGCAGCGGTCGGGGTCCACGCCGAATCGGGAGGCCACGCAGTCGAACATAAAGTGGTTGGGTTTGCCCACCGTCTGGGCCTGGTGCTGGGCTGCTGTTTCAACGGCCTGCAGCAGGCAGCCTGTACCTGGGAGAGGGAGGTGAGGGAAACTTTACTTTAACGCCCTACAGATCATGACAAGTTTATTATATATACCTTTGTAAAGGAAAGCAATCCATTTAGATTAAAAACTGAATTCTTGCACACAGCAGTGAAATTTCAACTTTTTAATGGAGTAGACTTGCATGACCGACTCACTTCAACTATGAAATTCCTTAACATAAACTCAAATTTCCCAATAAATGATCCAGTATGATTTTCTAGAGTCCGCGCTGATTTAAGCACATGTGTATTTATCTTAGTATTAAAGCCCAAACAGAGCAGAGTAAAAAACTGACCCCAGATCACCCTCAAAATGAATAATTCCCTTGTTTTAAATGTGAGAGGCTTAAGTGTGCAGAGGCCCCACCACCTCTGCTCTGCATGTGCCGCAGGGTGTTAATCTGCTGTAAACCACTCTAATGTGTGCAGGAGTATCCAGCGGGTGCTCTCACCTGGCACAGCCTTGCCTCCTTCCAGGGGCAGCCTGGTGTCCCTGTTGGTCCCCACCAGCAGGCAGCCCTGCTGGGTCAGGTACTGCAGAGCTCTGTTCAGCTTCATGTAGCTGAAATGTTCATCGAAACCCACCATCACCGCCTTAACTTCGGGATCCAGAGGCACGTTGGCCCAGTCGGTTTGCTTCCCGGAGATGTGATCAGGTCCCACACCGGTCTGCTGGATCCCCACAGCCTCCAGCTCCTGCTTCATCGCGTTGCTCCCTATCAGGTACACTTTGCCCTCGATCTTGCAGACCGTCTTCAGGTACATGGCGGAGCAGTACGCGGTCCCGAACACCTCCTCTTCGGTCACATTAAAGCCCAGCGTTGTCATCTTGTCGGCGTACATCTTCCTCGTCTTGCTGCTGTTGTTGGTGACGAAGAAGACTTTCTTGCCGTTGGCCTTGAGCAGGTTTATGACCTGAGGGGCGCCGGGGATAGCCTGGTCCCCACGCCAGATGACCCCGTCGCAGTCAAACAGGACGCTGTCCACCGAGTCCAGCACCTGTTTTACCAGCGCTCCGCTCAGCCGAGTGCATTTTGACCCAGACATCATAGAAGCTTTAAACCGCCAAGCGCTGTCAAGTTGTAAAACGAGTAATGTTACAGAAGTGTTCACGAGACGTTACGTGCTGTCAGTCAGTCTCTTTCCCGAGCAATGTCACGAGCGTGTGCTAAAGCGGTCACACAGTTCAGCAGCGCTGTTAGCACAACAGCGCGCTCTACCAAAGAAAAAGCAGCCGGCTGATAAACCTGTTATATGTTACAGTGCTGAAACTCATCCAATAAAAAGCCCGACCTTCCTGTCTGCCTTGCATTAATTCTACAGTTACATCCGCACCGGCTTCAAGCGACAGGAACTACGCACGAGAAGTCCAGACCCGTTTCCGGTCAAGCTAGTGTCATTAACCCCTGCTCATATCCTGTATGTATCTTTCAAAATAAAACAGCAACACACACCATAACGGTAACAAGAGCTATTTTAGAGCTAAGAGCTAACTTCGTGGCATTGAACTACAGGTAGTTAATACAGCAACAGCAGAGAAAACACGTTGGCAGATGAAAACACAAATCCAAATCAGAAGCAGAAGGAGCACGTATGTTTTCTTCATTTGCTTTGAAAGCTTTTTTGCTATAGTTGATATCAGACAATGGATAATTAAAGATTGTATAAGGTGCCCCAAGCTTGCAGCTGAATGATTTGACCCCGCAAGGATTCATTTTGTGTTTGCTGAAAATCTGTCAGAGATTTAGAAATTGTGACACCTTGTGGGAGATAAGGCACCAGAGCCCATAAAGAAATCTCTTACAAAAACTTTATTTCCTCAGTCAGCAGTAGTTCTTAGGAACTGTAAACCCTGGGGGAAGTGCAGTAAATGCGGAATAGCAAAATATAAGGCAGTGTATTTTGTTCAGTTGTCTTTTTTATGAATGGGTTTTGGAGGGAAGAAAATCTCTCCCAGGTTACGGAGTAGCCCTTTGCTGTAGAAGTATCTTCTAGAGTGGTCTGGTGCTGGGTTGCAGAGATGATCTGCTGTTTCAGCTGGGTGGCAGTGCTGACAGACATAACCTCGACTTTTGTACCACTCATTGGCAGTTTGGTTGACAAGAGCAAGGTAGGTGTGAAACAGGGCATAACCGGCCAGCAGGAAGAAGACAAAGGCCAGAAATCCCAGCATGAAGACGATTCGGGGGAAGGTCAGAAACAGATGCTGGGGGGACAATGGGAAAAAGAAAGTATTTAACTAAAATGTGAGACATCACATTAGACATAAATATAACAAATACATATTAATGCAGTATGTCAGCAGTTCTGAGTCTTACCTGAACAACAAACAGAGGCCCTGCTGGCTGCTGCTGGCCATACTCATCTATATAACTGGCTGACAAAAGCCCTGATCGCAGAACAGCATGAAGCAGCATGTCCCCTGTTAGTAGGGCAATGTCGCCAGCCATGGCGCACACGCTGAAGAGGTAAAGCAGGAAGTATCGTGTGTTCTGAGAACCGATGCAATTGTTCACCCAGACACAGTGGTGGTCAAAACGCTGGACACACCTGTTACAGAGCCCTGAAATACAGACGGTTTTTACTGTGAGCAAAGCAACAATAGATACAATATCTAGCTAAATATAAAACCCAAAGGGAAGAGGACAGCAGGTACAACAGAGATCCACAAAAAAAGACTCACTGCAGTGTTTGGAGCGAGCCGGTTTGACGAGCTGGCAGGTTGGACAGGACACTCCTGGGTGAAACAGCCTCCTGTCATACGGATAGATTTTCAGCTGACCAGCAACTTTCTTCTTTGTCACTGTGCCTGTCGGTGTGAAGAGAAGAGAGTTAAGAAAAACAATAATTGTACATAACACATACTGGGGCTTCAGACCTTAATATGATGAGAAGAGATCTGGTGATTTGTATTTTTGGAGTTGTATCCTCTGTAGAACCAACTTGTGAAGGATTTTCTCTGGCTATTCTTGTAAAACGCCAACTAAAATGACCTACTTTACTTTGTATTAACTGAAAATTGTCTCTCGAGTTTCAATTCCAAAGTCTAATTTATACTTAATACATGTCCACACATCACTCAACTGAATGTAAGAGGAGAAAGTATGTAAAAACAATTCAATTGCACCAGTCACATCTAAAGTAAACTAAAAGAAAGATGCTTAGGTTGAGTTTGGTGCCAACAGCAAAGACATGAACAGGCACAAAAAAGTGGAAATGAGCACAGTATCTGCATCTGACATCCCCAACACATGCACTCACATGAGGATACATTTGCCTGCTTTACTGCACCACAGACGATGCCATGTACGCTGTCGCCTGACGACCTGATTCCCCCCTTCCCCATGTTTTGCCCTCCAGGTGACAAAATGAAATTGCTGATGTGCAGACTCCTAATTATTACAACAAGACTTCAAAATATCTCAGCACACTGACAAAGCACAAATCTCTGGTATGTTGGAAATAAATAATGTTACAGTATGATATGATAAACACATGCCTTACAACTACTTAGTGTACTGTACAACCAGGTCTAATAAACTAACCAGCAGGTTTATACTGTATGTCACATATAGCATGTTCTAACATTGGAGCCAAATGTGTTTAAATATACTTCAGATGGATTAACCTGGATCTCTCTTGATGCAGAGGTAGAAGAGGAAGGTCTTGACGGCCAGCAGGATGTAAGGCACAGACAGACTGGTCAGAGTGGTGTCCATCTCCCTGCAGAATCCAAACACCTCATAGGTGAACTCCGCGTACACAGCAACCTCCAGCAGGATGTGCAGGTAGATGAACATGTTGTTCCTGAAATTAGAAGGAAGTGACTGAAGGCAAGTGATGAGATTGGAAATGTTTGACACTAAAACCAAATGCTAAAAAAAAATAAATAAATAATAATAATATATCAAACCATAAAGAGATGCAGACTATGAATAAATGATGATAATTTGCAAACCTTTGATGGAACAGTCTGTGTAAGGTCCACTGTGAAAACGTTCGGAGCCATTTAGGCGTAAATGGTCCAACTACCTGTACAGAGAAATTGTCAACACCTCTAGTTACAGTGGATATTATGTCTGTGCATTGTGATGAGTCAGTATAACAGCGCCACACAGTGTGAGCTGGCGATATTACAGCCCAAACCCTTCTTTTCTTACCTTTCCTACATAGCTGAAGAAGACACTAAAGGGGGTTTGCTGCTGGCCTGAGTATTTGCACACTAGGACTATACATGTCAGCACCACTGCGACGTAGATAGCGAACAGAGTGAGGAAATCCATGTCTCACCTGAGGCTGCAAAGCCACAAACAACAGGTGTTAATGCCACAAACTCACAGCGAACCAAAACAAAGTTTTACTATTACTAAATTTTCTCTTCTTTTTGAACGAACAATGTTTTATGTTTTAAACGAAATACTGCAGGGTGTGTCTGCTCACACAGCTCAGGTGAACAAGTTTACGTTAGCAAGCTAGGCTAAGTTTGTACTCGACATTAGCTAAAGTGCTTATTTATTCCCGCTTTCTTTCCTTTTTGAAGCCATCTACAATTACATTTCCCTCTTACCTTCTAGTCGAGGTCACACATAGCTGCCTTTCAGTGTTTTATCTCACGTCAGCATAGCTGCTTTGGTTAGCGTTAGACCAACGAGCTTCGCCTTTGGTCCATACGCTACTTCCGTAGCGTCGAGGTAGCTAAATTCCAAGCTAACAGCTGATTGGCTCTGCTAACATCTCTAGGTTGTCACTGCTGCAGGCTGGTGGGGGAGAAAGGACATGTCAGTGTGCAGTTCCATATCTATATATATGTGTGTGTGTGAACTTTGAACAAATATTAATAAACATGCATTATGTGCAAAATCCACACTTCCAAAATCTTGCAAATTATTGAGAAAAAGAGTTTTTAGACTTTTGAAGTTTTACAGTTCCCATTAGTTTACAAGACCCTAATGTTATCAGCTATGTTTTCTGTAATGCCTTTGTCCTAACGAATAAGCTTTTATATCATATCAAATATAACCCTCACATATTTAATTTTGTAGGGTCATGTTAATTAGAAATGTACCTTGTTATCTGAATGAAGAAGAGATGAAATGCAGCGTTACCTTGGATTCATGTAAGTTTACTAGATGGGAAAGGCACATTAAATCAGACTGGACTATTTTCCACATTTTGGCTTTAGTGCCTCCATAAATAACTAAGTTGCAGTTACTCAGTGTTGTTTTCTCTCTGTCACTGTGCTCCACACAATGCAATGAGGCATCACAAGACACCTGTTGGATCTGGTTGCTGACATGGCCCAACACTCATATTACGGCTCACAGCAGTGGAGAGGGAAGCATTACTCAGGAGCTCTGCAGGCCCGTCAATGGATGCTGTTTAAAAAGGTACGGGATGTGTGGCTGTGCTTGTGTATTAATAATTTTAGTTGTCTCTTATAATAGGGTGAAGAAGCATTTCAAGATGCTTTTCAGCCCTTTATGACAAGTAAGTGCCTTTCTTGCCTGTCATAAATGTGCAACATCCTTTGTTTTTAATATAAAACATATAAAAACTTTCATTTGTATGCTCTCTGAATAAGAGGTCATTACAATTTTACAGTTTTATCAGACTCAGCTGCCTGTGAAATGTCGGTTTTCTATCCATCTTCCTGTCACAGACGAGTAACTGTCTTGGCTTTAGTGTAAGAGGAGCGTTTGATTGAAGTGAGCAGCGTCTGTTTGGAGCTGTAGCCATTTGTGTTTAATTATTCAGTTGCTACCAGACTGCGTATTCCTTATTGGGTTCATTGTGTTTAATGGCAGTTTACACTCCAATAACCTGCAGCTCTCCTCAGTACTTTCTCTTCATTTGTAATGAGTTCTCATTTAAACATACTGACTGCAGCTTGTGTACAGCCGTTACTGACAAACCCATACTGACTTAACTGCACATAATTAGTGTATCTAAGGTGAAATAAGGTACAATAAAAATAATATCACATGTAATAATAAAAATAATCTCACTTTTGAGAGTTACAGTACATTGGGCCACCAGACTTAATGAACAAATGAGAACGATAAAGGTGGAAGTTGTTACTAACAAGTGCAAAAAGTAATTACTATGTGAGGTAGATGTCAGTCAAACCCAATTTGCATACATCACTTTCAAAATAGTCATGCGAGGAGCCAGAATACATGAAAACACCTACATTGGTAGGTGGATGGATGGGTAGGGACTTTAAACCTTGGTCGTAAAACGTTTTTACACCTAATGCATGACTAATCTGAAGTCATCAAGCAGACACGGAGAAATAATACTCTCCAATCACAGTCCTATTTCTGTGACCAACATTCACACTCCTGGCTCTGTTTTGGTCTCCACCAACTCCTCAGAAATATATCTTGAGCTTTAGCTGTAATCAGTATGTAATGTGTGAATGAGCGAAAACATGCTAAAGTGAATTGTGCTGAAAATGCTCGATAGAGCTGCAGAGTCTGGAGACAATGATTCACCATGAGTGACTCCTTTCACATTATTCAGCAGCAGCACTCAGTCTTTAGATCGATTGCGATTATGGATCAAAATGTTTATTAGAGACGCTTTAATCAGGATGAAGCATTTGTCCTTGAGTAGGACTCTATGATATTCAGCTTTCACTGTTATGAGACAGCTTTGAGCATTCACTCATTTTTAGATGGACATCATATTGGTCTTTTTCATCATTAAAAGCCAAAAGTATTTGAATATTTTTGAAAATTTGGGATAAAACTCTGCCAGACAGAAATCTACACTACGACTAGCTCAGAATACGGAATGAACAAGCTGAAATTAACATATAGATTACACCAGTTTTCTCCCAAATAAATGTATTCAGAACAGTTTAAAAGATGCTATTATCATCTAAAGGCATGTGCACAAAGTGGATTTTCACCAAGTCACTCCAGCTTCGAGCTTACCTGATACAGACTGTGTCTTGACACTTCAGTGTTTTATCACACGTTTTGACTTATTACCACATATTTCATGCCCCATGCTATTCACAGTTCCTGTATGGTTCCACCACAGTCAGTGTATGCCTTCATTAAAGGAGGGGGGAGCATGTGTTCCTTCAGTATTAATGACAGGGGGGTGGAGGAGAAGATTCAGCTCATAATCCTACTAATCCTACAGGCTAAAGTCTTAAATTGCCCCTGCTCCTTCTCAATGGACTGAACATTACAGTGTGCTCACACACGCGGACACACAGAATTCCAGGCAAGCAGACGCTCCAATTAGTACTCATCAGGCTTCCTTGCATCGTCGCAGAGTGATTCTGGGCCAGGAGCGGTCCCTCGGAGAGCCACCTAGCCGAGAGAGGAGGAGGAGGAAAAAGACACATTGGTGTATTTATAGAAAAATGAGGCCTCACAATACCCTTTTTGGAGAGAGAATTATTAAGGAACCGAGGTGCGCGGGTGCACGCGTCCCAGTTTTCTGATTAACACTGTGCAAGCAGGCCGGCCTGAGGATGAATCAGGAATGAGACGCAGGACTAACTCCTTGACACACTCACAGAGAGACTGCGCTCGCTTCTCATGCACACTCACCCTTTGCACATGAGGACACAGCTGTGGTTTCAGGGAGGAAGAATGGGGCAATGTTTTGAGTCCATCGCCCTTTCTGCTTGACTTTGAGCAGCAGGGTGATCGGGGGGAGATTATTGTGTTTTTGTTTTTTTTACACATTATATTTAAGAAGACAGATTGGATATCAGGCTTCTAGCAGGCCACCTGCTATCTGACACTCAAGATGAAGAAGTTTTTGCAAAACAAAAAAGGCCGATACTCTTTTCGGCAGAGCAAACGGGGCTCTCGGTGTCCATCTAAAGATTTCTGTAAGTCTTTTATCAGCTTCGTCCACTGTGTGAACCCTGCTGTGGCTTGGGAGGCTGTGGAGCACATCATTAGCTTCCAGCTGAGCTCGAGGCTTTATAGTCGATTATATTTAGCAAAACGCCAGCATGTCAATTTGTGTAATTCAGTGTTTGTCATATTGGAGCTGTCACATGTGGATTAATTCATTCTCATTTTAATATTCCAGTCCAAAGTCTGGCCAAAAAGCATCATTATGTAGCATTTTACATTTATTTAGTTGTTATTTGATGCCATCATGTTTCTCTTACCTGCTTAGAAATGATCAGTGTAGTCAGTCGTGTACTCTGTGACTTTATTGCATAATTACATTCAACAGGACAGACTGAGTAAAAAAAAAAAAAAAAAAAAAAAAGCTGGAGGAACTTTTGTCTCTCAAACTAATTAAGGTCACAATCTCTGCGATGCCTTAATTTGATTGGCTGCTGTTGAGTTTGTGAACCAGGTCATGGACCGCTGAGTGTGTCATGGTTCAGGGTAGAGGGTTACAGAGCTGAGCTCAATAGTACAACTTGAGACGTGGGAGATAGAAGGAGGGAGGTGAGACGGACAAAGAGTGCCTTGAGTCGGATGCCTTTATAGGATTATTTGATCCAAAGCTGTTTTTGCAATGTCGATAGACTTGAGTGTTTTGGCCACAGTGGGTAAGTGTGTGTGTTTATCTTCATCTCTCAGCATGCTGTAACGTTATCTCACACAGTTTTGTATGCGGTAGAGCTCCAAAGTTCAGGACCCCACTCTGTGATGCATTTGGATTATGAGTGCCTCCTTGCCCTCCCTCAAATCTTAAATCCTTTCTTTCTTCCTCCTCACCTATTTCCTCTCGTCTTCTCCTCCCTTAAGTCCTCAGCATGCCGTCATCCAACCAGGGCTGGCCTGAGGAGTTTGGCTTCCAGCTGGGTGGGAATGGACCAAGCTACATCCTGTCTGTTGAGGAGGGCAGCAGTGCCCACCTGGCTGGGTTGCAGGCTGGTGACCAGGTCCTGGAGATCGAGGGCCACAATGTGTCAACCCTTGGTCCCCAAGCTGTCACTGCCATCGCCCAGAGTCAGAAGAACATCCCTCCCAGTATCGGAGTGGTGTCCCGCATACAGCAGGTCTTACAGCTTTTCACCACACCACGGCAATAGGGCATATGAGGGTTTAAGTCTGCAGAGTTGCATGTCGGAGGTCAGTGATTGGATATCCAGAATGGCTGATTCTTCCTTCTTGACAGATGGACATCATACCTGGTCCAGATGGGCGTTTTGGGTTCACCATCGTAGGAGACTGCCCCCTGTTGGTGGAGGACTGCTCGCCTTGTTCTCCGGCCGGACGTGCAGGTCTGAGGGCCGGGGACTACGTCATGGAGGTCAACGGCATCCCAGTCAGGCAGCACGAGACAGCTGCGGCGCTGATCAAGGCCTCCCAGGGCAGGACTTTGCGTCTGGGGGTGCTGTGCCTTGGCCCAAGGCAGAAACACAGCATCAGCATCGAGGACAGTCAGATGGGAGGAGAGGGGGCGAGACTGGACCGTAAACACAAAGCTCTGGAGTTCAACAGGAAGGTACGTTAAGTTACACAGGCTCAGCTGAACTTGGAACCTAGGTCCAGTTGAGTTGGGGTGTTGAAAGGCCCTAGCAGCTTCCTTTCTGCTAACATTACGACCGTTTGGTTATTTCTCTTCTTTACACTTTCATTGGGTAAGAGTGGGCAAGAAAAAAACGATTCCTGTGCTCCAATCAGAATGAAGCCTTAGTTTGCAAAGAGCTGTGGGATTGCTAGCTTATGTTGCTATGGCGATGCTCCTGTCCGTCAAATCAGATGAAACCACAACAGCTAACAGAGAAATACTTGTTTTGGCTTTAAAACTAAAATTAGTGTTTTTTTTTAAAAATGTGAACTTTCAACATCCAACAAATTTATGTGTGGATTTTTATACAATGTACTGGTGTAAGCAGTACAAACTGAGCTTTTTGGATAGATGGGATGGGGAAATGTACAAATATAAAACTAAGGCTGGACAGAAATGATCAGATCAAGACAAGATGATTGAGTTCAAGTAATAACGCAGACAAAATGTTGTTATGGTAACGCTCTCACACTGTGTAAAGCTGCAAGGTAACAAGCTCTCCTTTTTACCTCCTTGTCCTCAAACTGCTCCCTGCCTCTTACATCACTGTCCACTCTCCATCAGGTTGAACAGATTCTGGGCGATGAACCTGAAGTGAAAGAGAGACTCTTCTCTGTGCTGAAGCAGTACGCGGCCGAGAAGAGAGTTGAGTGGTTGGCCGCGGTCCTGCCCGACATACTCACCACTGATGAGCATCGACAACTCATCTCCAGCATCAGGTGAGAGCCGCTCGCGTTCAGCTCTCATTACTGTGGACTGCAAACAAACATGAGCTCAGAATAAACTGCAGGTAGAAAGGTGGTCACACATTCAGTGGAGGATTCTTGTTTTTGGCCCGGTCTCTCTAATCCAGACCATGAAAAGCATTATCCGGGGCAGTCTGAGACACATATTATGTAACCAAGACATCCTGTGTTCGAATCCCCCCATTCTCCCCAGGTTCCCTGTCATTCTGTGCTCTGAATGTTCAATTAAAGCCAAAGTACTCCCCAAAAATCCCACCACAGGCTGTGATCTCAGCACATACTGTAAGAATCGCGACAGTCAGCATTGGAGTGTGTGTTACGTTGAGCTATCTGCTGTTTGTTCCATGCTTACACCTACTCCTGGTGTCGTATCCCACACATATCACCGCTCGTCCTTTTCGAGGCCCGGTGAAAAGTAAAATAATCTGCAGGGATTTGGTTCATAATGAGCACGTAAACAGGCTTTTCCTGTTGCTCGTTCCGTCGCAGGATGGATTAGAGGGGGTGTCGCCCCGCTCCTAGCCCATTTCAGACCAGCACTTCGGGTTTAGGTGGGCCCCATCTGCCACCCGGTGGGTAAATCCACGCTGACCCTCCGAGTCGCTTAAAATGTCATCGGTGTTAGTGAAACCCAGAGACTAAAATAACATGGAGGGGGCCCGGGCTTAAGAGTTTTTAGCGGTAAATGAGGATTGGCAGCGTGAACTGGATTCACAGCGTGGAGGTTCCTGTTATGGGGAGCCAGACCGAGTTGAGTTTCTAATTTAATACGGAAAAAAAGAAAAAAGTTGAAGCTGCAGCCAACAGGTTTTCTGAAGGTGTGTGACTGTGTGGTTCAATGAAATGGGATAATGCCAGAGGACTAAACACTCAGGTAGCCAGGTAGTTCTGTGCCAGCGTGACCAGCACTCCTGCCTCTCTCTGAATCCCCAGACGGTTTGTCCACAGATTGCACTTTTTACGCGAGTGGAGCCAATCAAACTGTTTGTTCTCTTACTACGCTGGCAACCTCCACTACTACACCACTCTGAACGCTTTTTAGTTGTATTAATACACCCTAAGAGGTGTTTCCAGCAGAATGAAGTCAGCGCTGAGGTAGTTTCATTGTTTGCCTACCTGAAATGACGTGAGGCTGCGGGTTTTTCTTTTTTTTTTCTGCCTTAAGTTGCTCATGAATAATTCACACTCTTGTCCGTTTAGAACTCCTCATTGGTATTAGTGTAATGAAGGACACCCCCATCAGCATGAGCACCAATAATAACATTAATGCCACCTCTCTGTGTTTTTTTCATACCCCACACATCTCACAACTCTCTTCCCTCTCTCTCCCCCTCTGTCCCTCCCTCTGTTTCGCTCTGAGGGGTTTTTTTGTGCTTTTCTCTGATGGATTTTCTTCTCATTATTCTTCTCTGAGCTCCGGCTGTTCCCTGCTCTCTCTCTCTCACTCTCCTTCTCTGTGTCTCTCTGTGGTGACCGTTTTCCCCTGACACTTGGTAAAGACAGCCTCCCGCATGCACCAAGGTCCCACCACGTCTTTTATCCCCCCCAGAGAAGCAGCACTGAAGCAGTAGGTGTGTCTGTCATTCTGCTTATTACATGGCGCAACTTAGCGCTCAGGTTTAGTTCATTTCTGAGCAATGGGTGACAGCTGAAACAATGAATTGCCTGGGGTGAGTACACTTTTCCATTCTTTTCAATTAAATGTTGCTCATGTGAAGGTTTTATGAAATCTGGCTGTGGTTGGAGTTCATGCTTCTCCGTAAGCTGCACTGCTTTTACAAAAGTACCATCAGTCTAATTATGCATGCGAGATAGGAGGTGTGTGAATATTTAATGCAATCGGAGACAGTACAAGAGGACGGCTGCTGCTGATGTTTGAAATCTGATGTTTTTCACCCGGCAATCTTTTACTCCCCAGTTGTTTTCTAAGCTTTCTTCAAGGCAATTTGGAGCTTTCAATCCATTATTAATTAATCCAAGCAAGATGTCAACAGGGTGTTCATGCAGTTTGATGTGATGCAACCACATTTGGATGGAGACTGCTGGTTTTAACACAGCAACACAAGACATACTCTTGTGCTATTGTCTCTTTGTCATTTGGATGAGTGATGCTCTGCTTTTCGGATGTAATCTCCTGCCACGTGTCTGAGGGTGTGTGCCTGCCTGTGCTTTTGAGCTGAATGTTGATTTTTCAGATTACATAAACATTCCTCTTAAACTTTGAGTTATATTCAGGCTGTGCTCTCTGAAAATAGCAGACGCTTCTTCTGGCTTCTCTGTACCACATGCTGTCTGCCAGTAGCTGCACGGGAAACATGGTCTTCAAAGCAGGTCTTCCTCTTTTAAGAACCTCATCACCTCCTCGTGGCCTGCAGTGCGTGCTGTGCACAATGCTTTCTTTTTCAATAGTGCTGATAATGATGGTGTTTAATCTTAACTGCGGGAGGCTGCAGCTTGTTTGCAGCCACTGAGCTTCTACATTGCACGAGGGAGAGGCATGAGAGGCTCACAAGCGCCTTGCAGATTGTCTTCATTAAAGAGGGAGATGAGTGCAAACAGCACAGCACAGCCAGTGCATTCATAACTTGGAGTGGAATGAGCTGGGTCTTTTCATCAGTGTGTACACAGCCCATTTATATTTACTGGTAAATGTAGGTTTTGCTTTATGTGAGCAGCTTGTTCTGAAAGAAGAAAGAACAAAAACTACAGTTGACCATCCACAATAACATCCAGTGGGTCAGTCTGGTTTACATACACGTTGACAGATAACAGTTCATTTTTGTCCACATAACTGAATCAATCCTGCAGACTTTGGTTGATCTTTTGACTTTTCATCAATGATGGATTGGGTTTTTTTTGCAAAATATCGCAACAGCTATTGAGTGCATTGCTGCAAAGTTTAGTATACATATTATACCAATGTATAATATATAGAGAGAATATATATCAACCTTTACTGATCGCCTGACTTTTCATCAAGTGCCACCATCGGATCAAAGTGTCTCAATTTGTCCAATACTTTGATTTCTGACCCAACAGGACCTGTTCCCATCAGCCTCAGTTGTACTTTGTGTTTAGGGCTTATCAGCAAACTCATTAGCTGTAACTCTAAACTAAGATGGTGAACATTGTAAATATTGAACCTGCTATTCGTGGTAGCATTGCCTCTTGGGGCATGTTAGCATGCTTTAAACCTACATCCTGCATCAATGCTTGGACCTGAAATTCCGCATATGTTATGTATGTTTGTGTTATGTAACATATTATTATAGATTCCCCCCTTTTCTCTTGTTCTAGCTGTTTTTCTCATCTCATTTCCTCTTTCATTGTTTATTTATTATCATCATGCCTTTTGCTCTCGTGTATTCTTAACCTCATTAATCCAGTGCTCTGACCCTTTTTACCAGTGCAGTTTTTAATCATCTACTTATGACAAGTTCCTGGACACAGACCAGCCACCCAGTGATGCTCATAACAGATTTGAAATCCTATAATTATCTTTTAATTCCTCTAGCTTTATCCTTAAATATGTGACCCACCGCTGATTTTGGCCGTTTTCAAGAGAAGCAGGACAAACAGATGATGCAAGAGAGATTCTCCCTAACACGATCTGCATCATTTTACACCTCTGTGTCTGCGTGTGTTCAGACATGGCTTCAGTCTCACATTTCAGCCCCACTCGCCTGCGCTGAAGCCACACCTGGGCACTCAGGATGAAATGAGGTCTCGTCTTTGTAGTTTTCTGCTTGTCATTCCTCCCTTTTGAGATATCTGTCCCTTCCTCCCTGCTTGCTTCCTCCTCCACAACCCTCCTTCAGATAATTATAGATCTCTGTTCTTTATAAATGAGGTCAAATCAGAGCACTCATTTAGTTTCCAAGAGTTGACGTGGAAAACTTTTTTTTTTTTTGTGATGAGGTGGCTGTTTCAACAGATGTCTGTGCCATCTGAGGTGGATGAACATCTGCATTTAAATCAGCAGCGACACACATACACAGACACATCCTAACATAGACGACTGCTGTGTGAGAGACAGAGACATATTATCACTGTGATATGAATAGATGACAAATAGCGGGGAGGCACAGATAGAAACAGTGAGGGGCTGTGTGGGTTGCTACACCTACATCACTACAGAACATTTATTTATATCTCAGGAGTCTGCTCATTGTAGCCCGTCGTCTGCGCTCAGTCAACACTGTCTCAGGCTGCAGTCGGATACACGAACACCTCAAACCCGATCAGGATCTGCAGAGGCAGTGACAGCAGGCTAAGAATATGTGTCCTATATCTTTAACTGAGCAGATTTGTTCCAAAAAGGAGATACCCACCATTTCTGAGAAGTGGCAGATCCGCTAAAACAAGTGACAGCGTTACATTTAGAAACAAAATGGTGTTGGTTTTTTTATAAAAGGATGTCTGGTAACTTAAAGCCCCTCTGTAATCTGATGTAACGTTTGCATCTTTTAAGTTATTATAATAGCAAAAAAGTCTTTGTGGCTGCTAAACTTGGAATATTAACAAGAGAAGACATTTATTTTAACGTCCTGTACGAAGAAGAAAATATCTGTAGCCAAATGATGTCAGCTCAACAAAATGATTGGTTATTGAACTAAATGACTCAAATAATCTAAATTATTATCGTTATTAAAAGACCATCACTTCTAAATCAGTGGAACACTTGAGGAAGCCACACCCCCCAAAACCCTGAATCCAACACTTTCCATAATGCAGCATAATAATGTTTTATATTAGATCCTCGCTGCCTGAATGCCCACATCTTTCAAACTCAGTACCACCAGTTTGTGACACAACCTTTTTGTTAAAACTGTCTCATTAAAGCCTCAGAGAACATTACACAACCCGTTTTCACTGAAAGAGTAGTACTCACGGTGACAACCAAACTGATTTTAAATGGGATCCGAATGTGTGCCCCTTTCATAAGTGTTTAATTGGCTCATTTAATCATATTACACCACGCTGAACCTGCTCCGAGCCATTAAAAGTCAGCGAAATATAGTTAATTCAAGTCGTAGGCGAGAGAGTCATGTCAAACTCTGCTGGTCCTTTAGTCTCATGTTGTTGTGGTGCTGAATGGAGAGCTCCTGTACACAGCAGCACAAACCGGCATTGACCACAGTGTGTTTTATGAGGCTACCACTGGGGGACTGGAAGTCAGAAATGTAGAAATTTTGTCTATAGTTTGTATTTACTATGCTTTTAAGATGTAGAATATTAAACATTTGTCACCCAATGGATCTGTAATGTGACGATATTTAAGGTATTGCATCCCCGACACTCAGCATACAATGATAATGCAGTGTTTGCATCTGCATCTTATTACAGACACAGGAGCTGGCTTTAGTTTGTGTGGACCACAGTCTATAGTCACCCGTAGAGAGTATCTCTGATCACACACACCCCCCAAAAAAGATAATTTCCACACCCCTCTGGCGAAACAGGGAATTATGGGTGTTTAAAGGACAGACACTAACCTTGCTGCCTGGTCAGCAAAATAATAACACAGATTAGACCTGAACTTGTCAGCCAGTAGAACAGATGTATCCGTGTCTGCATTTACAGAAAATAGACCTGACAAGAACTTGCTGTTAAGAAACACCAAAAATCAGTTGTGGAACAGGGTTGTTACACCGTGGTCTGTCCACCAGGGAGCAGTGATTAGTTCAACGTTCAACTGTAAAACATAAAAACCAAATCATTACAGATCTGATATCGGACACTTCTTTTGGTTATAACAATCAACTGCTATTCTATTTTTTGGTATCGGATTATGCTTCGTGCCTCAGTTAGATCTTTTCTATCTTTATGGGCCTTTATGCACAGCTGCTTCACAGTGAAGATGTGCTGTGTAGTTCAGTTTTTGTTTTTTTTTTTTATCAGAAATACGCTTCATGCAGGCAGCCAGTGCTTTTAACAGAAGCTGTGACCTTTAGGTTCCACGTGTAAATGAGATTTCATTATACTCCACGCGGCAGGGACAGCACAGGGCTGGAGGTGCTCTATATTTACCTGAGAACCTTTTAATAAAGTGCTTAAACAACTCTGGATAATGAAATGAGCAGTGGCCAGCCCTCACGCTGGCTGTGAAGTTGTTTTCTCCCTCTGCTTCTGTATCCTTCTCTTTGTACAGTGAGTGTGTCCTAATTGCTTTATTTAGCTGTCAAAGTTGTTTTTTTGCAGCTTAATTAGCGTCTCACGGACATGTACAGTGGTAGCTGTTATATCTTTCTCGTCTCTATCGGCGACTTTGTTGCTAATTACTCGACCAGTGCTGTTTTTCACAGGCCGCGCTACACCCAGTCTACTTATGGCTGATTCATCTGATCAGCAGATCAGCAGCGAATCAGCTAGTCAGAACACAACAGACTGGTGTAGGTGGGAATCAAAACGCTTGTTTGTGCAAATCTGTGTTTGAGCTCACAGTTGGAGCTTAATGCCACTGTGGTTTAACAAATATGAACCCAAATAATTAACTTCTGACTCGCTGATGCACCAGCTCACATTTCATTTTTATCTGGTTTTAAAAAGACACAGTGTTGATCTGTGTGTTTGTTTGTGTTTTCCTCATTTTTCACCTGTTTAAGTTCAGTCAGCATTAATGTGCCTATTTTGTCTCTTGCCAAGATTTCGATTAAAAGATTTATACCTGTCTTTTACAGTATCTGTCTGGTAAATCTGAAGCCACAGGCAGTAGTTGGTTAGCCTAGCTTAGCATACAAAGACTCAGAAATAGCTAGCCTTGCTCTACTTGAGGGCAAAATCCACTTTCCTGCAACTCTTAAATGTTGGACAGCAAAGGTTAGCTGCTTCCCTCAGTTTCTGGGCTTTATGTTACTCTCACTTAAGTTTCAGTATATTTAATAAAAATGTCAACCCATGGCAGTAGAGTAAATTATATGGAAGACATTTGGGTTAATTAAAGGAAAACAGCATCTTATCCGTTGATGTGAGAGTGTTGTGATTTACTGTTTTGGTTTTCTGACTTTTTTAGTATTTTTGCAGACTGACTTTAACCATTTACTCAAGAGTCGTATATCATAAATGTATTCTACATTGCAATGTTGTTCTGGTATTCATTACAAAGCAAATTACCCAGGATTGCAATTACATCACTGTTTGCGTTTACCCTAAAAACTGCTGAACTTATCCTTTAATGTTCGACACACAGTAGAACACATGAAATTACTGTTAGTTTGAATATCCTCACAAGTGTAGCGACAGAAAGTGTGTTTTTAAGCGTGTGTGGGAGGCCGTCTTGTATCCTTGCAGCACTTCTGATCACTTGAATGAAAAGTTGTTTTCTGTTGTCAGCGGAGTCCTTGTGTGTGGGGGATGGCTCATTTTGTTTTGTTCTCAGTCTGAGCTGTGGTTTTGGTAAACAGCCAGTCCTCCATATGGAAGAGCACAGACAGTGCCCTCTTTGACATTTTGCTAGATTATTGCTCCACTAAATAGATGTATTAGTCTGTTTAGCAGGGCATGGAATCAAACCTTCCAGATTCAAAGACACGTTTTGCATATTCTTTAATCAAACAGTTTGTAATTTCATTCAAACTATTTCCAATATTAGAAGTTCTGATAAGGCTGCTTGTTAAAACGAATGAGCGATTACTTTTGAGAAGTCTGGCTCCTTCAAAATTGAGATATCATCAAAAGTACTGCTCTTTCCAATAAAGGTCGGGTATGATATTTCCAGTGCTATGCTAATTCACTTTCTTGCAGAGAGTTAGATGAGTAGATCGATACCACACATGTCTGTACACTGAATATGAAGGTATAACCAGGAGATGGCTAGCTTAGCTTAGCACAAACACTGGAAATAGGAAATAATTTTATTTATTTAGTTTTATTTACTTTATAATTAAAAACATGTTTCCAGTCTTTATGCTAAGCTACGCTAACTGCCACACAGACCACAGACTAAAAGTTTTTTCGATTTGTACATTTTGTTTTTAAATTTGTCTAATGACTGCTTAAATCTCTGGACTGCCCCTTTAAGAAAATATAAGACAACATGATCCTAGTGTGTCTTCCCTCTTGTTAGTATGTAGTGATGTGTCATCAGCCGAGCTTGTTTATCATGAGATGAAGCCATCGGAATAATACTGAGAATGATTAATGTAGGTACTACCTGTCCACCTACTGAGTCCTGCCTTTGAATAGGTCATTTACACTCTCATACATCATAAAGCTAAAAAAGTGTTTTAAGTTAAGAATGGGAGCATTGATCAGGTCCAAGGTCAATGAGATGATGACAGCTTCCTGCTCTGCGCTCACACTGACAGAGTGACACAGAGGTGAGGCGTGGACGGAAGTGTGGGAGAGCGAGAGGGTGACAGTGAGATGCTGTAGATAGGGAGAGAGAGAGAGAGAGAGAGAGAGAGAGATAGCAGAGGAGAAATCCCATGCTCGCTCACTCCCACACCTTTTTCTCTTGCTGTATTCTGGCTCTGGTACCTCGCTGCAGCAGTGAGACTCCAACAAGCAGCGAGTGACGCCAAGATTTCCTCACTGTCTCTCTACTCAGAGAAAGAGCTTTTCTCTCTGGCTTCCTTTTCAACTTCTCTTTCTTTGATCTCTCTGGGGACAGCAGACACCTCATCTGTCCATCAAAAGCCCTTTTCTTTTCTTTGAAATTTCAAGGAGGAAGCCTGTTGATTTAGTGTGGATTTGGCAGATTATTTCAGCAGCGACTGAGTTGATGATCACTTTTTAATCTTGTTCATGTTGGATGTTTGACTTGCTGCTGTTTTTTCACTGGAAAATCAAGGTTTTTGGTTATGGACTCTGTTTTGAAGATGGATCGAGGGGGATCTTTGGTGTAGATTTGCCCTCTTTCTTTTTTTTCTGAAACAACTGTTGGGGACAACCACTAACATCAACCCCCCCTTTATTTTCCTCACATGTCACCATGTTTGCCAGGATCTTCATTCCCAAGAAGCACCGGCAGCGCTTTGACGAGGCCGTGTCCCAGAACGTGATCAACCGACTCTGCCGCAGCAAGAGCATCAGTGAGCCGCAGGGCAGGATCCGACGCAGTCGGAGCGAGGATCACTCCGAGCGCCACCATGGGTCCAAACGGGCCAGCTCTGTGCCCAGAGATGGGGAACCTGGAGGGAGAGGTGAGGGGGAGAGAGACAGGGGCTTAAGGAAGTCTGTCTCTGGGATACCTGCGCACCCCCCCATCGGACCCAATCAGAGGTGAGCACATATAGATGAGTCCTCCTAATTCTGTATTTTTTCTAATCATGTGATATAAATTACTGCCTTTGGTTGTGTTTTAATTGTTGTTTACTGCTGGAAAGCAGGCTAACAACAGGTCCGTCTCAACATGCAACACAGCAGCCAGATATTGAGTTTATTATTCAGATATTTACGATATTTACAGGCAGGATGTTTTCAAATTGCTCTTGAAACATAGGACACTGTGTCTCTTTTTCCATCCTTGTGTTTCTATCATTTCCTCTCCCTAAAGGTCATGTTCTCCTCTGAGTCTCATCACAAAAGTGCACTTAGAAAATCCACGATCTACGTTTATAAGAAGATGTTTTCACACACTACTATATATGATTTAGGAAGCACTCACTTATTCACCATGTTAATCCTGGGTTGTTGTGGAGCCACTGACCATTCAACCTCTCCTGCTCATCCTCCACCCACTAACGCACTGATTACACTACTGTCCAATTAATAACAGCACAGCGGAGGGCAGGATTACAGGGGTGGCACTGCACTCCCACACTAAGCCAGCTAACTAAATTCCAAGACCTGCTTTCATAGATAGATACATTTTGGATAAATCCACCTCTGGACGTGTTTAAAAATGTGTTTTTAGAGAATTTTTTAATCTATTGTCAAAACAAAACAGTATATTGATATATTTATTCTCAAAATCAATCGTTATAGATTGGCAATTGTCTATTCAGGCTAATATTGGAGCTGCTGCTGCACAATGGGGCAGTAGTTGATGTCTCAGTGGTTTCATTAAGTTCTGACTGATTGATTCTTTTGGTTTTATCTCGCCGACCTCATTTGAAACCATGTGAAAGTATCAAGTGCAGCCGCTGTAGACTGAAGGGAAGCAGGAGAGGCCTCGAGCAGCCTAACAGTCATGCACACACAGTTTGTCAAGCGTGCTCAAGGCTGATGCTGCACCTTTTTTTTATGGCTACACTGCCCATCACACTCCTCATGTACACACGCAGCACCCAAAGCTCCCATCTGCATTCAGCTTGTCTTACATAACAGCCAGTAACCGCGACGTTCAAAGAATAGATGTCTGTTTTCCCTCCCATCTTCGTCTTTTCTTGTATTCCCCCCTGTTTACACATAGAGGCACTGTTGCCTTGAGTCGTTTCCATGGCAACCCACTGTGGATAGGCGCCATAAGTGTCTCATTTTTGATGTAACGGGATGTTCCACCGTGTACTCCTCCACTGAGGTGAACGAGAGCAAAGCACCACCGTCAGCAAAATGTCAAAGCTTTCTCTCCGTGTCGAGTCTGTCCTGAATTATTTTTATTTAGGCCGGAAGCTGAAGCAGAAAGAATGAAACTCAGAGCTAGACGTGTGGAGCGATATGGAGTTTGAGGCCACGCTAGTTTGGGTTGTTATGTAAAAAAAAAAAAAAAAGAAAGAAAGAAAAAGACAATGTTTCTCAAGCTAAATCACAAAGTTGGATTGCAGTGAAGATGAGCGTCATATCCCCACTTGTTCAGACTCCCACTTACAGGAAGTGACAAATCAAAACAAAAGAGTAAACAACAGTGAGTTAGCACTCGATCCAGAGACAGCTGGGCTGCCCGTTTAATCGCAGGAAGGTTGTCAAGCATCGGTGGCTATAAATGATGTCTGCATTAAGGCTAAAATGATTGATTGGTTGATGGATTGTACTAATTGATCACAATTTTACTCAATCAAATACCACACAGTCGCAATACATAGCTCTCTTTTGTTTTATTTCATTTAAAAAAAAATGAATATTTTCATTTTAAAATGAATATTTTCATTTTAAATGGAAAAAGCTCATTTATTCAAAACTCTCCAAAAACTGTCCAACAGTCCAGAATGATCATTTTAAAATGAAAATATTCATTTTTTGCTTTTTCCATTTATTCAACAAGACAACATATTAACATATTAACTGATTGGTGTTTGTGGACAGATGAAGGAGAACTATGAGCTGAGATTAGCTGGTTTGAATCCGTTGTGCATCTCGATCGTCTGAGGATAAAGAAATAAGTTGAAGTTGCTTGAAGTTACACTCAGAAGTATCTTCTTATTGGTTTGTCGGTTTCCTTATTTGATGCCGTTATAGTTAAAACAGGATAATTGAGAATGACACAAAGTGAAAAGCAGAAAATGTATGATACTGTGTAAAAAATATATTTTTAACTCAAATGTATAATATCAGTGATAAAAATGACTATAATCAAAACTGGCAGAATGACTGTCTGACTCACCTCCTGCCTTTCGTCAGGATCGTTCGTGTCTACAGGGGGAAGAAGAACTTCGGCTTCACGCTGCGAGGTCACGCTCCCGTCTCCATCGACTCTGTTATCCCAGGTACTTTTTCTATGTTAAAAACCAGAACAGTCCAGGCCTGATAGATGCCTACTCTGTGTGTGTGTGTGTGTGTGTGTGTGTGTGGTGGCTTGACCCAAACATTGTTCTGTGTTGGCTGGCGAACGAGGGAGGAGGGGGAGGGTGGATGTGTTTTATGTGGGTGAGTCTGTTGTGGTGCCAGCCGCTAGGGGTTGAAGGTGATCAGGAGGTGTTTGTGTGTGTGACTATGAGTGTACCAGGAAGTGGATCTGTCTGAGTCACCAATGAAACGCTAAGAGGAAAACACTCAGAACAGACTGTACCGTGCAGTTACAGACACTTATAGCAGCCAGTCAGTGCTACGCACTTACATTCAGCTTTTGTTAATATCATGTTTCATGTTTTTCTCTTAGAATACAGAAATAATGAAATGGTCAGTTTGATTCATGTTTATTATGTTCAATAGAAATCATGCTGAAATAAGGATTATTTTTATAGAAATTGATGATTTAGAAAAGCAAATACACGTCCAAGTGTCTTACAAATGAGATATAAAAGAAAAACACCATACAATTTCATCATAGTTACTTACTGCTTATCCCTTGTTATCAAACAATTCACACAGTGTTATAAACTATATCTTGATTAGTCAGTTATTGATTTTGCATACAAGCTACGCCCTGTAAAATGTGCTGAATCTGCTACAATATTTTTTACAAATTTCTTTGCAGAGTCTCAAAAAAGCTTCCTTGTTTTGAAAAATGATTGTTTCTGGAGTTTATTTGGTGAACACACACAGAGGAGGATATGCTGTGAATGCTCCGTAATGGCTCTGAAAGCAACAAACAGCCGCGACAGAACTGGACATTCATCAATGTAGACACACCAAACTAATTTCCTGAAGACATAGTTCAACATTTTGGGAAAAGTTAAATCAGAAAACGGGTCCAGTAAATATGAGGCTACAGCTAGCGGTTAGCTTAGCTTATAAGGGGTGGAAAGGGGAGGGGCAGCTAGGCAGGCTCTACCCGCTAACACCAACCAAATGGTTCCTTGAAGGTTGTTGAAATGTTCTTATTCTATATTATTTCTAGTATTGATTCAAAGACATGTACATTAACAGATCTACACCAAAACTACAGAGCTGTTAAATTATTCCTTCAGTTCAGCAAAATTAAGAATTTATTATTGTTTTGTTTTTTTGATCTGCCTGGTCAGTGGACCCTCAGTTGGGTTATTTCCACTGCTGAATGAATCTTTGGATCAAATACAACCAGCTGCTTTTTACCAGAGAGATATTTGTCAGGGTAATTCCCACTAAGAGCTTTTGGTGAACATGTTAATTATTTTCATTTTTTGTTGTTGTTGTTGTTTAATCTCCACCAGTAAAAGTGTATTTAATTAACTGTTATTGCTTTCCCAAATAAAAGTAGCCGTCAAGAGTGGCTGCGAAGTTACTGTTACGGGAATTTGCCAGGTTCCTCTGTGAGGAGGGAGGTGTGTGTTATCTGTGTGTGTATTGGATGATGACGGCACCGTTCCCACCCACCACCATCTCCCACCATCATGTGCTGAAGCAGCCAGGGTGGACTGACTCAGTGGGCCTTATGGAGGTTGATATGGAGATGGTGGGGGTGGATAGCATGTCTCTCATCGTGATCTGTGCACAGGAGACCACAAACTCTGTGATTTAAAGTCTGTCTCATGGCCTGTGAATGCTCTGAGAAACGGCGCACAGTATGTTATCACTCGGAGTTTGTTACATTAAAAAAAGGATGACATGACATTGAATGTGAGGAGAATTCAGCAGTGAGTTGACAGATGAGGAGGCGATGGTGGACGGTCAGAACAGACTCCACCGGGGATGGTTTTGACAGCACTGTTTCCTTACGTAATAAGATTTATCATGGATGTTTTTTCTCATTTGTCAATGTGCTTTGTTGGATGCCATGCACAGATTGACAGCACCATTAGTCACCATCTTTCCATGTTGTGCCCGTCTGTTCAGTGCACCTTGTTATGCGGTGCCGTTGTGCCAGGATATGATAGATGTTTGATTTTCCTGCCATCACTGTGTCCCTCTCAGACAGTCCCGCTGAGGAATGTGGACTGAAACCGGGCGACCGTATCCTCTTCCTCAATGGACTGGACATGAGGTTTGTCTTTCATGAACAACATTATCATTACTAGCAGCAGTTGTAGTAGTATTTTGCCTTTGCCTGCTGTCCAGGTTTGTGAACTCAGATGGTATATTTTCAGCTATCAGGGCCTGTTGTCCTCCAGCAGGAGCCATCTGCTGCCACTCTAAAACACATTTTCCACAGCGCCAGATAATCCATCACAGGTCACATGATGCTTTTTGTTGCTTTTGTTATAGTTCCTTATAAATTAAATTATTTCACTGATCTGGACTGGGTTTTTGAGCTTAAAAGTCACATGTGCATTGCTTCCTGCCAGGAGAAAATTCAAGTCCCAGCATTAAACATAAATCATGTAAAATATGAAGCTTTCTAACATTAATTATTACATCTAACTTTTCTGATTTTGGACGTATTTGTGAAGCAGAGGGCAAAGCAAGAAAGGATGGTTAAGTTAAAAACATAAAAGCAACTACATTATAAGCCTCAACAAAAAGAAACTTTGGTATAATCAAACACACAAATGGAAGAATTCAATATAGACTGAAGTGTTTGACATTTTGGAAAAATACTTTTATTCGCTGTCATGACAAAAGTAATAACCCAAAAAATAGATCTGTGCCAATCTCACATGGAGCTACCACCTGTTAGCTTAGCTTAGCTTAGCAAAAACACTGAAAACAGGCAGGAACAGTTAGCTTAGCTTTGTCTGAAATTCACCAAACAACATGTCAGATGCTCGCTAATTCCTAATTTGCAGTTGTTTGTTTAATGTGCAGAAAAAAACTGTGGTCTTTTATTGTGTCAGAGAAGCTGTAAGATCGAATACTTCTTGACCAGGCACAGTCGCAACAGCGTCCTACAAAGACCTCTGTACCTGAACCAGGCTGGCTGCATCCCCCTACTTTACTCTTGTGCTAAGCTAAGCTGTCCAGCTGCTGCCTGTTATTAAACAGTTATTGACCATCAGTTAGCAAAAACAGCTAGCTTGGCTCCATCCAACATCAACAAAACCCACCTACCAGCACCTTTAAAGCTCATTAATTAACTTCTTCTTCTATGTTTTAGAAAGTAATGGTGCTGTTTCCAGTTTCCAGTCTTTGTACTAAACTAACTGGCTGCTTTTAATTAGCTCTCACATGAAAGTGTATTTTCCAAAATGCCAAACTGTTCTTTTAAATCTGAGTATCTTAATGTATTCACTGTAGCATCTGACGCCCTCTGTCCTGAGACCCCGTGCAGGTGCAGCATGTAAAGGGCGGTGCACGTGAGCAAAGCCTTTATGTAAAGAGAACTTTTCTTGTGGGCGCGCTCGTCGTCATTTTTTGCGGACTTGAAAAACTTCTTGACCTTCTGCCTCTGGATTTTCACAGAGTGAGCGTGGGAGTGCAGATAAGAAATTCAGCGTGGATAAAACTGAATCGTACCTATGCGAGCTCAAGCAATATATCAGCCAATATATATCAGCGCTGCGTGAAGAAACAGTATTACTCATTCTGCCACCCTGATAGCCATGTGAAGGATGGATCGCAGAGCTGTTCCCATGGCTGCCTGATCTACTGATTTGATTGGCGCTGTATAATTTTGCTGCTCTCCCTGATAACACGGTGCTGCGGCAGTAGGAGGTGATCAGCAAAACAGAGTTGTTCACCAGAGAGAGACAAGGAAAATAAAGTACAAGATATGTGCAAGATCAGTGCTGTGTTTTCAGGGTGAGCATATGGTGGATGTCTGTCAGAAAAATGTGGAAAAAGTGGCATTTTTAATAAAAAGAAGAAGAAGAAGAAGAAATTAATTATTAAATATATTTACAGAACAAGTCATCTCAACTTATAGATCCTATTACTTGTTGTTATTGTGTGAATTTTGGTCGTGATTACAATGCTACAGTAGGAATCATTAATAATTCAGATAGAACTGGTTGCCACTAGAGACATTTCTTTGTTTTATGGGCTTACAGGAAAACAGTTTAAAGCTAAAACACATCAACTCTCCAATCTTTTACTCCTGTCCTTTTCTCTCTCTTTGTAGGAACTGTTCCCATGAGAAGGTGGTGTCCATGCTGCAGGGCAGCGGGGCAATGCCCACTCTGGTGGTGGAGGAGGGTCCGTCTGACTACTCCTCAGACCAAACTGACCCTGAGGAGTCTCCAAGCCTGGTCCCCACCACGTTACCACGCTCCAGGTTAACACACACCGACAAACCTGACATTTTGATCTGACATTTCCAGCAGTTCTTGGTCTGCAGGGACAAACAAACATCAGACCCCTCAGTCAGTTTTGGAGAAAGATGGACAATGAATGAGAAACAATACTTTATTATGAATGTGGAAAAATAATCCAATTCCTCTGCTGTCCAGGTCTCCAGCGCTCAGCTCGCTGCAGTGGGTGGCAGAGATTCTTCCACCAAGCATCAAAGTCCACGGGCGGACCTTCAGCCAGCAGCTGGAGCACCTGCTGACCATCCAGGAGAGGTACACAGTCTGCAAGGCCCTGGAGACCTTCTTCCAGCACAGGTCAGTGTGATGGAGATGATGAAGAGCATCTCTAAATGGAGGAAAACAGAGAAGATGCATGAGGAAAAATAAAGCAGCTTTAAGTTCAGTTTGCAGCATCTGTCAAACTCTGTGCCAAGGCTCCAGCTGGTTTACGCTGACTGGACTGAAAATTAGCCGTTGCCGGGGAAACTGTGTTTTTAACCATACTCGGTACATAAAGCTGCTATGGGTGTTTTTAGAGAAATGGTGAAAGTGAATGAAGGACAGTGAGAGGCAGAGCAGCGAAGACACAAACACACACAGCTGTGCAGTCCTGGCACTGGTAACATTTCCTGAAGGATGAGGGGATGAGCGATAGAGGGAGAGGGATGGAGCATTAGCTCTGCAGATGATGCAAACATGTGATGCTGCAGGACTATAAGCAGAAATATCAAGTCAGTTGTACAGAATGTGCATACAGTATCAACACCCAAAGGCGTAAATCCCACCATAACTGACATCCCAGTCATCCTCCCACCTTCACATAATCTTTTTTATATCCCACATCTCACTCTCAGATATACATGGTATTACAGCAAAGAATATAAATCACAGCTGAATCAATTATCCAGTTCTACAGTAAACAGGAGTTATATAAATGATGTATACATGCGTGGTTGCATTGCATGTGTGTGTGTGTGATCGCAGGAACGTGGACACTCTGATAGTGGACGTCTTTCCGGTGTTGGACACTCCGGCCAAACAGCTGATCTGGCAGTTCATCCACCAGCTACTGACCTACGAGGAACAGGAGCGCTGCCAGAGCAAGCTGTCACGCTTCCTGGGTTTCAAGAGCAATGGTGAGCCTAAAAACACACAGACGTGATCTGGGCTCAGGAGCAAACACATACAGTATCAGCAGATGTGACGATAGCCTGTTTCATTTGGAAAAGAGACACGATTCAGACAACAGCAGACTTTTATTGGTTCCTCAATGGCTGGAGGGCTTTCTAACATGTGATGTATCCTGATCATTAAACCTAAGTTCACCTGATTTTTATCTCATTAATAAAGGCACAAAGGAGCATCTGTGCATAATTAGCTTATGAATAACAACAATTTAATCTATGCGTGTGTATTCGCAGCATTGTTGGAGCCCGATATAGGCCCGGAGCACCACCGGCGCAGCAGCTCCATGCGCGTGACGGGGACGTCGTACCGTGGCTGCGTCCGAGAGAGGAGCTCTGATGATTGCATCATCGGGACTCACCTGGGAATGGGTACGGTGCGCACAGAGACAAAAGCAAGGATTTGCAGCCCTGTAGCACAAAATCACTCTATTCTCCACAGACTTGGTTTATAGCAAGGTTGCAGCAGCTTCTCAGCTCCGTTTTCAATCAAAAAGCTGTCACCCGAGTGGGAATTTAAGACACTTTATCTGTTTCTCTTGAAACCTCACTGAGGAGCACAGCTGACTATTGCATGAGTGTGTCTTGAATCACACTTGACTCCTAAAGCTCTCAGACGTGGATTGTGATCACAGCCAACTTACTTACAGTACATACTCACTACTCTATGTTGTGCCTTGTAGCTGCTACAGTTCTGATCAGTCGCTAATAGAGTTCCATAGTGCCAGTACCATGGAAATCACAGCACCTCCAGAAGGAAACAACCCTGCTCGCTTCGGCTCAGAGGAAGTGTTAATTATCTGTGTAAATTTTTGGCTTTGAAAGCTACTGATATTTTTTTTTTTGGAAATCTCCAATTATTATTTGATCATTATTTATTATTATTGCATCTATTTGTGCAGGGATCTGTGGAAATTTGTAAATCTGGGTAGCAACAGTAAATGAGCTTCCATCAGCAGCTGCTGTACTATTAATAATCCCTTGAGCAAGGCATGTGAGGTCACTTCAGTTGAATTGCTCAGAGCTTCCTAGTAAGGCTCTGTTTGCAGCGATCAGCTCCCGGGTGGTAATGTGTGTAACTGTGCAGTAGACAAAGACGTGAGCACAGCAAATCCTCTGCGGACAGGTAAAGGCTACATAGGACAAAGAACACCATCACCAGTTCATACATTGTCTCAGCTGTCTTTGCTTGTGATAACGTCCCCGAGCTATCGGTTTGGAAGCACTTGCAGCGTTTGTTTAAAGTTGTTTGAGGGTTTCCCCTGTTTTCCATTGCCATTGCCAACTCCTGCACCAGGAGCCAAGCTTTTGCCTTTTGTTCCTCCACGCTGCTTTGCTCTGCTCCATCTTCCCTCCTCTCTTGGCTAAGTGGGGGTGGATGGAAGGAGGAGGCTTACATCCATGTGTCACTGTTCATGCCTTATTGTGCTTTAGGAATTCATGTGGATGAAAACGGGAGCCCAGAGGAGAGGCAGTCAGGAGATGGAACCTCCTTCCCCGAGTCCCCTGACCTCAATCATGTAGGTATAACTGCAGCTTTTCAGCACGTAGCTACTCAGCTACTGACATTATGAATGCTGATTATGTTACATGTGCTCTCTCCACTTTCACATCATTTGAAGGTCTGCTCATAATCACTGCAATTCAGCATTTGCTATTAAATTTGATTTGTGGTCGCAGTTAACCTGCCGTCTTCAAATTGCTCCAAAAAAACCCGCCTGAAAGCAGCAGACTTTCAAAGCGAATGTGTCGCAGCAATTGTTTGCTAACCAGCTGATCATGCCCTCCACCCGTAGATGACAGGTGTGTACACGGAGCTGGAGAACGTGTACGCGGGGAAGAGTGTGTCGCCACTGCAAGGCGGCACCTCTGCCGAGCCCGAGGGCCCGGGACAGACTGAGGCCTACGGGCGCTCTCTCTCCCCCCTCACACTTCCCCCTCTCACAGGTACTCTGTGGCTGACACACACACACGAACACACACAGAATGCGCACATGCTTTCAGACACATGCTTTAATAAATGGTCCATTAGAAAGAAAACTGCATAACTTTGCTTGATGGCACATGACTGACGCCATGCTCATACTTTATTTTATTGAATTAATTCTTTTCTCATCTGCAGCCTTGTGTGTGTTTTATTTAACAGTTTTAAAATGATTCTGGATGTTTAAACCAGTCAGTTTTACAACATGACCTGAATTTGCCATGAGAATCAGGAGAATTTTGATTGTGTTTAAACCAGAACTCATTTAAATCTATACGTGCATATAAGCCTGCAGTTTACATGTTTGTTACCATAGTAACCTCTGAGGAGAAAGAGTCCCCAAGGCGACAGCGTGACCAAGAATGTCACTCACATCATTTCTTGAGGGAATAAGTAGCGTAATGTAAGAACAAGTCATCCATTAGGAAGTCTTCGTGTAAACATCTGCAGAGTGTGTGCGTGTTACATACATGCACGTGTACATGTTGGCATCAACCAGCTTTCCTTCTTTTACAGGTAACCGTAAATCCGGTCTGTCCCTGTCTTGGAAGGAGCCTCTCCCCACTCCTGTGTACGAAATCCACCACCAGAGCAGTGTGGACTCCAACCCTTATGTCAGCCTGGAGAGCCCCCCTGCCTCCCCGCAGCACTCGGACGGCGGCCCCAACACGCTGACCCGCCGCAAGAAGCTGTTCACCTTCTCGCGGCCGCCGCGCAGCCGGGATACCGACAAGTTCCTGGACGCTCTGAGCGAGCAGCTGGGCCACCGGGTCACTCTGGTGGATGACTTTGTGCCTGGGGAGAATGACTATGAGGAGGTGAGGAAGACCCGCCTCCCATCTATTACATCATCAGCTGTATGCATACTCAGAGTACAGTCTTTGTTTTTATATGTAGGTAATTAATTAATTAATTAATTAATTCTATAAGTTTAGGCTTTAATAACTTATTCCTGGCTCCATGATACCTCACTTGAATTATGGGACTGACTTCCAGTCTTTCCTTTCAATGAACCAGCAACAGTGAGTGTTAGCAGCTTGCTGCAAGTGTCTCTCAAACATGACCAGTCAAACTTTACACAGGGTTATGTGATCGGACCTCTGCCTTCTACTACAGAGGAACATGAGGACCACAGACTAAGAAAGCTTAGCTGAAACGATACAGAGGTTGTGTTACCACATCAGTTAGTTCCCAGAAAAGGCCAGAAATTCAGGTCCACCGATTAATCTGCAAGCTGTCATGAGGCTATGGAATAAAGAGAATTGACTGATTAGTGTTGTTTTCTAATTTAAAATGAAATTTGAAAAGTAAAATAGCTTTTTAAAAACATTGTGACACCTGAGTGTAATTGCTGTAAACAACTGAGACTGTAAAAATAAATAGTCAGCAAGCTCTGTCTCCTGTCCAAGTAATTACGTTGTAGTGTTGCATGTTTACATTAGAGCCGCTCTAATGTACGCTACAATGAACACTTGTGTCACATGAACAGATATATCAAGGTGGTTGTCATGGTTTCAGAAGAAGAGGGGTGCCTGTAAGTAAAACGTGATACTCAGTTACACAGTAGAGTCTAATGTTGTCTGATTATTTCTGAGTAGAAATCTGAGGTTACATTAAAGCGCTGGCTGCCGTTAAATCATCAAGCAAACATGTGTTTCATGTTTGTTGTCTGGGACATATGGAGAGGGGATTATGTCCATAATTCATTGGGTTGCACATACTTTGAAAATTTAAGGTATTTTAATTTTACATACATTACATTTCTTCTGTTCCATTAATAGATGAGTTAGAGTACTGATAATATTTAAGTGCATGTATTTTAAAGTTATGTAGAACCACATTTACTTCATTTTGTTGCTTTTTATGGCTTTTTCACTCAATAAGTACAAGAGCATGACTGCAGATGAATATTTAAGATCATAAAACTGAATTTAGTTGTGTTTTTTAAATCTTTACTTTAAGACAGCTGCGTGTTGGAGTAGGTGGAGGCGGAGGTTGTGATACTCAGGTCTGATGGTGCACCTTCTCCTCCCTGCAGATGAGTTTCCAGGAGGACCAGGACCTGGGGTTCATGCCCAGGCAGCTCAGCAGCGGCAGCAGCGAGGATCACAGTAGCAGCGACGAGGCCTCATCTCCCTCCTACTCCTCAGGGTCTGAACCCATCCCACCGCCTCCCACCCAGAGCCCCCCGCCGCCCCCACCTTTCCAGGCTCTTATACCGCCTCCTGTTCAATTCACCGACCCCCTGCCGCCAGTCCGCTTCTCTCCTGAGCATGTCCCCCGCAGTCGGATGCCCTTCCAGCCTCACCATCCCATCATTCCTCCTCCCCCACCCCCTCCGAGGACCCTCCTGTCCAGCCGTTCTCCTCTACACAAAGTCCTCCCCACCAGAGAAGAGGCAGAGAAAATTCACCAGCGCTTCCAGACCACCTCCACCCGCCCGCCGCTCACCCACACCACCCTGGTCTCCAGCACCCTGCGTTCCTCCCAGCCGTCCCGCCCCAGCTTCCTCCCCCGGCAGCTCAGCCAGCCTCAGCCCATCCACCAGCCATCCCCCCAGCCCTCCCCTCAGCCGCTGAGACCGAGCCAGCTCGTCCTCCAGAGGCACCACCAGCTCCACCACCAACACAGCTACCAGGGTCCACTGCCGCCGTCCCTGAAGGATCACAGCCCGTCCCAGGGTCAGAGCCAAGGTCCCACGGGTGCCTCGCTGCTCTCCAAGCCTCCGGTCTCTCACTCCACCCTCCCCAGTCACACTAAAACCTATGAAACCCCACGACAGGAACACCAGTCCCAACAGGTAACATCTGCATTCACAGTCGTGTTTAAACCATGGCGTAAAATATCACGTGCTTTTGTATGTTTACTTTCTTCTACCTGGAACACTTATCATGAATGAGATGTCAGCTGGAGCAGATAAATCACGGAGCGCAGCAAAGAGCGCCTAGCAACAGCAGTGTCATAACGGAACACATCAAAAATTGGCATCATGTATGCTGCTGCTTTAAAGCTCCTGGGCTATATTTGGCATCACACAATATGTGAATGCAAATGGGAGACCATGAGACTGACGGAACAAAAGCCATCCTGCATCTTATGGCAGTTCACCCACTCTTTGCTTCAGTCACACATTTCAAGGGAGGAGAATGAAATAAACAATAAACAAAAAGAAATAGGAAAACATGCGTGGAAAAAAAGGTACATCTCAATCAAACATCAGCATCTTATTAAACACTGGTGGGCTGCATTGAGTGTGATCACGCCTCGGGTTGGTTGTCTCTGTCTGTGGTCCTGATTGGACATTCATTTTGTTTGCTTCAGTCGATGGAAACAACATAAACAGCTTGCGAGTGCTCTGCATTCCCCGAGGTTTTAGCACATAGTGAAAACTGTGTGAAGCCAATGCTCGCTTTTGTTTCGAGATGCTGAATGTGTTTTGTACAAGAACTTAAAGTATCTCGGTCTCAAAGGCACCGCCGCCCCCACCTCCACCCCTGCCCCCGCCCTGTGACCCACCTCCACTGCCCAAGCCAGGCCACCACGCTTCGGACTCCAACCACATGAGTGTGAAGAGGCTGCGCTGGGAGCAGGTGGAGAACTCCGAAGGAACCATATGGGGTCAGGTGAGCAGTGAAATCTTAGATAAGGCATGACTCCATTTGAAAAGTCAAGTATCTTACAAACAGTAAATACAGTAAACAATAACTTGTGAATCTTCCCACCTTGGCTGTGAATGTTCTCACTCCTCCCACATTTCTTGAAAGACCTACTCATGCACTCTGTTGTGTCTCTGATGAGTCAGGAGACTCATTTTTTTTGTAAACACAAAACATGGTGGACCTTATCTGCTCACGTCTACTGAAACACTGAACTCTTCTGTCTGGCTTCACAACCTCATCAGATGTGGATGCAGTCTGATATCTGTGTACTGAAAAAGATTGTTTTTAGACACTGATGTAGGTTAAAGAGCCTTGACTGTGTCTGTGGAGAGTACAGAGCGTGTCCTTGTCTGTGTTTAGCTCGGGGAGGATTCAGAATATGACAAGCTCACTGACATGGTGAAGTACTTGGACCTTGATCTGCACTTCGGGACTCAGCGCAGATCCAGTAAGTATCTGTTCACTTGTGATCGCCTTTTACTGTTCTGCATATTGAATCATGCTTAAAGGGATAGTTATGCTTTTTTAAGTGGTGTTGCATGGGGTTCTTAACCACAGTCAGTGTATTCACTACAGCAGATGGAGGCTGGTATGCCAACAGTTTGGAGAAGCAGCAGGAATATTGGTGCAGGAAGCAGAGCTGCGCTGCTGTGGACGGATCAGCAGCTAAATGCATTTTAAACACCTAAAAAGTCACTATCAGTTTAAGTGTATGCTAGATTTAGAATATTATGCAACTGACCTTGCTGCCAGACGGCCCTTTTCTGACACAAAACTGAAATCATTATAGCCTATATCAAGCAATGTACTGTTCAAATCCACCAGACTCCATTGACAAAAACAGTAATTTTACCTCACAGAGCACATGAGCTGCTGGGCTACCACTACAGCACATCAGCTAATTGTTTTGGTTATTGTGTGACTTCACTGTTTCAAAGGTTTAGCTCAGATTGACTAAAATCACACAATGTAATAAACAAACTAACAGACTGAGGAAGCTGTAAACCAGCAGCTTGTGTGGTGGTGGTAACAGCTCCATGGTTTCTTTTGTGGGAGAGGGTTCTCTGACGGCAAAGTAAAGCGGCGACAGTATATAAATATAGTGTAAACTGAGACCGTTATTGAACTAAAACACATGTAGCTGCTGATCCATCCACACCAGCACAGCTCTGCTTCCTACATCAATGCTCCTGCTACCTCTCCAAACTAGGAGCACGCAGACTGCCATCTACTGTCTGTTTAACACTGACTACGGTCAAGTACCTCATACAAACCCTCTTCAAAAACCCAAACTATCCCTATAATGTCACACACTTACATACATGTTCCGTCAAATGAATCAGAGGACTAGTTTACAGTAAAAGTGAATCTGTGTGTTCATTTATTGACATCTCCTGTCTTGTTTGTACCTTCACAGTCATGATGTTCTCCATAACCTGTGTTGGAGCTGCACCATTCACCTGTTCATCAAATCCATTCTCCATAAGGCACCATTATCCCCCACCCCACACACACACACGCCTCCGCTGCTTAGTAATAACACCACTCTGCCGCAGCAAAAGCACACCTTACTATTATTTCTAGTAGATATCTCACACATTTTGGCCTGTAGAGGCCCCGATGGCAGAGCTGTGTTATTAACCCATCAACCTGCCTCATGTAGCCACTATGAGCCACTGTGAGCGTGTGTGTGTGTGTGTGTGTGTGTGTGTTTGCTGACCCCCCTGGTGCCTGGAGAACACATCCTTACTCTGTTTGTTGAAATTATCAGTCTCTCCTCCAGAGCCAGCCTTCTTGCCAGAGAACTTTAAAAAGAAAGATGTGGTGGAGATTCTGTCTCATAAGAAAGCCTACAACGCCTGTGAGTATCTCAGAAAGATGGCACGCACAAACACACACACCTGAGAGTGGCTGAGATGGCAGCAAAGTAACAAAATAGCTTAAAAAGCATTTAAGAGCCAAACTGGTTCAATACTCCGTTCTTACAAAGTGAAATGAGTAGAGATTTGAAACCATGGTCAGTAAATATGAGATCAGTTGGAAACCCTCCCAGCATGCACTGGGGCAACTGATTCATTGATTCATATGTCTCATGTTGTGTGTTCCTGCATCGTTACTGCTGTTGTTCTGTTCTGCGTTTAGCTCCACAGTGTTTTCACTCTGTGATCACTGTTAAATATGAGATATCTCCAGTGAATGGGGTGAGGCTACCAGTGATGTTGGTGCATGATGGGTGGAGGTTCCCAATGGACCAAAGAGACTTTTCAGTGATCTTCAGAAGCTTGCTATGAAAACAAGTCGTGAAAAAAATCATTTTGAATTGCATCAACAGACCTCTACTGGAGTTAATGTGTTCTTGCTCAAAATGACTTATGTTACATTTGGTTTGGTCCCTTTCAGTGCACCGATTTTAATTTTGTTTACTATTTGACATGAGTTAACACATTGTGACACCATCAGATTAAGAGTGAGAAAGTGAGCCTTTCATGCGTGAAATGATCCCGCATACAGTCGGCAGATGTGTTGGTCACGATTCAGCTAACTGTCAATAAGTGTGGCAGGTTTGGCTTCAAGGGCTTGTTGCTATGACAGCAGTTGCGGATGGATTATAAGCCGCTTCATAGAGCCAAAAAAATCTCGACTCATGTTACATCATCAATCTACGGTGCTGGATCTGGATAACTCTGTACGGAAAACAGTCAGCAGAGAGATTTTGGATTTCATGACCAATCTGACAAATAAACATGGTGAGAAATGAGAATAAGAGAAATGAGAAGAAAAACACACCATCAGAAAGAGATGAAAGGTTTCAACGGTTTTGTCTGCAACTGGGAACGCAGTGATCTTGTTTTTAACCTGAAAAACGCCCTTCTCTCCGCTGCAGCCATCCTCATCGCCCATCTGAAGCTCTCCACCACAGAGCTGCGTCAGATCTTGATGAACATGACCACCGACAGGCTGGAGCCCGCTCACATCAAGCAGCTACTGCTCTACGCTCCAGACGAGGACGAGGTCAAACAGTACGAGCAATTTGACCAGGATCTGGCCAAACTGAGCGAGCCTGACCAGTTCATTTTCCAGGTACGCCTGTGTAAAACTCCAAAAGGCAAAGTTATCCAGGATCAGAAGGGACGACTTGAGTAGGTAATGTTTTGTATGTTCCAGATGTTGATGGTGCCAGAGTATAAGACCCGTCTGCGAAGCCTCCACTTCAAGACAACCCTGCAGGAGAGGACGGAGGAGATGAAGGTCGCGTATGATTACATCTACAAAGCTTCAGTAGAGCTGAAGAGCAGCAAGAAACTGGCCAAAATCCTGGAGGTAAACATCCAGAGCTGGGACAGTGAGCAAGAAGCAACCGGTCTTTATGTGCGTGGTTGTTACTGAGTGTTTTTTTGCCCACAGTTTGTACTTGCAATGGGGAATTACCTGAACAACGGACAGCCCAAGAGCCACAGGACGACCAGTTTTAAGATCAACTTCCTAACGGAGGTACGCTTTGACACCTGCTCTTTCACCACATGATTTCATCTTAATGGTGGTGTTTAGTCATTCTCTCCTTCTGTCTTTCAGCTCAGCACGACCAAAACCGTAGACGGGAAATCCACCTTTCTCCACATTCTGGCCAAGTCTCTGTGCCAACACTTCCCTGAGCTGCTCAACTTTTCCAGAGACCTTACAACAGTGCCTCTGGCAGCCAAGGGTATGATGATGTTACAGCAGCAGAGCTCATTGACTCCGCTTTCCTTCCTGAGAATCGTTTAATAGCAGAAAGAAGTTGTTCCATCCTGTAAAGGCTCATTTTTAAACAGTACACAGGGTGCTGGGTGTCATACAGAGCAGGCGGACTTTGCTAAAAGCATCTAATTTAAAGTAGACTTATTCTGTTTGTTCAAATTACTGTTTTAATGTCTGTCTTTGTAATAGCCCAACATAATAATTTGCATATTTTAACTTGAGTTTGTAAAACCAGACTCCTGGTTGTTAAAAAGCCTAATTTGCAGTCCAACTGTTAAGTAATTGCTGTTGTTTCAGTATCACCTGATATCTCCATGTCACTTGTTCAGTGAACCAGAGGGCCATCACAGCAGAGCTGAGTGACCTTCACTCCACCATCCAGGACATCAGGACGGCCTGTCTGAAGATCCCGCCCACCTCTGAGGACCACTTTGCGTCTGTCATGAGCGTATGCCTACAGCTTTAAAAACATAATATTCATCAAACACTGTATAGTTTTTCATATACAGCGGCTACTGATTGCTGAAATTAAAGGAACAGTTTGACATTTTCAGAAAACCTGTTAGTTGCTTTCTTGCTGAGCGTTAGCTGAGAATATTGATACCACTCTTGTTACTGTAAATATGAAGCTGGAGCGAGAAGCCAATTAGCTTAGCTTAGCATAAAGACTGGAAATAGGGGGGAGTCATCTAGCCTGGTCTGTCTAATTGTAAGAAACTCTGGCTTGCAGGACCTCTACAGCTGACAAATTAAAAAGTTACATCATGTTTGTTAAATTCAAACAAAAACAGGAGCGCAATAACAACAAAAAGGTAAACAATACAGCATGTCCAGCATTTATGCTAAGCTGAGCTGATTGTTTTGTGGTTCCTGCTACATATTTAACAAGCAGGCATGAGAGAGGTATCAATCTTCTAATTGAACTCTCAGCCGCAAGGAAAACAGGTAGAATTCCCCAAATCCATAACAATTAAGAAAAAAAAATTCTGATTTGTGAAAGAAAATGGGGAAAGTTAGAGGGTTCTTCATCAACCTGACGTCCATAAAGTTGAGTTGGCAGTCACATCCCTAAGCCTAAGCCTCTGAGGAAACATTATACAGCTGTTTCCACAAGCTGAGTGCTACCCGTAGACTTTGATGTGTAAAAATTAGTGGTGTACCCCTTTAATGTCAGACCCTGTGCACCCACAGAGCTTTCTGGAGAACAGCCACCCTGCGATCCAGTCTCTGGAGTCCCTGCAGAACCGAGCCATGGAGGAGTTCTCCAAGGTGGCCTCCTACTTCGGAGAGGACAGCAAGTCCACCAAAACAGAGGCCTTTTTTGGCATCTTTGCAGAGTTCATCTCCAAGTTTGAGGTGAGCGTCTAGAACCTGCTGAGATATATTTGACTTGTTCCTGAAGGTGATCAGCTCATATTTTGATATATGCAGCAGGTGTTTGACAGTCTCAACCCTAGAAAACAATCAGGTATTCAGCTGAAGCTCTCACTCAGACTGACAGTAGCCTGCAGCTATAAAGTGATTAAGCTGCAAAGTGCTGCTGTCTGTGGAATAACCAAATCTGCAAAGAATCTGAAAATAATGTGGTCATATGGGCATAAATCAGATGAGATTATGGGTTTTGTCTTGCAGAGAGCTCTCAGTGAGACCCAGACTCCAGAAAACCCCAGAAGCCCCAGACTGTCTTCCCCTCTGGCCTGGTAGTGGCAAGAAATGTGGGCGGATGTCGGGCCAAACCGACAGGCCGGTCGGCTCCATTTTCACTCTGCTCTCCACAACCTAAGTGCCAAGATCACACACAGAGACACTCAAACCAACGGGAACAGAGACCACGTCATCTATAGCAAACAGAATGGAAAAACACTGTATCTATGTGTAGATAATCACGGCAGTTAATGAGTGCCCCGTGTGCAGCAGTGCTGTTATTTCAGGTGCTGGGTAGAGCAGGAACAGTCAGGTGTCCACAGGAAGTCACCGCACACTGACCACTCAAACCAGTCTTTACATTATTTCCATCTCTTTTTAAAACACATCACATTAAAGATGCATTCGAGAAACCATCCATGTATATATGATTGTGCATCTTTACGCTGCATTAACATGAGATGTGAGTGGTGAAAACAACTGGTCTGAATATTTACAGATGACTTGCTATGTTTAATATATAAAGTTTATATTTTCTATCAGATCATATTTGAAAATTGTAAAGAGTAAGCATAGATGTAGGCTGAAGACAGTTATCTGGAATCAAGGTGATTCACAGGTGTAGTTTAGTGTAGAGCGAGGCTGGACTGCTCACAGGGTTCAGTCTGTTCATACCGTGGTGCGTTCACTGCCTCTCATACAGCAGGAGTTGATTTAAAAATAGTAGATACTGGATCACACATCCATATTGCTGATCTAGACTTACAGTTGTGATCATTCTCATCTAACCTACTGTGAATTTGTAGGGCATCTATTAATTATTAATTATAATAAATTAAAATAATCATTTTATTTCCATTTATGCAGTTAAAGTCAAAGTGATCCACACGCAGCACACAGGAGACTAATCCCCAATGAGGATCAACAATTCTTGAAAAGCAAAACAACACAATAATTTTCATTTTTCAAACAACAGAATAGATAACTGTGAGCTTTAACCACTACTGAATGCTTCATCTAAAGCTCTAAAATCGGTTTTTATATTTGAAATATTACCTTATGTCTTAATTTAAATGTTTTCAGTTCCTCTCTTTCTTTTTGTTCCCCTTTTCAAAGCACTGTATTACTTTAAATCAGGTTAATCAGGATCGATACAGATGTGAAAATTCAAAATAAAAAGAATACAATTGAATTTTTAACACACGACAAGCAAACGAGCCTTAATGGAGTCTACAAACTATAACCTGAGTTTGCAAACCTAACAAAGGTTTAGAGATTACAAAAATCTGAAATTACAAAAATGGAAGTCCAGACCAAGTCAACTCAAAGACATAGTAATATTTCTGTGGCATCTGAACTTCAGCAGTATGTATTCAGGAGTGATTACCTATCACGATTTTCTATTAAGTGGCATAAAGTTCAAGTATTTTGGCTTCAATTGGCTTCCATACTTATCAGCACGGTCTGTTTCCTTCCAGTGATAGTAAGAAGAAATGTATTAGCCACCTTACAGTAGGGAAACCAGTGGGCAGCTGGGGTTAACTTATAGATTCAGCTCCTCATGAAAGTGTTCTAACAGTGTGAAAGTGATGTTTGCCTGAGAGTCTAAGACATGAGGTCATCCACCATTTTCAAGACGGAGTTTTAGATTGAAGCGCCGCTAAACAACAAGTCAGAGTCGTTTGTTTTAAGCCTTGCAGCCTTCAGCCATTGTTTCTTTCGGTCGTTTCCGCTGATTCTCCTGCCCGCGAGCACTTAAACGAATCCAAATTAATTCAGTAAGACACATTTGTTATTTGCAAAACATCATTCAGACGAACAACGCTGCACCTTTCACAGCGAGGGAACACTGACTGCAGCGGCACATGGTGAAATCTGGCTCAAAAATCCACAGTTTCACGGAGCGCGTGGGCGGAATATCAAATCTTTCTCCACGTTGTCTTTTTTTTTTATGTCAGAGCGGAGAGATTAAAAGGCAGGTTTGCTGTGAAAAGGCTGAGCTGCGTGCTTCTGGCACAGAGGACGGCTAATGGCTCTGCACTCTGTCGAGTATTTCTGGAGTGTTGTGAACACAGCCCCGTTTAAACAAGTGGGCCGCTGCTGAATGAATGAACGTCAGATGCATGTGGGGGGGGGGGGAGAAGAAGAAAACATTACTGTAAATGGTCATTTCCTGCTTTTCTGGTCGTCATGGTGATCTCATGACTCATCTACAGTACAGTGTACCTGTAGCTGTGTTGTATTTATGTTGATGAACTATTGTTGAGATTGTAAATGAACTGTTTTTGCTATGCACCGCTCGTCATTTTGTATCGTATGCCGTGTGTCCTCCGAGTCCCTAGTTTATTTTCTTATTCAAGAGTGTCATCAGGAAACTACCACTGTATTTATTCTTTATGCGCAGCTTTAGCCAGGCTTACGAGGTGACCGCCATCTCGTAAAAATGCAAACCTAGCTGCTACTAGTGTAGTGAACAGTGTTTCTCGTCCAACTCAATTGCATGTTGGTGCAGTTAATGTGTTAAGATGTGCAGCTGGTAGCATTTTCCCTTCCCTGGATATTTAAGTTTAAAGGAGAAACCTTTCTGTTGGTCTGGTTAGGTTTATTCATCGGTTTTGCCGACAGGTTCCCTTTTCTAACTGTTTTCTATGTTTTCATGGGAAGTTGCTCATGTTTTGTGACTGTTTGACCTTTATGTTTTGTTCAGTGCTTTCAAATAAAGGATATGTTTTTGATCTATACCGATGTGATGCCTGGAGGTGCAAACTGCCCAACATCTCTGTGCCAATCATGACTATACATTTTGTTGTCTTTATTGAGTGACTGACTTTATGAACTAATGTGGATTTTTAACAAATTATTGTTATTTTGGATTTGATTGTTTAATCTACGGAGCTCAGAAGGTGACCACATGAGTGATTTGCAGCTTTGATTTAAAGGATCACAGTGTAAAATATAATGCAAACATTTAAAGCGGATATCATCTTAATACAGTTAACTGCTGGCTGACTGAAATACATTTATCCACTGGAAGAAGGTTTCAGTGTAGAAAAATGAATTTCGAGCGACATTGTTTAAAACATATAACGGTGATATCCAAGTTCCATTTCCAATAAAAGAGCTCTCCACAGATTTTACAGATCAGGTTCAGTGGACCTGTGATGTGGAATAGTTCGGCTCAGCTCAGACATGACCAACTTTGAAAGGAGAGCCTCAATATGTAACCTTTCTGTTTAATGCATCTCTCACATTAACCAATATTACTGCAATTCTGAAACCCTGAGGTGACCCTGTTGGGTTGAGATCTGGCAATTTTTCCTTTAAATATGATAAACATCAGCTGATGCACCTCGTTATTGTCTGTACAGACACATATGAACCATGAGAACATTTAAATAATTTCTTCATATACTTTATTTTCTTTGGAAAGGGGGTATAACCAAGCATTCATATTACATATTCTTATTCCATATTTAAGCCCACCAGACGGCATACATACAAAACTATGGAGCTGAAAAATGCAGCATTATCATTTCTAGTTTAATGGCATTTGTTCGTCTCGACGAGCCTCGAGATACCGAGCTCTCTTGGTGCACGGGGATAAGGCAGCGAGGCACGGGAGCAAAGAGAGAAAGGAGGGGATAATAACGCTCGATTGTCTCTGAAAAGCAAAACAAAAGTTGTTTTCAGGGCAACTGCAGCATCCAACGCTTTCTCCATTGGTACCATTTTGGGGTCTCACATCCAAAAAAAAAGCCAAAAAGCAAAGCTTACACAGAAAATACAAAGCGTCTTTTTCAAACGTTTGACCTGGAAAACAATGAAAATCTTCACACCACATCACTACTGAGGCTTCACAGCGCTGGGGGCTCTCAGCTCAGTGGGAAAGACTGGAAAAAAAAAAAAAAAAAATCCTCTAAACCATTTCACTAGGAAACCACTCATTGGCCAAGTGCAACATCAGCTGTTTATGCATCTTTCTGCTCAGGATGAAGAGGCTGGTAAGAACTGTCCTTTCACTACATTCATTCACTCGCACGCAGCCTGTTGCGTGTTGGAATTCCTCTGCAAACGACGGCGAAACGAGAAAAACCCCACACAGATCGATGGAAAATGAAACAGAAAGGCAAAATACTGACTGTGTTCAGGCTGAAGGGCGGTTCACCCTGCTACTTCTGCTCAGAAACCCCAAAGAGATCAACACGTTTAAATACACGACTTCTGCGGAACAATACAGAACCATACGTGACTTCTGTCAGGGGAGTCAAATCGCCTCCCTCACATCCCTGAAACATACTCGTTGCCAAGACAGCTTCTTGGAAATACTGTAGAAGTAGGAGCCAAGTATAACCTCCGTACAGTAAATATATAATGCTTATGACGCGGTCCTGGGAGGAACCCATAAGGCATGATTTACATTTAAAGACTGCATTAATTACGTCAAGCCACAGGGAATGTGTGTTTTTGAAAAATGGGTAAATAAATACAGGAGCGAGGGGGGTGAAAGAAGACAAGAATGGGGTCTCCATACAAAAAGAAAGAGTAGATCAAGTGTTTGAGACGACTGGAAACCTGCAGTCACCAGCTACACTTTGAGCAACAGTTTTGGTTTCTATTTCTACCTGCTGACCTGTTCCCCCCCTCCCTCCCCTGTGCTGTAGAAACACCTCTTCTTGTCATCTCTTGTTCTCAGACCATTTTCCAACATTAAAACAAAACAAAAAAAAAACAGAAACACCTCACACCCAGTTCCCGACGAGGCTCGTCAGTCCGTATTTTTTAAATCAATGTATTTTGGCGTTTCTCCTCCTGAGCCCCTCAGTCAGCACCCGAGCTTTATGCTTTAAACTGCGGCGCATCGTCATCGTCGACGCAGCTTGGCTCCGTGGTCCACTGCTGAGTATTGATTGTCTGGAGCTTGATCAGTAGGGGGCGCAGTGGGAATGACAGAGGTGGCAATGGCGTGTGGTGCAGTGTGGGAGGCCACATCTGGCACCATCATGGAGGTCAATAGGACTCTGTGAGTAAATAATGGCTAATAAACAACTCAGCTGGAAAATAACAGACGAGTGAAGAAGAGCCTAGTCGAGAGGCTGGAGGTCACTTTAAATATGGTGAATTACCTCGTGGCCAAACCTGCAATTGACAGTTAATCTGCTGATAATCAATCACTTGGTTGATAAAATGTCCAGAACAGTGTCACAGTTTCCCAAAACTCAAGTGTACATAATGAAGTTGCCTGTTTTTTTGGTGTTTAGCTTAAAAACATTACTAGTCAGTTACCAAGACCGCCGCCAGATAAGATGAACTGACTTTCAGCTCTAACTACGACACATTACAGATGATAAAACACATGGAATATGAAGCTAACCGGAAATAATGACATCATGGTTTTTGACCTTGGAGTATAACTACTTTAACTAAGTGATGTTAATGTTTGAGTGAGGGCTGCTGTAAAATGCTAGTTAATGCCACATATGTTAGCTAGCAGCTTGTCTATTCAATCAGCCACAATCTACTATTAAGGCCATTGTGTACTAAGAGCTGCGGACCTCCATCATGGCTGCCAGAAGGCGTGTTACGTCACATTGAAGTCCTTCATACAGGTTGGACTGGGAGAACCAAACAGCAGAGGTTTGATCTGCAGATACGGGCTGGGATGAAAACGTGAGCAGACTATGTGAGGTGTGCGTATGATGGGAGGAGATGCGTGGGGGCATTTGGGGGTGGTGGTTCTGGATCATCAGAGCGCGTCCTCCTTATAGGACAGTGCTCTCTGTGTCCAGGTCGCAGTCTTTGGGAAGAGGCAGGGAGGAGGAGGAGGAGGAGGAGGACGTCACTGACTGCTGGTCAACAGCGAGCTCAGGGACAAAAGCTCGACTCGGCCCTTTGAAAGACATCGCCGGGTCTGCAGAACAGGACAAAAACCAAAAAAAAAAGTAAGTCAGCGAGCGCAGAGTGAAGAGCGGCTAACTGTCTGTGTGACAAAAGCATCTTTAAATGAAAATTAAAGATGAGAAAGTCCACGAGAAAAGACCACTTCAGTTCCCGTTTGTGTTAGTGAGTTAAAATGTTTGACATGCACGCAGACCTGCACACGGAGCACTATAAACATTCTTCAAAGACAAATACGCTATTTAAATCTGCATTATTTGAACAATGGCCATAATCACAAACATGTGCAGCTTCATCCTGGAGCATGAAAACATTTAAAGCTGTTGCAATTATGCCATCCGATGCAGTGCTGTAATATTTTCCATCAGCTTAAGCTGCAGCTGAGGCTCTGCGGTGAAACAGCTCCTCTGTTTCAACAGCAGGCGGCGCTGTTCGGCCGGGGGCCGTGAGCGGCAGGCGAGCAAGCAGCAGTGAAAGTGGATGGAAAATGTGTAAGAGCAGTGCAGCAGGTCTGAATGCTGTGAAAGTAGAACTGTGGAGAAAAGCTGAGCTGGAAATTCCCAGTTTATGTGAATGCACCGCTTGACGTGAGAGCTCAAACTCTGAATGTTAGATAGGAGCTGACTGTGAGCATTAGTGACAAGAAGAGAACATGTAAGCGATGAACATGCACGTCAGAGTCACGCATGCTTGATATCCTGGTTCTGTAACTCTGAATAAACACAAAACCCACTGTGACAAATACAAAATGGTTCACATAAAAAACAAACGAGCCGCTGACGGAGGGTTTGAAATGACTGAGGCCTTGAATCAGTCAGTTTCAAAACCCTTTGGAGTTACAGGTGATTTTACGTCTGAGTTACTGTGAATGAGGATGAGTGACAGCCCTGAAGCACCTGTTTTCAGCCTTTAATCTAAAGTTCTGTATCAGATGGCTTCTGAAAACATAAACCCACAGGAGGGAACAACCAGCGTGTGAATGTCACCCTGGAAACCAGATTTAAAAGCTCTGCTCACCACAGAGAGATGGCGATTGGCTTAATCAGTGTGAACACACATTCATAAAAGTCCTGTACTATAACTTGAAATGGAAACTTCAGTGCTAAGCGTTGCAGTGAGTTGCTGGGATGAACACCAACCTATTTCCTTTAACCTGTCTGCGCAGTCAAGACATGCTCAGCAGCTCTGTGCTCAGTGAAGCCATGCAGCAGCACTCTACAGCGCTACAGCTCAGTGCATGTCAGCTGCTCTATTTGCCAGTATGTCTATACTGATGGATCTGTTCCTTCCTGTGGGTTTGTCCAGCATGTTCGTGTTGTAGCCGTCCAGCCCTGTGACACACTGACAGTGGGGCATCAGGGCTGAGGAAGTGACACCTGAGAGGCAGCACGCAGAACAAAATGGCTGTGGTGATGTAACAAAACTAGAGGCAAACACAAAGTGCCAGAGGAAACAAACCTCTCACAGGTGAACCTTTAACCTGTGGAGGTATTACAATGCAAGACTGTTAGACAGAGGGCACATCAGTGTTCAGCAATGATTTAAGTTCTGACATGTGGCAATAAGAAGAGAGGCAACCCTCACCCATCATCTTGTAAGCAGTGGCACAGATCCCGTTGGTATCACTGGCCGGTGTGGTGGGTTGGGGTGGTGGTGGGACGCTGGGTCTGTTTCGAGGTTTGGGGACGGGCCGGGGCCGGGGAAGCGAGCCCGACTGGTAAGGAGACGGGGACGGAGGAGCGACTGCATCCTGGGCCATGGTGGAGGGTGGAGGGGTATCCGGAGGGGTCGGGGTGCCCGGAGGTGAGGGGTCGGCGCTCCGCTGGTCCCCGCTGGACTGGCCGAGCGACGCCTGCTGCGTTGGAGGGCTGGCCTGTGTCGGCGGCTCTGGGGGTGGATGGCTGGGCGCCTGGATTGGGGGCTGGTTACTGGAGTGGCGTCTGGGTGTAGCACACGGCTGGGAGGTGGGAGAGGTGGGTGATGTGGGCGAGTGGCTGGACAGGGGTCTGGGAGTTGGGCTGAGGGATTGGGCTGAGCCTGAGGAGGAGGCGTTGTTGACCGAATTACAGGGCTGGCTGGGCGGAGGGTTTGCCGGTTTGGGAGGGGCAGGAGCCTGCTTCTTGGTACCTGAAAAATGATGGTGAATACTCAAAGTTAGCTTAGCTTAGCATAAAGACCGAAAAAAGGGGGGGAAACAGCTAGCATGTCCAGCTGCAAGCTCTGTCCAAAAGAGAGAAAATCTGCCAACCAGCTCCTGTGAAGCTCACTCATTTACACTTTTACACCTTGTTTGTTTGATTTATCTAGTCAAACTTTAGGAGCTAGAAAGAAAAAAAAAACGGTGACTCAATTAAAAAGTGAAATAAACACCGGATGGATAAAGTGTTGAGGACATCAGGTCTTGTGAGCTCATAAATACAGGCCTGGATGCACAATAGTCGAGCTTTGTTAATGATGAAAAGGCCTTCAGAGCCATTTCTCTGTTGTAAGGGAAGTGTGAGTGCAGGCGACGGGAGAGAAATTCTGAGCAGTGTGGTCTGTCAGCTCAGTGATGGATTAGCTGTGAGTGTGGGGAGGTGTGGGGAGGTGTGGGGACTGAGCTCAGATATTCCCAAAAATGAAAAGAAAACATGTTTTAAATGCCTCAATATCCACATTTCTTACCTCTGCGCATCATATGTGGACTGGGCCCTATGGATCCTGCCCCAGACGTCCCCGTGCCCAGCTGCCCTGCAGCCTGGCCGCCTCCACCGGAGCCGTTCCTCTGGAGCAGAGGCGTCTGGGCAGGTGTGGAGTCACGTAGCTTTGGGTTGCTTTAGAGGAAAAGAAAAAAAGAAAGTGCTTCAAACCTACAAGTTTCTGAAACTGTGTTGTGCTTATACAACAGCATCCACCGCTGACTGCTATTTACTGAAGTTTCAAGCCTTTAAATAGATTATAAACAACTTATCTAGAATCTGTCAAATGCAGCAACAATAAACCTGACAAATGTAATCTGCGTGTCTCATCTAAATGCACCTTTCAGACTGAGTCTGTAGGACTGCAAGAATGCTGAACTGAATGGTGTTATCTGTCTGGACATGAATGTTGTCCTTTCACCAGCTAAATCAAAGACACCCTTCAGACGTTGCATAACAGGCACCAATGTCCAGGCTTTTCAAAGCAGTTTGGGCCTGTTAGCGCAAAGTTCCTGCTGATCCCAGTGATTTGGGGAGGAGAGTGGAGGGATGGGAAGTGGAAGGGGCCCCAGCGAGTGGCTGTTAGCAGAATGACAGCAGCCATTGTTGTGCTGCATCTGTGGGCTGAACTCAGACAAGTCTGCATAGCTGGAACTGGTGGTGCTGTAAGAAAACTTGTGGTTTCGCTAGAGAAACAACGAGCTGAACTAAAGTGACCACGAGAAGAGGCAGAGAGGGTGAAACATACATTAATAATGAGCTGTACTTCTAAAAGCTGAGAGTGACCTCATCTATTCTAATGTCTTCCTGTAACATCAGACCAGAAAGTATGAAAGCATATCTGCCAGTCAGCCTGCCTCGCTGCCGGTTTGTCTGGCCTGCTGTGTCATTCTCCCCCAGCAGCAGAGATGCGGAGAAGCAGCCCTTACCTGAGCTCCTCTGTGTGCTGGGCTAGGAGCTGCTGCGCAGCTGCGAGGGCAGCCAGCCCCTGTGCCAAGCTTTGCTGGGAAGCGTCAAGCCCTGAACCCCCTGATGGAGCTTGTGGCTGGGGCTGGGGCTCAGGTGAGGGCTGGGGGACCTGCCCGGCCCCGTGCCCCTGCCCTGGAGCCTCCACAGGGGGTAAAGGAGGCTGGAAGGCAGGTGAGGTGTGCTGCTTTCTACCTAAGGTGTTACTGCCTCTACGGAGGGTGTGGTCCAAGTGCTTGTTAGGGGTGCTACACAGGGAGAGCGGGGGAAGACAGTGAGGGGAGGGGAAACAAAAACACCAAAGCTTTGATCAGAAAGCCACAGATTAGATCAGGATATAAATCTACCCCCAAACTTAACAAGAAGCAAAAGAAAGGGACCAGAGAGCATCAAAAATTAATTCCAAAGCAATTAACTGGTGTCAGTGACGAACATCGTGGGCCAGAGAAAGGAGCTTTAATGGGGAGGTGGCGTTACTGAACAAGTGCGGTTGATTACTTGTCTTTGCGGGTTGTGTCGTTCTCCGGTCCCACCATGCTGACGGGCCTCTTCCTCTCAATGGTGCCGCAGTCATAGTCAAGGTGATTGTTGTGGTTGGATGCAGGCGTAGGCATCGCAAACATGCCAGAGACGTTGAAATCCACATCTGGAGGAACGGAAACGGCAGGTGTTATCAAAACTAACAGCGGAGATGGGCTATGAAAGAAAAGAAGTGAACATGCAGCCAAAGATGAGTCCGCTGACTCTGACCTATTTATTGTCTTGTTTTAATTACAGTGGTTACAAATAACAAAAATGTCAGATCCACACATGATTCTAACCTTGGTCCCTGGGAGTTTGATTCCCGCAGACTCTTTCTCTCTCACTAACCAGTTAATGTCAAGCGTACCCTCCCCGGTGTGAAACAGAACCCTGACAAAATCCGTTAATCACTCTCACCCTCGGGAAAGAACCAGTCGGCGTGCTGGATGATGGGCTCCACGATGGCCACCACGTGCACAGAGGTAGCTGCTGCCATCTCTGCGAGACTCCTGGGTGGACGCATATAATAGATGAGCAACAGTGAGATGCTGTCTGACATAATGAGCGGCTGAATGAGCTGAAATAACAGGCTCGTTTAAAGAAACCTCCACCACCCTAGACTGGGAACCTGCTTCTCCCTGCTTTACACAGTAACTAAAGTGAAATACTGAATAATCACTCGTGGAATATTGAATTAGCAATACTCCCTCTTCTTCTCAATCCCTCTCTCACCCTTCAGTTTTGGCCCACAGCAGATTGGGTCCCAGGACGATGGCGATGTTGCTGGGAGTCATCTTGTTCACCTCGCTGTCCTGAGCCAGTTTGGACAGAAACTTCACCAGATACCTGCACAGAAAACACAGGAGGCGATGAGCAGGTGGGAGCTTCTCTGTCTGGTGCAGCAGAAGAAAGTGAATCACCGCTGTCATGATGTTTCTCTCAACTGACCTCAGGTTGGTTTTGTTGTTCTTTGGTAGCTTATCACATACGACCCAGAGAGCCTGGAGCCTCTTGTCTGGGTCTGACACACTGGGGCAGATAGAAAATGAAGAGCGCGTTGTTAGTCCAGTCTCCGAATGGTTACATGTCTAAATTAAGAATCATTTCTCATTGCTTTGCAGAGGCAGACCCACTCAGTCACATCATTTTATACTTATATACATTTTATCTGTTTTATTTAACGTTACGAGCTTGCCTGGATGCTTGGATCCACTCATCATAAAGCTGGTAAGTCATTAGAGGTTCAGGGAGTTCCCTCAGGTAGGACTTCAGCGCTCCTGAAATCAAACATCCACAGGGAATCTGAATACTGGTGACACTTTTCCAGGCAAACAAACAAACAAACAATCAAACATCCTCCAGGAGGAAAGTCATTATATCATTCATCTTGTTAAGTGAATTTTCAAATGCATTTAGTAGAATATGAAAAACAGGTAAAATGAGTCTGATTTGGACGCTAAGACTTTAGCTTGATGACATGAGAACACAAATACAGACATTTAAAATACATTATTTACCTGCTTGTTTTTGGATACTAGGAGTAATAAACTAATAAACAAAATCAAAAATGGCTCTGGTCTGGGACGTACCAGCAACAGCGTGGGGGTCGGAGTAGAACTCCTCCAGTTGTGACGTGGAACAGTCCAGCGCCGCCTTTAGCTTCTTTAGCTTTGACGCCCCCGCTGCGATCCTAAATAGACCCTGAAACACAAACACACGGAGGCAAATAAACCACGGTAACATCACCAGCAAACAACAATTCAGTGTGCACACCAGACCCTGTGCTCTCACTGAAACGTACACACTCGCACGCACCCTCCTAACACTCAATTACAGATAGAGTCTGTATAAATCCACTACATAAACTCCCCCTGCCAGCTGCACATAATGAAACCTTAAAGCAGGCAAACAAACACACCCAGCACTCACAGAACAGCGAGCTCTTTACTCTGACATATAAACAAAGGCCGTCTTCACACCATAATGACACAGAGTGGACTGAGCAGGGAATGAATAGGGAGACAAATAATGTGCTCTGCAGTTACGCGCTCGCACTCTCTCTTGCTCTTTTCTGCAAAGACACGTACTCACACTCACACAGTAATCTGATTTATGGACAGGAGACAAGTAGATCCTATTGTATTCTAAATTTGTTTCGGAGAGGGGGTTGTCGCAAACATCACATAAATCATCGCTGTAGTGTAACAGCTGACAGTTTCTGTGGAGCAGCGTTTGCAGAAATGCAGGAGTTTCCCCTGTTTGTAGCCCGTCTATCCGCCTCGAGGCTTAAGATGTTCATGTGAACAAACAATTTACAGCTTGGTTTCAATTATGTCAATGACCAGTGGAGCCGCTAATCGCAGCCACGGCTCCATGTGACTTTTAATGAGCTACGCCAGCACTTCTTTTATTTCTATGGTAGGACGGGGGAAAACAAAAGAGGCACTTAAGTCAGCTTAGCAAACAAAATCTCATTGTGTTTTATAAGATATATTACAGGGCATTAGATTGGTGTGTTAGGTAAGAAGCAGCCTCTAAAGTACAAATATCTCCCGGTTATCATTTCGAGCGGAATATCAATACATAGCAATATGCGAGGATGCATTTGTCATTTTTTGGCTACGACACACAGCTCAGACATAATATTAATGGTAAAAGCTGACATGTTATACAAAATGTTGAATGAGCGATGTCCAAAATTCACTTCCTTTGAGCTCTGTTTTGGTCTCCACCAACCTCTTGACAAAATATCTGGTTTTTAAGTCTGAAAACCTCTGACAAGCTGGAACCTCAGGATTCTTTGCTTTAAAATGACTTGAAACGAATCCTCAATTGTCATCCTTGCTGTAATTAACGTTCTGCTGATAGACAAATCAGTTTCAGTTCCAATTAGAATAAAACACTCCAACGAGCTGCAGAGTTGGGTGTTCATTTCCTCAGCATTTGTCACATTTTGCAACCTCTTTCATATAGGACCAAGTAATCGGAATAAATTATTATGGAATAAGTAGAGTTTCCTGTACGCGAGCATAAGACCCAAGGCAAAATGACAGCACAGCATAATTTACATTCTGAGATATTCATGGTGCGAGCGAGAGTATTTCAAACCAAAGGATGAAGGAGAGGGTGGATCCGTATCGGTTCAAAGTCACTCATTCAGTAGATCAATAATCATGCAGAATGCGACAACCACGAGTAGGCACTGTCTGTCTCTCTGTCTTGACTTCCTTACCTCCTCCTTCATGCCAGTCTCTAGGAGCATCATGACACAGGCCTCTATTGGCAGGGCGATCTCCCTTCCGCTCCTCTTCAGGTGTTCATCCAGTACAGTGCCAAACGCAGGTTTCTCTGTCCACGAGTCTAAACACAAAGGTGGAAATCAGTGGCGAGGAGGGCAGAGCATTCCACTACTGGACTTTGAGTCTATTCACACTGTTGCAAATACGACAAGATATAAATCAAGTGTTGCATTAAAGCTGTCGCAGATTATTCGTATGACCCGTCTGTCACACCGATATGCGAGCAATTAATTCCAGCACTGTCCCCGGACTCGCTGCAAGCCTGTTGCTGCTCTGGATGGCACATTTCTGGGTCAACAACTCCCCCTCGGGCCAGTTCCTAACTAGTCCTCACTCCCCCTACAGGGTGCTGTCAAATAATAACCACATGCTCCGAGCCGGCAGAAGTGACTGCTCAGCCGTCGTTCTGTGTGTGTGTGTGTGTGTGTGTGTGTGTGAGTGAGCTAATGTGCAAATGAAAAGGGACGCAGAGGAGCGAGGAGGGGGGAAAGAGCTTGCAAAACCCAGGTGGGTGTGAAGTGAGAAGGGGTGTGTGTGTGTGTGTGTGTGTGTGTGTGTGTGTGTGTGGAGTTCATGAGTCATCGCCACATGCTGGGAGACCAGGCTTGTCTGGTTTGGAACACATGTGTTTAACACAGGAAAAAAAAACAAAAAACAACATGCCCCTCGAATAAGAAACAACTTCACGACTGCAAAAAAGGGCGAAAACCTAGCGAAGGAGCCTGGAGAGGAGACTTTATGTTTGCGAAACGGAAAATTTGATTACTTTTGGAGGGCAAAGTGGTGAAAACAAAAGACTATTCTTTAATATCTGGGCCTCAGTTGTGGCCTTTAACATATACCGCAACTGGAACAACTCCTGGTAGTCCAGAAGTTAGAAAAACAGACCGGAGCGATATAATTAAAAGGTGCAGTAGCTGGTTTCATTTGTCAAGTCGGTTGGAAAAGGGAATATGAAACTGTTTCTCCTCCAAGTAACTTCTTGTCTGCACACCTTTGGGCAAGCCTCTCAAACCTCTCCAGTGTCTAACAGGAAAAGGTTTGTTTAAAAGAGACACCAAACAACACAGGAACCAAAGAAAAACATGAGGTTGTCGCCTGGAAAAAAGGCGCGCATGTATTTTTCAGGAAACATGTAAGTTGGTCCCGTAGCAGGCACCGCACAGAGGCTTGTTGTATGTACTACTTGTAACAACGCTGCAGTGTTTTGGGTTTAATGCCTACGTGTGCATGACGGTTTTGCATGTCTTATTATCACCTTGCTGTGCCTGGATGGTTGGCAGGACATTCTCCAGAACAGTGAGAGACTTTCTGTGGTAATCAGCTTGGGCTTCTAAGAGCTACAAAACACAGAAACGCACACAGAGAGACGGAGATGAGGGTGAGTCGAAGGAGACAGGCAGTAAAAGACATGACAGCAAAGTAAATTGAATGGCTGGCCAAGTCTGTGCTCCCGGTTCCTGTGCAGCTGTGAACATTCCCACATTAAAACGCACGTTTGGCTTGTTGACATGCTTTACTCACTGTTACGAAGTAGCAGGCATAGTCTCCTTCTTTCGCAAAGAAACTGTACATGTCTGCAGCGAGTTGATCCTGTGCAGTAAAGACAGGAATTTAAACTGTTAGAGCGCTGAAAGATGAACCTAATACTTACTTTCTAGACCAAGACACAATACGGCTCTACAGTAATAATGACAAAGTGAGACGAAGGGTAGCTTTGCTGCTCTAAACTCCTATTAATTTAATAAATATCTTCCATCTTCACTGCACAGTGTCATCCATCAGAAGAATGTGTGTTTTAGGTGGCACAAGGACAGACGTCAGCGGTCAGCTAAGCCTCTGGTCTGCGCTCTACGTGAGTCATAAATCCTACTGCTGTTGGCAGGGGCTCGCTGAGGCTTGGAGGGAGAGCTTGTGAAAGGGAAACACAGGGCTCTCGACTTCCTGGACACAAAACCTGACACACCAGGCAGCCGCGACAGCGCAGTGGATTCAAACACACTCACATATAGACACACACTGAGCTGACGGCGCATTTGTGTCCTCCAGTTTACACTTCTGATGAGGCGTACTTCCAGTTTCTTTAACTAATAAGACTGTAAAAGACCTCTGGCCTACACATTCATGCAGGGTTCTACCAGAGTATGAAGCAGAATATAAACATAATTATATACAGCCTTTATTTATTAGAAGGTTGTCATCTGCATATAATGATATGAAGCCAGTTTTATTAGCACTTCTCAGTGTAACCTGGGGGCTCCAGGAATGCTGGTATGACCTGCTACGACCTGCTAGGAGTCATTTTCATATATATTAATGTTGGCTACCTTGCAAAGCTCCATTTTGTTCATGGCCTCGTCCATCTCCTCCTTGAGTAGGTCAGCCTTGGCCGTCAGTGCTTGAGTGTTTGTTCCTGAGATTATTGACTTGGTTGCCTGCAACCATCTGTGATACAGAAACAATCCAAGACTAATGTGCATTTCAGTCAGGATTGAGTTGGTTTTGAGTAAAGCTGTTTTAAGTCCTAAAGCACTGAATTTTAATGTGCACGACATTATGATGCAGACGTTCAAACCTTGCTCTGGCAGAATCATAGTCCAGCACCAGTTTGGCCAGCTGTTTCCTCTGCTTCAGGATGTTGGGAATGTCCACCTACAATAATTACATCCAAAACACACAGAAGGTAAATGAGAAGGTTAAAAGGACAAAGATCTAACAACTGTTTCAATTGTTCATCCTAGACGACCAACCTAAGATTTCCACCCAATAAGTCGTTTTAACTGTAAAATAATAATAATAATAAAAAAAAAATAGTGTTTACTCTCTTTGAGTGTGCTTAGAAGTGGATTGATTACGTTTAAACTTAAATGTCAGAGTAAAATATTTGTGAACGGTGGTCTTGGGCCTGGTGCAGCTGTACAGGTAATAGCCTAACAAAGATGTGTGATAGTCGATAGTCTTTGAATCTGGAAAGCTTGGTGTAACAAACAGAGAAACAGCCTCATGTTTAGCTAACACTACCAGGAGTGGCATCACTCTGTTTCGACTTCTCCTTCTCCAACCACACACGATCGCAATAACAAAACAGGCCGATGGAACATACTTTGTGACCTGTGCTTGAAAACAACATAAACCCAAAAGACAGAAATACAAAGATTCCATTGAATAATCTATTCCACTAAAATTAGACCAAAGAAAGCAAATAATAGAGATGTGAATGCACTTAAAAGCAAGCCAAGAGCTGTGAGAGGATTTGAAATGTTTAACTTGTGTTTAGTTGCTGTTAAATCCAGAAGGTGTGAGCTTTCTGACCTCTGCAAGCTGGCTGAGGGGGTCCAGAACGTCCTTCTCTATCTGCAGCTCATGTTGCATCAGTTCTGACGCCAGGCGGTTCTCTGCCTCGCCGCACACTTCCATCATCTTCCTGTTATCACCACAAAGAGAGAGAAGGGTGTTAAAAATCACAACGTCGAGTCGAGTCACGTCTCATTATCACATCAGCACTATTAGGTGAGGATGTGAGGTTGTCTACATCTAGTGTAATCGCACAAAATCTAACAGCACAGAGGGATGACAATCTGGGCCACCAGCTCTTCCTCTGTCTCCCAGTCGCTAACCGAAAGCAAAACCAGGTTATTGTAATGACATTGTTTCTAGATGCCCAAAGCAACGAGCACACACACAGTGGCCTAGTGTCAGCACATGAATTAGGGTTTTGGGCCTATTAAAGCCTTGAGCCCTGGAATACAAAAAACAACACAGTCTAAGCTGACGGTTGACATGAATGCATCACATGCACTAGCAGACCAACTCCCGTACTTTCCCTTCCTCTTTACTTCTAGACGGACACATGGCGGTTGCGTAGATCTGGAGATCTGGATTCACTTTCTAGATCCTCAACTCCAATCTGTCTGGTCCTCTTTTTGGGTGTTACTCTCGGTCACACTGGATGCTCTGAACCTCATATAAGGCAACCGCTGAAAGTCACGTCAACAGAAAACCCAAATATGGCACATTCCTTGCCCTGAATGCACGGCCTCATATTTCACCCTCTCTGGGGTGCATCTGCTCCGTTAGCAACAGTAGTCAAGACGGAGTAATTGGTTATCGGGCCTGTCAATTAAGCACAAACTCACCCTATCAAGGAGTCTTCTCCCAACTGGTTTCCGCCTTCCACCATCGCCTGGGATAGTGAAGTCAGAGGAAGCTTTTTCTGTAGTGTGTGAGTGGGACAAGGACAGATGCAGACAATGATTAGACTGGTTTTCAAACATAAGCCACTACAAACTATGTGGACGCGCACAAAGTACCCAGTTCTATACGGTAGCTTCAGTATTTGATGTTCAAGCCAATGGAAAAATCATCAAGGACTTTCCATTGAGCAGCAGATTCACAGTCAGGAAAGAGGAAGAGAGCTTTCCGAGCACAGGAGGAAAATACAGATGTTAAATGGTATTGAGGATGCAAACTAGGGAAGGGAGACGTCTATGAAATGACAACACGGGAGCTCATTTTCACACTTACATACTTCACAATTGTGCAAAACATCTACGAGTGTTCAACATCCTGTTTTTCCCAGAGAATCCCAAAGGTAAAAGTGTCATGCGCGGCGAATAAAGATGACAGATGTCTGAATGGGAAATGGAGCAAGTGGTGCCCAGAGCCAGAGAGGTGGAGTAAGCAATCAGTGGTTTTTTACCTGACCATTTCCTGTATAGAGGCGTGGTACGGACTGTAGTGCGGTTTTGGGTGGTGTGGGGTAGAAAACACAAAAAGAGAGATCATGGACTGTAGGCCTACTGTGGACACTTTGAAAACACAATACTCAAACTTGTGTGGGAGGTGATATTAAAAAAAAGTTATTACACATCCAGGAACATTTGTTTGATCTGGTTAGTTTGAATACTGGAGCTCTTTGACATGACATCTTTTGCTGAAACAAGCTCGATGTCTTACATGTCTCTTCTCTGCGTCCGCACCGATGTGTCCCTGTAGACATGACACCATCCTCTTGTGTGTGTTGTGGGACACCACACGCACCAACTCCATGCGCCGTTCAATCTGTGGACGAGACAAAATGTGCAAGAACAGATTTTAATGCAAATATGTACTACAAACATATCAGTCACATGACATCATGAGTCATCCCAGAAGAAGATAAGACAAGTTCTTTTTGTTACAAGTTGAGCGTTTGGTTGTATCATTTTTACATTAAAACATAATTATATAAGAATTGTATTGATAAACCTAAGAACCTGGACCACATCCTGTCATGCTGGTCTTTTGTTTAATCTCACTAACGGTCAGCATGGTCTCCATAAACCAACACAGCAGTGGGACTGCGCAGTTGATGGCTGATGAGGTCCAGTTCCATGCAGAGATTTGATTTGCAAGCTGCCATCAGGGAGTCGGGGGTCAAAGGTCACACATGATTGATAAGGCTTGTTTCCGCGGCGCAACGCTGGAATGTTATCTTTGAAACACATGACTCATCGGAAGTGTCGCCATAGCAACGGCCACTGGGCTGTGACCGAGAGCGAGGGGGTTCTTGGGCTTTAAAAAGGACTTTCTGATTACACAGGCTTTCTCCTGTCCGCTCGCTTAACTACACAGCTCCACTCTGTGCTTTTAGCCTGACCAGATATAATACTGTCATTGATGGGACTCACTGCTGTTCTGGCTTAAGGACAGAGGCCGGCTGAAGCTCAGCGGGATGACTATTCACTGTCCTTGTCATGCCAGGTGTCTGACGGCGACAGTCAGAGTCAACATTAGCCTGGCTGTCATTACCCCATGAATAGAACTGATGATTGCAAGTTTGAGTTTACTTAACAGTCTGGCCGTCAAAGTGTGACGAGGCACAGAACTGGTTTGTGTTGGCGCAGGCTGTGAGAAAGTTAACGCAGATTGCACGCAGCACTTCCACACAGAACAGGTGTGTCTTCTGTCAGAAGTGATGAGACAGAGTGGGTCTACAAGTTTCTGAAGGGGACAAAGGTGTACTCAAGAGTCGGGACAAACAATGTGCCAAATATAAATTGGAACAGCGAGGTCTAGAGGGCAAAATGAGCAGAAATGAAAGGAGACAAACGCAGAGGGAGGATCAACTGAATACCAGACAATTGTGTTCCAAAAACAGAACAGAGTCGGAACTCAGGAATTCCACAGCAGATATCCGCCTCCGTACACCGCCTTCCCCCTCCTCTCCTTTCCCTCCCTCTGTTCTCGCGCTCTTACGTCATTCCTGACCCATGGTGGCCCCCGGCATTCCCAAAACAGCTGGGTCAAATACAAACTTCTCCAAACGCACGCAGACACACACCCTCTGCCTCCTTCAGGCTTCAGGCCTGGGAACACTTCGGAGACTCGGCCCAGTTAGTACCTGGAAGAAAACAAGCGGGGGAATCCCCTCCCTACGCTGGGATGATGTTCCTGTGTGGGTGTACTGGAAATGTTTGGGTTACATGGCACTGGGAGGATTCCTCTTCCTTTCATTGTCAAAAACTTGGGTTAGACACACACACACACACACACACACACAACACCACAGAGTCAAAAAATAAAATACACAGGGGAGTGAGAGAACCTAGACCAAGAGGAGTTGAGACGCAAGGCGCCCTGCTAGGTTCTTCCTCCTATGTGATGAGGTCAACACATGGTCAATCCCATGACGTGTCAGTAAGTAGGGAATCCCAACACTGGCTGGGATAGATGGGGAGAAAGACAGATAGAGTGCCTGTGTCTGTGTCTGTGTGTCTGTCTGTGTGCCTGTATTTGTTTATTGGTTCCTATGAGAAAGGATGTTAACATGTCTGGACAAGCCTAGAATGAACAAAAATAACACAACATGACGCATTAGGGGAGGAATTACGCAGTGAGCCGCTGATGGCAAACAAAATACCCTTTGTATGAATTAGGAATATGTGACAGAGGTGTTCCAAACAGCTGGCCGCTACCTTACAAAATGCCCTTAACATTTGGACCCAATTATAAATGTGAAAGTGCGATCAAGCAGCGAGCAGCAGCCTCGTATTTCTAGAGTATTTCTGGTGGCGTACCCCCCCCTACATTCTGCTATGTAGAGGAGCCGCAAGGAATGGACAGCTGGGTGTCTCCCCGGCACCCTGGAGGACCATATTTTTAAAAAAGGGCTTGAGATGGGGAGGCTAAGAATAATCCAAATGCCAAAGACTCACACCTGAGACGTATGGGATGGGATCAGATGAAGAGTCTGGCTGCAGCTGACATGACACCATGACCTGCTTCTTTGCAAGAATTTGTAAATAGAGGCGATTAGTGGAAATGCACGGTAAAATTCCTGGTACAACCGGGGGGGGGGGTGTTAAAACCATTCAGGGAAATGATAGAAAATCCCTATCTGTAGTGGGAAGCTCGGAACATAGCTCACATAGCAACTCTGCGCAAATATTCCAGGATGGCTTTTCCATTAACTGAAAGGATAAACTGAGAACTTAGTTGTTGAGGCGAGGAGCGACACAGCCATCTCAGGAATTAGGGGGGGGGGGGGTTGAGTGACTTCCCACTCTCCATCCTTTACTCCCTTTTCCTTTATCAGACAGCAGTAAGGACACGGGAGTCTCAACAGCTGATTCCCAGACAGGGGCAGAACAATCGCGTCTTTGAGGAACAGTGAAAGTCAATTGTCAGACTTAATATAACGTCCTCTCAGAGAAAACGCACCCTGAGCAGTTAGTCACCGCTGTTCGCTTGTCCACTTGCATTAAAGCAACTCACGCCTGCTCTGAATCCAGCTCTGATGTTCTAGCTGTCACTCAAACACATGCATGCCCATATAAAAGGCCAGTATCACCTGAGAGAGAAGGAGGTGCTGTTTGTTTACAAAGAGTGGGAACAGGAATAAAGGGTGTCAGACATTGTGGCTTCGGGCGTTATTGAGGGCTAATGCAACGCCACCTGAGTTTGTTTTAACATCCATGACACCTCCCTTTCAAACACAATGACAATCTTCATCACTGGCATGCCAGTACTTTGTCCAGCTGCTGTGACACACAAACACACACACAGCTATATAGATACACTGCACACATACACATCCACAACTACACTGACTTCTGTGCAGCTTCTAAAGCCCATTTTGTTTCTATGAAAGTGCAGCAGTCCAAGACAAATAAACCCCCCCCCCCCCACACACACACACACACACACACACACACAACCAGCATTTAGACTTATTTGCTAGTCCAAGAGTTTGAAGGTCTCATTTTCAACAAGCACTACACCAGCTGAACCAACTGATCAGCGTTCTTCGACCATACATGATGTCAGCTGCTGGCATACGATTGGGCCTGGTCAGCACATGGTCCAGCTGCTCTTCAAACTTCACTCAGACAAAACTCAGCTCATACTTTGCGTGTTCTGTTGCGTGTCACGAGGAGTGTTTGCTCCCGTGGTGTCCGTTCCGCATCATATTCTGGTTATATTGTAATATTCACAGGTCATTGCAGAGGTGGAGATGAAGAGACTCTTCAAATGCCTCTATGAGACAAATTAAAGTTAAATAACCAGCGCATTAATCATTTACAGATGAATAAACTGATGTTGACGTTAATATGTCAGATGTTGTAGATTATTTCAAAGGAAAAAAATCCAATTGTACAAACCAAAGAGACAATCGATTTATTACACCTGGCATTATCAATCATGAATACTAGTTAGTCACATTTTGTACATTTTAAACTCAGTCAAGCTCAGTTCCTGCTATTCTGTCATCAGGTCAGCATAGAGACCAAAGATGTTGCTAGTGCCTGCATGACAAGCCGAGTCATAACTTCACCTGCATAATAAAAGGATTTCAATTGTTGCACCATATTAACATTTTTCATTCCCATTCCTTGATTTAATCACAGTTCTTCCCGACTGCTTGCAGTGAAGCAAATAAACAGCTGATCTTTTCTGGTTATTATGTGGACATGTGTGTGAAATACTGGTCGGTGTATCTGCAGCCCCTTCCCGGTGTTGAGAGCTGGTCTGCAGTCACATTAATGATTTACCTGTAGGAGGTCATCGCTGAGAACTTCTGTTTTCTCCGCTCTGTGGGTGAGAAAAGACAACAGAGAGTGTACAGATTAGCACTGACAGACAGCGATAGCACAGAAATAGCTGCATTTCAGCACACTGTGCCAGCAAGGTGAAAATAACAGCTTAACAACATGACACTGCTCCTGAAAGACTGGTTTCCACGCTTAGCTTGAACGCTTGAATAGCGTCAGGTATTGACCCGGTCATCTGTGGGAATGTTTCAACTGAGGGTGGATCTCTTTAGTTGGTTGCCATGGCTAAACCAGCCGAGTTACAGGCTGGTATCCAGGCTGGAGGCAAAACATGTCTGAGAACACAGCTGCAGCACCATGCTTTTTACTGACCAGCGTGAAATATGTCTGTTGATACACATTACAAATCCAGGAACTCTGTTAGGGAAGTGTGTTTGTTTCTGCTGCAACAAGCTTTGATTTCCGTAAGCCACAGCTAGCCGGGCTCGTGGTGTCATGCACAGTGGAGCCACGCAGTCCTGCTCTGCATGAGCCTATTAATAGTAAACTAATAGTTGGACTTGGCGAGGTCAGACAGATTACATTCACTTAAAGGGAGAAGGCTGGGAAACGCTCGGCTCAGCTCGCACTGCTTATTGACACCTTCACACGGGGCTGAAGGCTTCTGTAGCTGCTGGGGAGGGGGGGCCACACTACAGTCAGAAGGTTTGTGACAGGATGGGAGCTGAACAACGTGGTTAACATGCAACTGCAACCTGGACTTGCTTTACCAAAAACGTTTTGATTCAGAGGCAGACTAATGTGGAATATCTGATGCTGATACCGATTCTAGGGAAACCAATCAGCAATAACAAATATGGCAACCGATATAGCGAAATATTTGCGCTGGAATTAAAATAGACCAAAACCAGGAAATCAGCACAAATACATCCAGCTACACCAAACATGCAAATGTGTAAAAGAAGGAAAAGAAAAATATTTTAGCAGCTCATCAGGGAGAACCGATGAGCTGCAATGACCTTCACTCTACTGATACTGATTCACTTTCTTTAACTTGAGGTATCTGCCAACACGATTACCGTACCAACACAACGGTGGTCTGTTTTTCAGAACTTCTTCAGAGCAGCTTTTTGTAATTAGCTGAACTGTAGTAAAGGTTTTCGCACGCTAACAACATTGATGTGTGTATAGGAAGTGTGAGCGTTTCCTTTTTTATATCCTCTAATGTCTTGCTACTTCTAAAGTCGTTTGCACTGACAACATGTCGTTTGTGTTTGTGTAGGGCTGTAATTGTAATTTCATTTTTGAATTAAGAATGAATTCTTTAATTTATTGTTGTGTCCAAACAAAATGAAACAAAAATATACCCGTGTAAAAAAGCAAAATGTACCAGTACACTAAATGCACAAAGATCAATAGTGATATGCAGTGAAAACTGAATATTAATCAGTTTTCAATGCATATTACTCAATAATATCAGTCACTCTGCTTGCAGGGTCCAGCTAATGGGGTTTATGCTAAAGACAAAATGTCAATGGAACAGTTTGCTGATGAACACCAGAGCTAGCTATCAGACAAACTGTTCACTGTTCACCACAGCTGGTAAATGTCTGCAAACCACAGCCAGCAGCTGACAGTATTAGCTGGCTGTTGAAGTGTTTTAAGTGGCTGGTGAACGTTAGTAGTCTGCGCATATAGAGCGATTTCCCGGCGCATGACTTGCAAATATTGAGGTACTGCAGCACTTCTGTGGATTCTACTCGCTGCAAAGAAGAATCCACAAAGGCAGGAAGTGTGATATCAAACATGATTTGCATAATACTGAAGTGGAAATGGAGCTAATGGGCAGGACCCCCCTCACCCCCCCTATAATTTGCCTTTATTACCTCTCACTCTCACATGACTCTATTGTTTAACTCTCCTTCTCTTTGCTGTTGCACAGAACAAAGACTGTGCAATTATCGTTTCTAACTAATGTGCACACGTTCAGCCTTGTGACTAAAGCGACCTGTGGACAGTCACTTGCCTGCATTTTGGGTAACCAGAGCTGGAAATGAAGCCTGGGCCCTCCTCCAAAAAACTGCTCTCTATGAACTATAGTAACCTCGTCACAGCTGCTTTCAATTACAACACAGAGGCAGGGAGCAGGGAGAAACAGAGCGAGACTGACGGGGAAGGGATGACAGTTTGGGGGTTCCGAGGAAAGAAATATAAATACAGAGATGCTCGAGGGGTGGGGGTTGAAGACTCCTACAACTGCCAAACCAGTAGAATCTATAGGCCGGAGATGAATGGAAAGATTTCCACTGGAAGAGATCCCAAGCCAAGCTGGTGAGGTCACACGTGCAGAGTGAGGACCTCTAACCCACAGAAACCTACAGACAAGACTTCCAGCTAGTGAGCTCACATTATAATGCACGCACACATGCAGAGCGTGATTATAAAGCCACAATATGGAATCCATGTTCTGGTGTAGTCTACACACCGAGGAGCGCTTTATGTGGTCCTGTCAGAAAACCAGTGTGTTCGTCAAGCAGACGTATCCTTGAATACACGGCTAAGGATCATAAAATATTTATTCCGTATGTTTTATGCCTGCAAAATGAAAGTTCACGTGATCTGTTTGCTAGTTTCTTGCTAGCTTTTCGTGCTTTCAAGGGGTTGACTTTTGCAAATATCGCCCGAAACTGGTTGTAATTAAATTATCCCAACACTCGTGAAGACATTTATATTCAAAGCTCCTGTAAAAGCAACGCTTGTGTGAACCGACCCCAAAAAGCACCGTGTCACAGAGGCAAAAATAGGCTGTGTGCGAGCCCGGGCAGAGCACAAACAACAAACAAACAAAACAACAATTGTTTTGCCGGCATCAGCTGAGCTAGAGCGAGCAGAGCTGACCCCGGCGTGCCTCACCGAAGCAGCAGCCTTCTGGAGAAAGTGTGCCACTGCTCGCTCAGTGTGACTCCTTAACAACAAGAGATCCTCGCTGTGCAGCCGGAGCCCGCTGCATCAGAATGGTCACCATGGAGATCTACTATCAAAGTGGAAGGGGAGTAAGCGAATACTGCAGCCATAAGCACAATGGAGCGGCTGTTACCGGCCACTCAACACAATCAGCGCGTGGAGAAGTAGGGAGGGTCTGCCTCTTATGGTTGCAACAGTTGGCAGCTTAAGGCATAAGGTAATGGATACTGGACCCAGATGAAAGGCGCTGGAGAATAACTGAGTGACTCAGCCCGTACTACCTCCCTAACGTGGCTGATTATGTGAGCTGTTACGCTAACATTAGACCCCGGCAGGAGCGAGCAAAACACACAGGTTAAAACTGAAGGACGTTTGTCCAGAGAGTATTGTTATAGTAAATGAGAGTAAATAACATGCATCACGACAAAGACGGAAACTGCCTTCCTGTCTGATGTTTTATATCTCAATATTGTAACATCATCATTTTGTCTGTATACAATAAAGTCCTTCAAAATTTCCCAAAACGCTCAACGATGTCATAAAAATGTTTTGTCCAAGATTAAAAATACAATTTAGCAGCCTAAAAACTGTAACAGCAACGCACACCACAGAGGAGAATACGTATATGTAATAAATGTTTCCCTGAGAACTTAATCATGTGACTTGCATCCTTCTTACTATTTGAAATCACTTTACTGTAGAAAGATGGTCAGTTTATTATTGGGAAGTTGGTGAAAAAAGTCCAACATTACCCAAACAGTCTGCGCCACTGTTCTCCATCTGAAGATCCTCTGAAACTAAATTAACTCAAATAAGTCAAGAAGTCTACCCGTTTCCAGTATTACTGTGATTATCATGATTAAAACAACATCCTCATTTTTGCCGCAGTCATGCCGTGTTTTTCTTTTTTTCTGTTGCACCAATTTACAATTTGGACGAGGGCAAAAATGACTCGGCCGGTAAACAAACAGAAACCGAGCCTCACAGGTCATGTCTGTCACAAAGGGTTCCCAGCTGACACACCTCTTTGTCCCTGAGGCAATGACCGGGTAATACACAGGGGAAACGCCCAGAGTCACCTATCCTGGCTAATTCAACAGTGACATTTGCTGATCCCTGCGGGCAAAGTGTCTTTTTCAGCACGACTCCCTCTCGAGTGAGCCAAGGACTTTCAAATACAATAGCGCTACATTAGAGTGAATAAACACGCCGCTGGTAAGAACTGTTGTTGCTGTCAAAAAGGATTATACAATACAAGTAAATGATTAAGAGCTCTGCTCCAATTAAACCTCTACACCTTCTGTTACTTGTGTCAGTCGGAGTGCCCGGGCCCGTAACTGGACTATCTGTGATTTCATTGACCAAACTTTGGCAACCACTGAACCCCAGAACAGAGCACCTGTAGATAAAACAGATTCCCAATCAGTAAGTTGTTGTAAGCTCATGTCAGTATTCATTCATTCATTGACTTTGCTCTGTGGTATAACAATCACCTAACCAACCCAGATAAAGTCAAAGTGAGGCAGCCTTTACACTAATGTGGCATCTAGCATATCAGAGTTTCCCTCTGGTCAGCTGAGGTGGGCTTTTTGTCTCTACTCTTCTTTTCTTGAGACCCTTGACCCCTTGTGACAGTGTAAGGCAATGCTCTGATTAATTACCGCAAAGTGAGCACATAATGTTATTGATCAATCGGTGCCACTGGGTGAGCTGAATCAGGATTAGACAAACATGGTGTAGCATGGTAATTAGGGAGCGTTAGCAGGGATTCAGACCAAAAACCAAAAACTGTTTTCTACAAGCGCGAGAGTTAAAAAACGGTACAGGAAGTCCAGTCTGAGTGACAGACCGACTTGTTTAAATGCTTTTCAGATGCACGCGGTGCACAATGGATTGTCATACTCACAGGATTTTGCTGCTATGGAACGTTAACACAGCAGAAACGGTTTTGTCTTTAATTGTAATGAACTGCGAACTATCTGTCACTGGCCAATGCAAATAAAGCGTTACAGCAAAAGCCCCACCCCCTAGTTGTCCTATAAAAGGGGGTGGATCCATTTCAATAAATAAGAGCTGTGTGTTTTCACACAGTGCTATCTGCCCTAAAGGGGTTCATGAAACAGATTTTGTTACCACTGGGGAGAAAGAAGCCAGTTTTCTCCCTGTTTCCAGTCTTTATGCTAAGCTTAGCTAACGGACAGTTGGTTGTAGCCTCATACACAGCTGACAGGTATGGTATATTAAATAATATCAAACCACTGCTTTGATAAGCCTAATGCTATATCATATACATATAAACACTTACTGTAAGTTTCCTTTGAGTTCTAACCCACTTTGATATGCTGACACATACAACACAAACAAAACAAACTGAGATACTGTGTGTGTGCTGTTGGTTCACCTCTGTCCACATTCCCTGATTAGACCATGCAATGTGAATCAAGCATTATCAAACTCCTTCCTGGACCAACAGAGAAACTTATCTGAGGCTGATTTCAGGGGTGATTATGAAAAGCAAAACAGAGACAACGGTGAGCTCTTTAATGTCACCTGTGCAGTACAAAACTGTGACCTCGCTCTGGGTCTGTGGAGCATGATTGTTGTTGATCTTGTTTATCTCCATGCAGATAGTGGTTATACGCTGCGACACCCTGCTCATATGTTATCTCTTTTAAAAGGTGGCTGCTCTCTGACCACGTTAACCTGCACGTATAGGAACAGAGAGTTCAAAGAGCTAAAAATCCTCGTCTTGTTCCCCGACGTGTATCACAAGCTGTTTTTTCCCCTGCGCCTCCGTTGCACCCTCTCTCTCCACATCAATCTCTCCAGTTTTCGCCCTCCTCTGCTCTAGAAAGCCACGAGCATGACTCTGGGAGGCAGTTTCCTGTTTGTAGAAGAGAAGAAGGAGAGATTTCCTCAGAGCGCCTGCTCGCTGGACACAGTGTTCTGCCTTTGCACAATCACAGGAACCCAGGGGGCAGCGGAGAGGGCCTTTGCGCTCTAAAGTTTTCTGCAGATGCACAGACGCGCAGGCAGGCACAAACTTAATGGACAAAGCAGAGCGTGCTAGCTCGCCGTGCCCTCGTCCAAATGCTGACAGATCGCTCATTCAGCAGGGCATGTATATGAGCGTGCGATTAACCCTGCTTGTGCATTGAAAAGAGTTGCACACACACACACATACAAGTGTCTGTTTTCTGCATTACACTCTCTACAGTTCTAATTTACTGCTGCGAAGGAATTATGAGTATTCCAGCTGCCCTGGTCCTCCTGGTCTTAAAATCTGGCTGAAGGAACATCTCTTCTCTTTCCTCTGATGATGTTACTAGCAAATAAACACCGCTGGGATGACAAGAGGGCAGTTGTGTGTGCGGTGCACCAGCGCCTGACACCTTGTTTCATCATTCTATTAACAACTCCCCCTGCTTTGTCTGTTTACCGGTGATTATTTCATTTTCTGTGTATCTCTCGCTGTTCTTATCCAAGTCAAGTTTTCATGCAACCAGAGGCCAGGGAAATTTCTTTAAATGTTTCTTCCCCAGCCGAAACTTCCTGTATTAAATCAGTAAATAGAGCACTATTTTTATACAAACTCATTGTTCATTATTTGCCAGCACCACGTCCTCCATCATGCGTTCCCTTCCGGATCATATGAAACAAGAGAAAAGGAAATTCATTTCATGCATGTAGGTATGACTGTATACGCTCATAAGTTACACAGGTGATGAACTGCTGTGTAAATTAAGCATTATACAGTATATGTTCTAATCAGTTAAATCCATGTTTGTTTAATGGATAGATGGAACATGTTGGCCTTTAAAAAGACAACTTAAATAAGATAAAATAAAATGATCTTTTAACAACTTGTATTAAAGTATTGACTTTTCTTCCTGTATTGATATTAAATATGGTAATACCTCTTTTTTTTTTATTGTGAAAATGTTAGTGACAACGCTGCCTCAGGCTATTTATAGATGACACATTATTGTTTGCAGCCTGTCGGTAGCTTTATCTGGTACCATCCAGTACTGGGCGCACCCGCTGTCCGCCTGAGGTGCCAAAACCAGTACACACACACACACACACACACACACACAAACACCAAAAACACACACATACACACAAACTGCCACACATCATGATGAAAACACTCTCTGACATGTCTCACCCTCCTGTCCACACAAGGCCAGGCTGAAGCTATCGCTACTTTAGATATCCAGTTACAAAGGGACACTGTGTGTGTGTGTGTGTGTGTGTGTGTGTGTGTGTGTGTATCATCACAGGACAGCACAACAGCACTAGTTAAGAAGACTAAACCCTGCAGAACACAGTGTCATTGTTCAGATTTGTAGTCTTTTACAGACGCTGGATGTCTTCACTTAATAGCTTGGAGGTTGCAGCGTGTTTTGAGTTCCGAGGAAGCGAAGGCCGACACTTATCCATCACTTACCCACATTAATCCATTTTATATGTTTTCAGTTTGATGTCTGGTTGAAGTTAAGTGGCTAGTGTTTCACAAATGGAGAGGCTCGTACTGCTGCTTTCTCACCACAAAGTGAACGTGAACCTCTCTGTATGGTGCAGAGTATGTAACACCTCATCCACTGCTGCATATTATTCTCAGTTCCCATAAGTTTCCCCACTGGCTGACGTCTGAACTCAGCTGCACACGGGCAAGTAAGACCAGACATGCCATGCAACAATACACTGTTATAATTTGGTATCTGCTATCAGCCCATTCTGGCTTTGAAAATCTCAGCAGTATAAGCCCCAGTAATGATGTTAATAGTTGAGAATCTTGCATTTTTGTGATCTGGCAGCTTACACCACATTTAATGTTGGCTTGCTTGATCACAAACAGCAGATTCATCTGAGATCCTTACCCTCTTCTGCAGCAACATTTAGAAGAAGTGTGCAGAAATGCATAATAGTAACTACTGACAGTGTGGGAAAATCTCGGATATCTATAGTTTAGGCTTCAAAACATGTGTTGCAGATGAAGGCCTTTGTGATTAGACCTTTCTGTACAATCTGCAAAAAATGCCTGCTTTGTTTTACCCAGATTTTGGACGGCAGAGTGGGTCAGTCACGTTTACAGGGAAAGAAAGTGATAGACTGCAACTAGTGAAGCGTTAAGGAGCTGGAGAGAAAACTGCACCATCACTGGGCTGCTGGCTGTAGACTGCGCTTTAACACGGAGTAGATGGCTGATTCAGTCTTTCTGAGGAGGACATCTGGTTGAGTTCAGACGGCAGTGTGGCTGCTTGCACACACACGCAGGGAAGCGTTCCCTCATCCTGCTTTTATTTACACTCCCTGTGTCACAAAGCTGGTTGTCAGCCATTAAAAAGCAGATGATTCATTCATTACAGGGTCCTCCTTGTTAACGCAGCTGACTGATTTTACTTTTTGTATTAGTTCAGGTGGGGTTTTTTTTTTTTTTTTACATTTAACAGCCACAACTGAGAAAACCAAAGCAAAGTAAAACTATTGTTAATGGTTTGAAATGTGTCTTTGTTTGTTTGTTTGCTTGCTTCAGTAAAGACTTGAATACTTGCCTGCCAACTGTTTGATTGGCGAGCTGTTTCATCCGATTGAACTGCTTCTTCATTTTCGGTCCTTTGCCAGTTCAGCCTTCCGAAGTAACGCTTCAGAGCCGGGCTTTGGTTTGTCATGAAGTTCACAGGGCCTCTCCCCGCTGGTTTAATTCCCCCCCAAGCTGTCGCTATGACAGGGAAAAACAAGCGCGAGCCATTGAGCCCAAAGCCAATTAAAAATAGTTTGTAGCCTCGCTAGCCCCGATGCTAGCCTTTCCCAAGTGGAGATCCTACAGAAAAGTTCCCGCTGGGGGCGACGGCATGATCCACAAACCTCCTTCTTTGTTTATATCCGCACATTAAAGTCCACAAGTGCGCCCTGACTCACTTTCACTGGCTCCAGCGGCTTTTCATGGCTCTCCTCGGTTGCTGCCTTAACCGTTAGCCGACGAGCTAGCGTTGCCCCGAGCTGGATAATCCGTCGGCCGCTTTTTTCCCAGAGAGCCGAGTGAACAGCGGCGGCTCAGCTCCTCTGACACTGCCAGCACAGAGAGAGCGAGAGGGAGAGGGAGAGGGAGAGAGAGTGAGCGAGCAGGAAGTAACGTTAGAGCACCTCTGCATCCACACAGCACCACCTCCTCCTGGACACTGACAGGAGATGCGCACTCACATGTGGTGCGCTGTCCAGATAGAAAACCCCTTTACTGTAATTAAAAACGCCAGCAGGGAAAACAATGACTGCAAATTTAGAATCGTGCGTTCATAGCTGTGCTTATTTTTGACTTATTTGCGGTGCAATACTTATGGAAAAACGTTTATTGTGCATGAACCTAACCTGTTTTTTTGCATGCATAAGCTATATAAGCTATTTGCAAAGAGCAGCCATAACAAGTAAAACATAGTTTACATTGACAATAAGATACAAAATTAAAGTCTGAGTGTGTCTCAAAAATTGTACTTAAACTTAAACTTGATGGTATTAATTGCTTGCATACTCATGGCAGTGCAGTATGATGAGCTGCAAACATGTATACTCTATAATCATATTTAGTCTGTATTAACATTTAAATGAATTGAAATAACAGTGTGACAGTCAGCACATTACAGATTTCAGATGTCCACCTGTAAAAAATAAAATGCACATGAAAAATAATTTGAGTCCATAACTTTGAGTGATTGAGTGAAACTTTTAAAAGACATGTGGGGCTGGTGCTCAGAAAGTGATAAAAACATGTCTATAAAGAATATACATCATATTATCATCATGAATTTTATCAAAAGAAAGGTTGTTGTATGTCTAAAGAATACACGTAGCAATAAAGGACTGAAAGAAAAGGAAAGTCAGTTCTAATATTATCTCCAGTCAACTTTGCTCCCACGTGTGTTTCTGTTGCAGTTTGTCCAAGTTGTGTGTTGTTTTGCTGACACTTTTCAGACACTTCTGAGATCTGAGAACCCAGATTTCCATTCTCATAGATCGTCCCCTGTGCGGCTTCTCAAATGGATTTGTAATAAAGCTGCTGACATTTTTTGCCACAAGTACAGTCATTCTCTATTTCATGTGACTGACGCTGCATCAGGTCCTCTGAGGAATTCAGACACAGTTCTCAGATGCCACAAATGAATTCTTGATTATCGTAGAGGCAGGAGGCATCCTTTAAAATGCTGGCTTTATAATGATGGGATTTCTCACACAATTTGCAAGGAAATGTGTCAGCGTAGCTTTGGATTCCTGTGTTCACGTGGGACTTGATGTCCTGTCATTGTTGTGAACATTTTTGATGTTTTTCCACACAGTGTTCTCAGTGTGACTCTACACCACCCTCTGCTTTCACTTTAATCATCCTTGCTGTCTTCACTCCTCGCTTCAGGATAAAACTGATTAGCCTGGTTATGGTGCCTCATATTCAGATGCTGCTTTCACAGGTTTAGCTGATTTCAGACACAGCATTTACCTCAATTGCAACAACCTTACAAATACAGACTAGAAATGAAAAGTGAACATCAACAGCTGTCTCTGGGAGATATTCTGTAAACCATCTGTTTTATATTCAATTCTAGTCAATTTCAGGTTAAAAGTCAAACACTGGAGGGCAAACGTTGTGGAGGAGATTGGATTGAAATGCTGAGATTGTGTTGTAGTTTCTATTTGGTATTGCGTTAATATTTATTATTTATTTACTTACTAACTTACTTATTTGAAAGAAGTTTGTTTCGTTTCGCTCGAGTCTTTTAATCTGAAAAATCACAAACCGGAAGCGTCATCTGGTCGGAAATGTCGACACATTTCTCGCTCCGTGCGAGTTGTTATTAGCCAAATATTATTCTGTCGTCAAATACAGCTTATTTTCTACCAACTCGCAGTTTGTTTACTAAACGCAGCTACTTGTGTAACCTGACTATGCTCACATATGTGTTTTTCTCTTACCCCCTTTTTTTTTAAATGAGCCCACCTGTCAAATTGAGCTAGCCAGTTAGCTTGTTGTAGCTAGCCAGTGTAACGTTGAGGCAGGTGGGCGAGTCTTTTCAGCGCTTACGGCTCTAATGTTGACTACGTAACGTTAAGGACAGGGGTTATTATCATTGTTATTAATATTAATGGCAGCTCGGCAACCCTTCACAGACACGGATACTGCCGATGAAGCAGTGAGGGCGACCTGTGACGATGCGACCATATGCAAAAGGTAACAGCACGGGCAAAGTTCATAATATAACAGCGCAGTTATATGGCTCCAACAGCACCATGTGAAAGTGTACCAAGCTGAAGAAGTAAAGGCGTTATTGCCTATTAAATGTCGTGCAACACCTACTATTTTAACGTCATAGCTGCAGATAAACAAGCAATGTCAGCGAGCATCAAACCGGGCTACATTCTAGTTATTATTTCAAGTGTATTGGCGTACACAGAGCAACATGTGCATCCCACTGTAGTCCTTAAAAATCTCGTATTGGCTCACAACGGTTTCACTCTGTGAAGGCAGTGTATGGATCAGACCATGCAGTATGAACCAGCAAAAAAAATATGGAGCAGAATAGCTGGACAGATCTGCGATCCAAGCAACCTTTTTCACATTTGTGGCAATGCCAATATCAAAAAAGTTGTTTCATTAGAGCTTGAATTAACATCTTCTCATCAGATTTCTAATTGGTATGCTAGGTTTGCCACCAGTAAAGGCTACTGGAAGGACCCCTACATTCAGTACTTTGCAAGATCTGTTGGGGAGCGGAAGGCACCAGAAATTAACAGAGGTATGTACTACTGTCTCTTCCTTTCAGACAAGTTTACTTTATTCAAAAGTAACTTTTGTTGTGCATGACATAATATTTATAATTGGCACACCAAGTCATAGCATTATCAGGACATAAACTAAATATAGTCTGCCAAACAGCATACAGTAGAGCTGATAGAACAGTGCAAAGAGTAATGATGACCGTTTACATAGCCAAAATTAACACATCACTTGACAGCGTGGTTAGTCAGGAGTTAACAGCAATAAATCCTCCCAATCACAGCCATAATGTTTAAACAGGTGTCTACATTTGTAATCTCATACTTTATTGTAGTATTATAAATAGGTAATTGCAAAACCAGGTTGCAAAGCTGTTTAGAGAAATGCATTATTGTGTGTGGTGTAGCCCAGCTGTGTGTTGTATTGCCTCCTTTACTGTCCACTCATTTTGTTTGACAGGTTACTATGCCCGCGTTAAAGGAGTTAACCATCTCCTCGATGCGTTTATAAGGAAAACAGAGCGTGAATGTCAAGTAATCAACATGGGTGCTGGACTGGACACCACGTTTTGGAGACTAAAGGTTTGCACCACTCTGGTCTATGAGTCACAGCTGGTCTGATGTGGCCTTTGATCCTGTCTGAGTTGACTAGACATCAAAAACACTAGACAAGCTTCAGAGCGTTACTCAATGCCAACGTTTTTATTATGTCTGTGCCTTTGTGTATACGTCTTACAGGACGAAAACCTAATGCCGCGGAAGTTCTTCGAAGTTGACTTTCCAACAGTTGTGGCCAGGAAAATACACAATATTAAGTAAGACATTCATGCTATTAATATATTTATTAAAGCTGTAATCCCTCACGCAGCACCATGTGCCACGCACGAACCAGAGCAACTGCAACCCTCCCCTTATGGATGAGAAGATCTGGTTTTGATGGCTACAAATTCATGCATTATGTCATGCGTTATGTTACTCTCTTAACATGCAAATTAGTAACCAAGATCTACCTCCTCATTTAGGCTGTAGTTAGTTACTGTTAATAACTTAAACCTATTAAAAAATACGTCAGTAAGCCATGCGGGTGCACGCTCTAGCTTTGGTATTGCAATGTTGGGTTGACGTCTGCAGAGGGAGACAGAGCTCTTCGTAAATAGAAATAACAGCCCTGCATTCGGAGCGTGGCAGTGCATTCATATGCATGTGAAAATGGATATTCTACATATATAATAAATACCAGTGTTTTGAATAAGCTCTTCATCAGTATCTGTATAAAAATAGTTAAGTGCAGCATAGTCAGAAATACCACCATGGATCCAAGCAACCATGGTTACTTTAAGTTTCTGGTGTTTTTTTTTTTTTTTTTAAATAAACACTGTTTTTGTTTCTCTGACCAGGACAAAACCGCCCCTCTCCAAACCTCTCATTGAAACCCACTCAACTGACTCCTTACTGCTTGGTAATGAGCAAAAGTTCCAACCATTCCGTGACACACCTGTGCATATTCGGTAATAATACTCTTCTCGTCAGTTTATCTTTGTGGGCTTACAGCGTTTTGTTTCTGCTCAGATGCCCACAGCCTCGATTCGGACCATTACTGTATCATCGGGGCAGACCTGAGGGACATCTCGAATTTGGATGAAAAACTAAAGAAGTTCCAGCTCAACCCAGAGTACGTGAATATGTGAATTTTAGGCTGAGCAAATGATTTCATTTTTGAATAAACGTGTAAATCAGCCTTCGGCTAATGATATTTCAGTGGAATAAGGCCCTTGTGCTGCTCTCCGTCAGTTGTTATTTGTTTTTTTTTTTCCAGCAGCATGTCTTCAGAAGTCCAAGAATTGAAGCTTATCTCTGTGTTTCGCACTGTGAACAACTGTAGATAAGCGTCACCCTTCAGAGTATATGTGTGCAGCTGCAAAGCGCATGCAATATCTGACGTCTGAAGCCTCATTTGAACACATACCCCACCCAAAAACGTGCATTTTGAGCATCAAACATTAAAGCGTTAAAATGTGGCTGTATGTTTTGCTAAGATATTACAGAATGTGCTCCATCAAGGCGCCTGGTAATCTGATCTGTAAGCTGTGCATTTAATCAAACTCTGAGAAGCTTCTGTGGAGGGTTTGGATCCTTTGTGCCACTGTGAAACTTTTCACTATTTCTCACATAAATGTAGCTCCTCAGGGAGTGTGTGTGTTCCTTCTGGGTAGAGTATCATTTTATCTGTAGCTGTGGACCAAGGCACATCACTGCTTTATAGTAGGATGTTGGACGGCACAGACATCCTTTTTTTGCACAATCGGATGTTTTCTGTGGCATGGACAGCTCAGGCTGCCAGACTCCTTCACCACAGCTTTATCATTATTATTATCATTATTATTATTATTATTAATCTTTGTTTAAGAGCAGCCGTAAGATCATAGAGTACAAAGGAAGCAAAACCTGAGTGCAGAGATTGTTAGTTGTTGCTCATCCAGCTAAAAATTGTTTGTTTTTTGGGTTAATCAGTAAGATCCCTAAAAAATGTGAAAAAACTGAATAAAGTATATTGCTGTTGGCAGAAGTACCGTCTCTCTGCTTGCTGTCCAGCCACTATGTTGAGCTTACGTGTCCTGTCCTTGCTCCCAGGTTACCCACGCTGCTCCTGTCGGAGTGTGTGCTGGTCTACATGACGCCCTCCCAGTCCTCCAATCTAGTTCACTGGGCAGCTGAAACCTTCCACACAGCCATGTTCATCAACTACGAGCAGGTAAACAAGCAAAAGTATGGCAGAAGAAGCTGTTGTCATCTGTTTTCTATGCCACAGCCTGAGCAACTGTCTGGATTTTATATCCATATTAAAGGACTCTTGTATGTCTTCTGTGTTTTGCAACTATTACAAATGCTTTTAAAACTTCAGCATTCCTCATTGTAAATACAATTAGTCAATACAAGTTCCCTCAACACATTAATAATGTTGATTTTAACTTCTTTAAGATACATAGATTCACCCAGTTAACCTGATCTGTGCATCCAGGTGAACATGAGTGATCGATTTGGCCAAGTGATGATCGAGAACCTGCAGCGTCGCCAGTGCACCCTGGCAGGAGTGGAGGCCTGCCAGTCTCTGGACTCTCAGGTAACCACGTGTTGCATCTTGCGCCCCTCAGTTCTTTGCTTTTTTTTGAGAACATCTACGTATGAAGTCTTTTAATACGTGGTATTTGTAGAAGGAACGGTTTCTGAAGACAGGCTGGGAGCATGCTGATGCACTGGACATGATGACAGTCTACAGTATGCTGCCCCAGGATGATGTAGCAAGGTAAAGACACCCAATGTCCGCCAAAGCACCACCCACTTGAACCTGCTTTTTGTTTTATTGTTCACGAGGATGCTTTGCTGGCGTTTGTTGATAGAGCAGTTCCTTTTTGAAAGTTCGTTTACTCAACAAAAGGGATACTCCTTAAAAGGTTTTTTGATTTCTGGAAATCAGCCTCACAGAGAAGCTTCATGGTCATCTCACACCTTCTTCTCAGTCAATTAAAACAAAAAAAAACCCCAGCTGTATTTCTTTAGAAAACTTTAGATAATCTCAAGTTCATGTCAGTGTTTACTGACAGGAGCGACAGTAAGCATTTTGTCTGAAAACATGTTGACCTGGCAGAGTTTGTACATGGCTGAGGGCAGGAGGGCTCTACAGGTGATTAAACCTGTTTGAAACCCGAGGAGCTTCTATTCCTGGGCCATTAGGCACTTCAAGTCAGCCTCCACACCACCCCGCCATAAAACAGATTTTATTTCTGAAGCATAAAGGGATTACCACTGCTTTTCATTATGCAATCCTGTGTTGCAGAATGACAAATAAATGAACTTTGAACGCCGAACTTTGATAACAGCTTCATAATGTTATCTGTGGCTCTAAAGAAGCATTCTAATTTGAGCGAATGGCATGCTGAAGATGTTGTCAGATGTTCTCCCCAGTTTGGCTTTAAGATGACAAGTTTGCAACAGAAAATCTACATGTTGAACTGGGGCTGTGGAGTTTACAAGAAGTGAGGATTCACCCGGCAGAGGGTTCAAAGAAAGACGTTACAGAGTTGCATTATGGGAAGTGCAGATTGGATTTGTAGGTCAAGACATCACTAACCAGTCTGTATGGGTTGCTCTTTTAATGTAAAGTATGAGAAATGGAGATCTGTGACCCATCAGGTGTCTGGTTGTGGTACAGAACTCCTCCATGACATGGATTTGGCTCAGTCACTCTGATGCACTTTCACCACTCTGAATTGAATGTTACTACTGCATGTCGCACTGCAAGTGACACAAACAACTGATTTGAGCAGTCAGAGTGTCCAGAAGTGGACACGTCTGTCGAAATCCATCTGAAAGCTGCATTTTCAAACCACCTCCAAATGTGCCTCAGATCCACGTTTTGGTGTCCAGACTGTGTAAAATCAGTGTGGATGCAAACTGGATTTACCAAAAAAACAACAACAAGGCCTGAGAGAATTCACTTGTACAGACCACTGTATGAGACCACTGCACTGATACTTAAAGCAGCCTTTCCATGCTCGATCCTGCCACAAGTTACTCACTGGAGTGAGCTTTAAAGGGCTTTAAAGATATACAGATAACAACGGTAATGATGTGTCTCAGTCAGAGAAGGCTAACAGCCCTTATCATAGTGGATAGAGTGGTGACTATTGTAGCTTTCACTTGTAATAAAACTCAGGGCTTGTCTGCTAATTATATCTCCATAATCCAAAATTGCAAGGGAAGTTGACTGAACAATCCCCTTCCTACAGATCAAAGAAAGCTGGATTTATCGCTGCATAAACAGAAAATCTTTGCTGTAATTTGCCAAAAAGATTCCCAATGTGTTATTGTTCTTATTATGCAACACTTGTATTCTGCAGAACTCTCAATATTTAATCCCTACATAGTAAAGATATACACATTACAGTAATCTATGTGTTTTGATCTTGAGAAAGCCATGCATTTTGAATGATTTGCCTTAAGTGCCATCATTCAATTAAAACAAGCTTTCTGGAGTTTCAGCTTCTCGATGGCCAGTTGTGCAGAATCCACAACCTAACAATATTTATGCTGATGATAGTGTCATCAGCATAAATATGACCTCGGCTGCCATTCAAGAGACAGTGTTATTGATAAAAGTGCTAAAGAGGACTGGACCCAGAACTGAACATTACTGGCAAAAACATAGATAGTGTACTTCCAACTTTCCACACTGATGGCCCTCACACAAATAAGTGTGAAATCAGTTCTTATCTAAAAAAAATCTGAAACCATTCAATGCAACAGTCAGGTACATACAGTTAATAGTGCTGAAATTAGATCTAAATTTAGATTGGTGTGGACCTCTAAAAACAAACTACTGGTCCTCATTTAAGAAAGAAGGGATGCAAGTCTTGAATCTTTTTGAGGGCCATCATGAGTAGGTAGGCTGTAGTGAGATTGTAGATAAACTAGAAACAGTAGCTGTGAATCTAGTAGAACTAATGACAGAAGAAGTAAGTTGTCTTAAAGCAGCAGTTAGAAGAGCCGAAGGATAATGACTCCTAATAACCACCTCAAGGTTGTGTTTTAAAGCCTTATTGTGGATAAGTACATGTACTTTAGAGTCAAGAGTATCACAGCTATTAAAACTGACAGTGCTCAACTACATCAAGTGCAAAACGTATTGCACGACTTTAGGGCAAAGTCCGTGTTCCTTGAGAGCGAGGGAGAGCCTGCCTTATTTGGACGTTGGCTGCCCTTTGCAAAAGATTTGTCTCTGTCCCAGAATGAAGTAAAATTGTCAACAAATGGCTTGCCCACGGAGCAACAGCCAGTAACCTTCCACACGCACAAGTTATGGATATGGTTACACTTTGCATCCGCGTAGCATAGAGAGGGAAAGGGACCAGATGTGATGAGTCCAGTAAAGTATTAATCAAGGTTGTGAAGTCATCTGTTCAGATTTCTGGAGTTTAATGTTTGGCATCGAGGATCTTGGCACCTGGGATGCTGCATGTTTTAGCTTTCGGCAAACCCATATGATAGATCTTGGATGAGCCCACAATGAGCGCAGAAGGGGTTCGGTACAAGTGGAGGGCAACTTCGGGGAATGTAACTGCTGTTTACCTGGAAAGACAGATGATAGATGGTGCTTCAGTGAAGCAGTGGACTAAGCAGTTTCCCCAATGGGTCCCACAGCTAACCAGAGCTTTCCAGACAGATGCAGTAAAGCAGCCACAGAGTTCGCACCAATTACTTTTCCAAGTACAGTTATCATGTGTAATATGCCCTGCTTTTATGTACTGTCTGATACGGAAGATCACACTCTAACATCAGATAAATGGTGAAATATGTCTTGTTTCCTTCAGAATCGAGCGCCTGGAGTTCCTGGATGAGAGGGAGCTGTTGCAACAGCTTCTTCAACACTACAGCATCTGCTGGGCCACCAAGGACAAACTCAGTCTGGGTAAATCACAGATGTGTTACATTAACATGAACTGACATGTTCTTTTTAGTAGGAAACATGAAACTATTAGTGCTCAGTTCCAGGATCGACCATGGCGCCGTGCTGTCCCGTAGTTTACTTATTTAGTGTTACTCATATGTGTTAAACTTTATATATTCCCACCCATCCATCCAGTTTGAATGTCTGCTGCGGTCATTTACAAGAACAGGTCATGTTCTGTTTCCTCAGGGCTGTCGCAGTTGGCATTTTGAGAGGGAACCACCCCACTGTAGGACATGCTTTACATGTGTGTACGCCAAAAACAACAACAGGAGAAGATGTGCAAAGGGAGACGTTGGGAAAGAGGAAGTCCTTATTCTCCATCAAGCCCCAGTCCGGGAGCTGTTCCGGCGTGAAAACTCCCTGTGTCAGCAGAATGTGATTTCATGAGCGTCCTTTGTTACCCCGTATGCGTTGAAGACAAGAGATGATGTGGCTGAGAGCTGTGAAGAAGTTTGTCTCTACACTGGCACTGAATTACCAACTCTGAAGTGGATCGATTTGCTGTGACTACGCACTCACTGCAAAGTATTGTTTTAAAACCTGCTCACCTGCGTTTAAGATTAAAGAATGGGTGAAGTTTGAAGCATTTCAGAAATCAGGTTCGTCCATGTCTGGTTTTTTATGTGCCATCTTGGTTTTATTTATTAATCAATTGTTCTTCCCAGACTCGCTTTCTAACAAAACATACATGCATGAGATCGAGCTAGTGTCAAACTGTCATGACATGCAACCACTGGTTCGTTTCCATTTGCCCATAAAATGTTTTTTACTATTTAGTTTTCAAACGGCATAGAGGACATGACACATTAGTTTGTGACGGGTTATATTTAATGAGTGCTGGTCAGGTGCAGTTGAATTAAAAGCTCCTTTTGTGTAAGACTGTCTGTTCATTTATTTACTTGGTTATTCACTTCTTATCAAATTATGAGAAAGGTTATCTGCAGTGGGCGGAACATAACAGCGTTTATGACTGTCTGTATTTAGCTCTGCGCTATAAACTGGATTATGCTGTAAATCCCTTCATTCATAAAATGAAGTTGGATTATTGTCATCAGGCATCTGTGACTTTATTAGTGATTTGTACAGAGCTTTTCTCAGGATTTAAACCAGCTTTAATCTGAGTTCACTCATAATGATGAACCCACAGTCAATTATCAATTATCAAGTGCATCAGTGGGAACAGTTTAAATTAAAAAAACTACAAAACCAGAGTGGATAAGTCTGCACACCCTGGGTCTTTAGCTGTGTTCAAAGGTAAGCAGTTGTGTATATTCTGGCCTGTAGGTCAACAGCGCACACCTGCCATCAGTGAAGGTGATTGTGATTGAAACCAGATTAAAGTCAGATGTTGCTGCAGGATGTTGTGGGACGTTAGAAAGATCAGGACAAGTTTCCAAAGTTGACGAGAGGATGAGGAGAAAACTGATCAGATGAGTCTAGATGCTAACAACAACTGAAGGAATATCAGTTTCATTCTACATACTCCAATATGGTCCATAAAGTTCAAAAAGTACATAACGAGTACATTGTATTCATTGTTCACTCTGGAAGGGTATGAAAAAACGTCATTTGAAAAGTAATCAGTAACTAAAGCTGTCAGGCAAAGTTAGTGTGTCTGAGATATCGTGGAGTGGAATACTAAAGTTGCATAAAATGGAAAGACCAAGGAGCTCGACTTTCTGCTTAAATGTACTTAGTGACATTCCACAGCTGCTTGGGCTTTTACACTCCACTTCATGCTTCCACTTCGGAGGGAAACACTGTACTCTTTACAGCTTTAGGTTTCTCCTCTGCAGATTTAAATGTTCTCTCAAAATCATAGGGTTACATCAAAAATAGCCCTCGACGAACACTAAACATTAAACTGACCCATAAGGTAATAACCATAACCTTGCAGTCCATCTGATAATGCCTGATAATAAACACGTGTGGAGGACAGCTGTTGTCAGGACTGTAGCTGACGCTCATGAATAGTAGGATAGTTAAACATTAAAATGATCTATCAGGGTAATTATAAAATCATTGATAATAATGAACCTTATATTGAAATTATGTATCATCATACAAGCTACCACGCACTACAAAGTCACAAAGAATGGCTCTATCATTAAGGTGATGTACACATTAATGCAACACTAATTAAAGTCCTTCATGAATGGGACATATTGAACAGTGAATGCTTTAAGTTTGATCAAAACACTTCAGCACTTGTAGGATTTTCAATGCAGAACTTCTTGCTTGACTATTAATACCTACAGCACAGTGTTTGCAATGTAAAGGTAATAAGTAATATATATATAAAAAAAAAGTTTACACACTCTTCAGGTGTATTAAAATGATTTTGCTGATAGAAAACTGAACTGGCCGCGCTGCTGCTGACAGATAAGATACCCCTCATTCTTATCTGTAGTTTTATGAGCTTCACATGATTGAATGTGAACAGTCTCGGGAGTATAAACAATTGCAGGAAGGTGGGGCAACAGAGGAAAAAAAAAATGGGGATGTGCATAAGTCCTCAATTCATCCCCCCTTAAGAATGGCTCATAACTATAACTCACCTCAGCCCACCTGGTTGTAGGCTGTGGTCCGCTAGTGGGACGAGTCAACCTGACGCAGGGTGGAAAGGGTTGCACTGCACATCAGTATGTCTGGGGCAGAAACCAAGACAGAGGTGTTCACAGTAACAGATATGGGAGAAGCGGCAGCACAGAGGGACAACACAAACAAGAAGAGACGCATCTTTGAACAGTACCTGCAGCCCTGCCTGGCTGAGCTGGTTGGGACGAGCCTGTTTGTGTTTGTGGGGTGCGCGTCTGTTATTGGGAATGTGGCACAAACTGGGGTCGTCCAGCCCGCTGTGGCACACGGACTGGCTCTGGGAGTGATGATCATGATGTTCGGGCAAATTAGGTAAAGACGACATTCAATTTTGTTGATGTTTTACATGTTTGAGATTTTAAGATTTTGAGCAGATTGACAGTTTCTTAATATTGTAATATTATAATTATTTTTAAAAATGATAATGTTTTGGTAGTGTTCTCTTATTTTCAAAAGCCATGTGTGCAGCCAGAGATGATATGTTTAAAGTTTAAATCTCATTGAAGTTGGATTTAAAATAGAAATTACTGGGATTTGGACAGAGTCAGCTAATTTTGCAACAGCAGCAGAGACAAAATTCCAAATATTTCCTTATAATTAGATTTTTTTTATAGCCATCAGCTTGTTGTGTTTTAAAGAGAAAAGCTGTGCTGTGTTTATCCCATGTCGGATGGATAGGTGTTACCATTATCAGTTTATAACACCATTTGAGATACGGAGTAAAGTTCATGACGTTTATTGCAGTGGGGGGCACTTTAACCCTGCGGTGTCTCTGAGCGCCTACCTGTGTGGAGGGATGGAGCTTGTCCTGCTGGTGCCTTACATCTTTGCCCAGATGTTGGGAGGGATGGCTGGTGCTGGTTTGGCCAGGGTAAGAAAAATATTATGGAAGCCCCGTTGTGTCAGAAAAGGAAAAAAAGATGAAAGGTATAAATAAATAATATAATAAAATAAAAATACCAATTTCATTTACATATGTACTAAGTCAGATTCTGAGATTGTGAGATATCCCACTCTTAACTTTGACTTGACTGATTTTGTCAATTTTCAAAGTCAACATCACAATTTAATATCTCTAGACAACTTTATATATTTCAAAATGTTGACAAATTATTCCATAATTTTAATTGTCTACATAAAAAAAATTGACTCATCTCATCCTGTGAGTTCTTATCTCATAAATTTTATAACGTTGACACAAAAAGTTGAATTTAGCTCATTATTCTGAAAAAATGGACTCACCAAGGCACTTCACAGTTATATTTTGACCCCAGTAACACTTATCTTGATTTACTTCCATGTTTTGTTGAATAAAGGAAAAATTAAGTGTGGAAAATGAATCACAAACACACCACATTGTGTGCCGGATATTAAATGTTGTATTTATTCTACTTTCAGACAGTATTCCCCTCCACTGACTACAGTTCTTCCATGGGAGGAGCCTTTGTTGTAGTCTCCAGTGATCTGGCTAAAGTCACTCTGGCAGAGGTGATTATGACCACGTTCCTCACCATGGTGGTCTGCATGGGGGCCATCAACAGCCAAACTCGCTCACCATTGGCTCCTTTCGGCATCGGCCTCACTGTGATGGCCAACATAATGGCAGGGTAAGAGTTAGCTACTCAGCTATATCTCCAACAAGTTGTATTCCAGTGGAGTCTTTCTTGTTTCTACTGAAATAAACTTTTCCAACATGCTGCATCTTAAGAAAAGATCACAATTCCAAAAACACATGGGAAACAAACTGAAACATGCTGCAAATGAAAAAGTTGCTGCAGACAGCCAAAAGAAATGCATTATGCAGCTTATATAGAAATGATGGACAGACAGTCTGACAAGTTATGAAAGATAGAAAAATGCAGCATTTTCAGTCAACACAGCAGTACAGAGAGTTCGTTTTAGACGAGAAGAAAAGTGGAAAACTGTACAAACTTTCTTTGGTCTCTAACTTTCTGTCAAATATCAACCTGTTCCTCTCAGCACTCCCTCTAGAGACCTGGACAACTCCTGTTATGTTGACTGAATTGACTGTTGCAGAACTTTTCTGTAATTGTGTGGTAGTTTGTCCATGTTTTTGAATTGGCAATTTTCTAAAGATAGTGCAGATTTCTCCTGATGAAATGGTTTTGGCTCCTTTTGGCCCCCGTATTTTACTATCAAATGAATCACTTTCTCAGAAACTCAACTAACTAAGCTCTAGCTAAAATAATTCAAATTAGTACATCATGTTGCATACATGCACACGGTGCGCTTCAAGAGAAATTATGGACCCATAAGAATGGAGGGTGAATGTTTCCCTTTACGGCGCATGAACACCTGAATTCTCCAAGCTGTCAGGATGAAATGCTGGTGAACAAATACTAAATCCTTGACTTAAGCACCGCCCCTTAGTGGTACCTCTGTGCTTCATGTGCCACCCATGTACTTTATTGTGCACTTCACTTACCCTCGGGACTCCTATATACCCATCCCACCACTGTAGGTGCCTGATTAGCTAAAATGTGCCTGCATGCATATGACTGATTGTGTTGTATACATGAATATATGACAATTAATAACTATTAATGATAATGATAGTCCTATGACAGTCTCATTATTTAACTTCATTAGTTCAATGTGTTACACCCATGCCATCCTGCAGGTGGCACACTCCACTAACACAGCTCTAACTTCATTATTTTGGTTGTGTGTGTTGCTGAAAACTTGTTACTCCCATGTGTCTCTCTGACCAGCAGCTGTGTTACAGTGTCTATGTGTGTTGGCTGTCGTTTCAGAGGGACGTTGTCCGGAGCCTGTATGAACCCTGCAAGAGCTTTTGGTCCTGCAGTGGCCGCCAACCACTGGAACGATCACTGGATCTACTGGGTTGGACCCACTTGTGGTGCACTGGTCACTGTCAGTCTCATCAGGTGTGTAGAGCTCAGCAGTAGTTTAGCTTTTTTACTTATTTATACTAACTATTTAATACGCTTAATATATAAATTTGTATGTAATAAAACCTTAAGTTAGTCATAATTAAGTAACACTCAATGTCTTTCCTAGATGCACACACACAGCAACGTGGTAAACACAACTTTTGTTTGTTTGTTAGAAAACTCCATGAAGCACCTTTAATAACACCAAATATGCACATTTCCTCAGCAACAAAGATAGATAAAATAGATAAAATAGATTAACAGTGTATGAGAATGCACAATGTAGATAGACCGGTGTATAGGTTAAGTGCTGTCAAACCCAACACACACACACAGCTAAAAAAAAAAAAAAAAGCTCCTTTAGCGCCTCCTAATCAGCTTTAGCTTTATTACACTCTGACCTGTTGCCCACTTGTCTGTTGATAAAGCTAATTATTAAACATGCTCATTAATGCGGATGGATTATTACTTATTATTACCCATGGATTATTAGAAAATTGGCAGACACATGGCTAAAACCGCAGGATTTAAAGGTGCAATAATCATTTAGCTCCACTGCATGTTGCATTAGAGCACCATCATCTCAGACCAAAACAAAGACGTGCATTGTTTATTTGATAAAGCCAGGTGGGGCAGACGGCAGCAGAGCACACAGCTCACAAAACTCAGATTAAACTGTAAAGGCAGGACATGATCAAATCAGATTTCTTTCACCACAGATGTTTGCAAAGAGACACATTTCAGTGCATTGTTTATCTGTATGTGAACGTTTGGGGCCCATCCCTCATGCTGAAAACAAACAAGTGATGGACTGGGGGAGGGACTCACATGCACGCACATGCCTACTCTCATGCATTTACATACATGCCCAGCCGACCTGTCTGCTTTATATAAAATACATTCTGTCATTTTACGTTTATTTGGAGTTGTTTTGAGTTTCCTCATATGTGTTTAAGCAGCAGAATAAGTGAGCAGTGATGTCAGATGCTGGATGTTGTTAGCATTTTATATATGCTCATTAACTGAAATGTCTCTCTTTTGCAGGTTTTTCTTTGGCGACCACAAGACCCGCGTTTTGCTAAAGTGAATGTCTTAATTTATGAAAGAAGAAGAAGAGAGGGGCACTCGATGACAGCTTTTCCACTTGACTGTTTATACATTACTCAACAACCAGACTGCAAAATAAAACATTTTTTGTCCGTGAGATGTGTGCAGATATATATTTGTCCTTGACCCTGTGCTGCTGTTGGCTCCGACTAAAGGAGATGTTTGTATTTCAAGATTCAATAAAGTGTTTAATGATATGATAGGGATCTGATAGCTATTCCTAACTAGGACTTGACATGTTTGATGATGACACTGGAAAAGGTCCAGAGATATTTCATAATAAATTCCATACTTACAATTTCATACAAGTGATCACACTTTCTGTTATCTATTTACAGTCTTTTTGTACTCAATGTTTAGGTCAAAGTCCCGAATGGAAAACCATGCTTTGATAGCTTTATTACTGAAAAGATGGGACAAGGACAGGGCACTGCACTGTATAATAAAGCTAGATTAGAATTGTAAACTGGTGCCCTTAGATCAGCTGACAGATAGAAATGCATTACCATAAGAAACTTTATAAAAACAAATATATCTGAAATTATAAATATTCAGGTATTATTGGTTGTGATCATGAGGGAGCTGTGCAGATCTGCCAACCTGAGGGTAAACTCAGTGTGCAGGTGCAAGACTGTCGCAATCGCACATAGATTGTGCAGTGACGTGCAATTTTTTCATTAAAGACCTATGATAATACACATGTGGTGATTGAAAAAGCAGTCAAATGATATGCAAAAATAGTGAGGTCATGATGATAGATGGCTACGAATAAATAATGTTATATATTATATAAATATTATAAGTCAAAATGTCAAATATTAAAGGTAAAAGTACTCATTGTGCATGTGTCAGTAGTTTTTTACAGTTGTAATCAGCTGAGGTTAGAAAAGGGGCTTTAAATGGAAAATATACAGATCATATTACAAATAATTTTGCTGAGACTAGACTCAATGAGAGAATTACAATTAGTTACAAACAGTTTGTTTTTTATGGTCCACTTTGTTTTTTTTTTTAATATTTCACAAATCTTCAAATGGAACTATTTACATAAAAGTACTTGTCCCGTGTCACACAAATAAATGCATCATTAAAATGTACTTTAAGTACTAAAAGTAACAGTACTGCTTCTGCAGAATGCTGTTAATATGTCTACTATACTACTTCACCTATGGTAGATAACAGAGAAATGTTAGGGTTAGGTGAGGACAGATGTGGATTGATTTAATCAGCTTTTGTGAAATGTTTATTTCAACCTTTTTGGGTCTCTAACAGTGACGCCATGTGAGACATTTAGATATGAAAAGTCTCTTTATATCAACAACAGCTCATCAGCATCTAAAATATGACATGGAACCGAATTAGACATTGCTTCACCGTGAAGTAGCGTGAGCCAAGCAGGGCCAGGAACCACTGATTTAAGCTTAAAGACAGTGTGTTGTATTTATATTTAATATAATGTCTGTAAACTACAACTGTTAAATCAATGCCCTGGAGTAAACGTAACAACATTTCTCTCTTGAATAACAGTCAAGTAAAAGTATGAAGTATCATTTAAATGGAAATATGCAAGTATAACTAGACAAAGTCACACTTAAGCATAAAAATGTAAAATGTCCTGAGTAAACACAGGTTTATTTTTTAATGTCAGATATAAAAGTACTCACTCTAAACTGAACTCTTGTAACACCAGTGCGACACGCTCAGGTGCTTTGAATATTGAGTACACATATTGAGTAAAGTCTATGGTCCAGGTCCAAGTAAAGAAACTATCGCAGAGAATGAAGTGCACATTGGATCGCTCGAGGTCATCATGATCAGCTCGTGTCTTTACTCCACGTGAAGCCGCAGGTGTCAGAGACCCTGTCTGGGGGCGTGATTTGTGTCGATAGGCGATAATTGGGTCTGGGCCATGTTTCACCTTTGATGTTTTACGACCTGTGACGCACACAGGGTTCGGCGTGCCACCTGCTGGCGATGATTATATATAACCACAACACCTTGCAGCTCCCTCGACTTGGTCCTCACAGGTCGACTGCAGGTGTTGGAGGTGCGGAGCTGACTCCTAGATAAACAAATAGAATCAAAGACGCAGCGATGGGAGTTGAAAAGATGGAAATGGACGACGTGGACTCTACTCTGATGGAGAAGGGCAAAAACACACCCGTGTCCAAAGCTCCCAGCAAATATGAGAGACTGTTCCAGCCCTGCCTGGCTGAGATCGTGGGGACCATGTTCTTCGTTTTCATCGGTTGCGTGTCTGTCATTGAGAACGTGCCCTCAGCTGGCCGGCTGCAGCCAGCCCTGGTGCATGGCCTGGCTGTGGCAGTGATGGTGGCGGTCATGGATAACATCAGGTAAGTTGTGGAAAGATTTCAGATTTGCTTCTTTTTTATTTTGCTTGTGTGCCATTTGTAGTTTTTGGAGCTGCAGCTGATCTGAACGTTCCTCTGCTGCTCCTCCTCCTCCAGTGGCTCCCATTTCAACCCTCCCTTCACCATTGCAATCTACCTGTGTGGAGGCATGGAGCTGATGATGGTGGGACCCTATCTCGTGAGCCAGCTGATTGGAGGAGTCCTGGGAGCTGGAATGGCCAAGGTCAGGTGAAAGTTTATTGCGCATTATTCCGAAAGGATCCACGTTATGGCTTCTTTTGCACGCACATCAAACAGAAAAAGTGACGTAAAGTGATCATAAAATGTATACATTTGCATTTTGTAGATGATGACGCCTGCAGAACGCTACCATAACGCAACGGGAGCCGCGTTTGATATCCTCAAGTCAGAGAGCCAGCTGTCTGGAGCCATCTTTGGGGAGGTGGCCATGACCTGCTTGGTCACCATGGTGGTGCTGCTGGTTGCGGTCAACGGCAAGACGAAAACCCCGCTGGCTCCTTTCCTAGTGGGCTGTACCGTCATCATTAACATCCTGGCAGGGTGAGATAAAAAGGGTCACGGCCACGATCTTTATTGTGTGCGCGCTCTGTCAAACATTTACACCGCGCTAGACCTGATCGTAGCCAGACGCAGTAAATTGCCCTTTCACTTGCATCAATCCAGGACTGACAGATCCAGCGTCACAGTGCGCACAGTAGTGCAGTGATAAAAGCCCACATTTCAGTTACATTAAAAAAAAAGTTCCAAAATAAAGGTCAGTATCAACAAAATATCACAAACAGCGATATTTATCAAACAAATATTTTAGTTTTTCGGCAAAACATATTTTTTCCAACATTTTTTTTTCACATTTATATTTTTTAATAATTGATTTTCAAATGACATAAAAAAAATATCATTATTTATGTATTTATTTTTAATCAGTGAACCAAGAATTTGTTCTGTGCACTGACAGGGAACTGAAATTTTATTATATTATTTTATTATGCTTTCATATTTGTAGGTTTCAATCTTTTTTTCTGATTCTACTGCTGGAACGGGGTAACCAACTCAATTTGACTGCAGTTATTCATATGAATTATATTTTAATGACCACATTTTGATGGTGATTTATATTCTTTTAGTTTTAAACATTTTAAAACCTGTGCCTCTAATAATAAACAATAATAATCAAACTGTTTTTATCGCAGGGGTGATGTGTCAGGAACCTGTCTGAACCCCGCCAGGGCTTTCGGTCCGGCTGTTATGACCAACTACTGGTCCTACCACTGGGTTTACTGGGTGGGACCCATAGGTGGAGGTCTGGTGGCCGCTGCTCTTCTCAGGTAATAGCACCTAGATATAATTTGATGTTGGATTAATGAATAAATCAAATGATACGAGTGATAACACCAGTCCCATAACGCCTCCTCTCTGTTCCAGGCTCATTCTCGGCGATGACAAGTTACGAGTCGTTATGAAATCATAACAGCCTCTGTTGTGAGTTTATTGCCATGCGACAATAAACCTGCAAGCAATGTCCGTCTCCCCACATTTGAAGATACTTTTGACTTTGTTGCTGTAGCCTGTTTCTCTTTTCTCCCCTGTCAAACTTTGTGATCACTGTATGGATTTTTCAGTACGAAATAAAGACGAAAACATATCGACGGTCTCTTCGTTTGTCCCCCCTGCCCATTAAATGCCCTACAGGAGTCACAGAAGACACACATAAAGGCTTGAAATGAAATGAAACAGTACTATCAGTTTTTGGCGGCATGCAGTTTATTTATTCATTTTCATCATGGGTTAAATGGTCTCGTGGGGCCGACCGCATGCCACTCTGCGGGCAGCTCAGCGGTATCTCTCAGAGAGAGCCAGAGCCACGTTGGACAGGAATTTATCCAAGGCGACGTGGGCCTCAGGGGTGAAGTCTTTAGGGTGCATGGCAGCGATCACCACGAGAAGGCAGTGGGACAGGATCTGAAGAAGACAGAGGATATATGTGTATTTCAGATAAATGCTTTACATTGCAAACATATGTCCCAATGGCTTATTTAACTTTGGTGGAACAAAAGAAGATTTGGTCATTTCGACTTTTCCCCCCTTGTAATTTAAATCTGAGATGCCTGTGTGGTGCAACACAGCCTCAAACCTTCGAATCAGCTTTGAAAACATAGACATATTTCGGTATCTGAACAAAAATGAGGAAATGAATGCTGTAGTTTAGCAGCACAGATGCGTAATTAATGCGTAAATCAAGTTCCACTCGTGCGTAAAAGTGCGCACAGGTTTTGAAGGTCAGAACGGGTCCTAATGTCGGTATAATATTAAAGTAACGTAATCTCATCGCATGTCTTATATCACATTATTACAATGGGCGTGATGAACCCTGTCTCACCTTGAAGTTGGCCGGGTCGACTCTCAGCTGGAAGGCGTGCTGCTCGCTGAGCTCAAGCATCCCGTTGGACAGGTCGTCAATCTTTGCCACAGCCTGACAGACTCCAACCATGATCTTCTTTCCGTGGGCCTTCACGGGGGCTGAGCCGGGTGCCAGATCTGGCCAGTGGGAGAAGTAGGTCTTGGTTTGCGGATAAACGCTGAGCATCCTGAGGAGGTGGAGAAGGCGTTAAGCGGTGGGCATGTTGGAGAGCTGCGCCAGCCGCGCGTAAAACAACCCAATAACACGTGGCGCACTAGATCCTGTATAATATCAAGAGTTTATATGTTTTTGCCTCGACTATCAAACGCTAATAAGCACGCTCCAGTGGCGCAATCGGTCAGCGCGCGGTACTTATAAGACAGTATCCTGCCAAGCAATGCCGAGGTTGTGAGTTCGAGCCTCACCTGGAGCAAATAATTTCGTTTAAATAGGAACAGTTAGGGTCCACTTTATTTTTTAAAAGATAATGTTGGACTGAGTTCACTTTGTTGAGCAAGCAACAACAAAGTTAAGCAGCCAGTAACTAAACGTTTAAGTTAAACCGTCTGAATTCCTGCATTAGTGCGTCCAAAGGAGACAATATCGCAGGTTGTGACATCAGTGATGAGCACGAACTGACAGGTCAATCAAACCAATCGCCGATCCGCATAAAGTCATCATAGAACTGTCTGTAATGTTAACTCAAAACGTTGGTACACTCACCTGCCCAGGGCGTCAGCCCCGATAGCATCCGCTGACTTGGAGATCTTCCCCCATAGGGCCTTGACGGTGGCCTTGTCTTTATCAGTCAAACTCATGGCTGCTTGGATTTGTTCTCTCTTCGTCCACCTGAATCGGATGGTGATCTCCGGTTAGTTTGAACTTCTGCTTAAATTCAGTTGGGTCGAGAGTCACACCCACGGGAACGGATGCCAAGCCACGTCCCTTGACGCAGATCGGACCCTTCCTCAACGCCAGATAGAAACGTCAGTGGCCGGATGCCAGGTCGTATCAGCTGCCCACATCGTGGACGTCAGTTGGCAAAAACATGATCACTTGTGCCATGCTCGCTTAGGTGCAATGTGTTTAGAGTCCACACATATGGTCGTATGGCCTGTTGGTGTAGAAGTCCGAGGTGAAGCAGAGTTTCATCTGAGGTGCAGGAGGGCACCTCAGGTCACAGGAGGCAGGAGCCCAAACTCTCATGTCTGCTGAAACGTCACCTGTTGCTACTATCGAGTGTGTGACTGGATGCGCACTCCTCTGCAAACTTGAGCAGAAACACATGAGGAGGACTTAGGAGTTATTATCAATTAGCTGATCTTATACCATAGACTATAGATTAGACCATTATAGATAAATATAGATATAGATAAATTATAGATTATAAACCAAACATACTGCACAGCCACACACTGAGACATAATTACCCATTTCACTCCAGGGAAGTGAGGGAAACACGTGACTTTTTTTGTTCCTGTGGCCTGAAATTCAAGTTTAAGTCACTTTAAGAACAACACAGATCGAAATGCAACATTTTCATAAACTAATCTATATTTTCAAATGTTCTAAACACTTCTACAAACATATATTGTTTATCTGCAGGCTCAATATGTTTACACTTGAGATCCCTGTCTCTAAGGTGCAAGTTGCTCAGTTAGTTTGGTTTGTTTATTATTAACAAACCAACTTCCTCGTTAGCTGAACTCGGGCCTGTGGAAGAAAGCTGGTTTGGATTCACGCTCATAGCGATTTTTACACTAAACCGACACAATTAAAGCAAAAGGTGCCGTTTTTATTTCATTTTTTTTTAACACATTTGATTGTTTTTAGACATACAAAATACAAAAACAATTTCCCCCACGCCGACCCATCAGACAGCACATGCCAGAGTTACAGACAAACGGAAAAAAACGAAAAAAAACAACCCCACAACAAAAAACCCACCAGTCATCAGCATCCCATTATACTCCGTGTCTCACAATTTGCGGGTTGCAAGGGGAAGCCTTCTTCCATTCAGAAAAGTGTCTAGATTTTTCAGATCTGCGGGGATATAACCTAAGAAGGGTGTCCAAACTTTTAAAAATAATTCGTCCTTACCTTTTACAACAGCTTGTAACATTTCATGAGGGAGGATATTAAAGATCTCCCTGTACCAAAAGGGTAACACTAGGTGGAAGAGTTCTGATCCAGTTTTGCGGTATGCGCTTTCGAGCAATTAGAAGGAGTTTTTCAAGGAGCTTATAATGTAATGCGGTGAGATGTAAGTCTGTACAGGGAAGGCCCAGGAGGAAAAGAAGTGAGTAAAATGCTGCTATAAAAGGTTTTCTGTTCTTGCACTTTAGAAGAAAACTCTCAACCTCACTGTAAGAGATGTTAGTAAAGAAAGAGGTGGTCTGTGAAGACACAAAATGCCTAATCTGTAAATACCCCCCAAAAATGGTGCTTGGGAGTATTGAAGGTCTCCTGTAACTGCTGGAAGGACAGTAAGGTATTATCTCTAAATAACTCACCGAATAAATGAATTCCCATGTCCCCCCAAGAGAGGAACGTGGGAGAGAGGAACGTGGGTTATTTCAGTTTTAATCCGCACGATTTTGTGAACATTATGTCACTGAACGAACCAGAATATATGGCTCATTTAAATATGGTGATCAGAGGAAATCAGATACATGCATATTCTGCATTTTGATTTAGGAAAAACCCAAAATTAGGAGCTGAAATAGATTTGCCCCGCGCGCGTCGGATTAAACATTTCGTGCAAACGAATAATTCCGGTCTTATCGCGCTGCAGCTGTTAAAACCCCGCAGGATTTATCAGTGATTGAATTTCTTTTTTTAATTCAGCATTTTTTGGCTCCGGCCATACATTTATTTCCTATCAATGGGAGGAAATAACTCAGAACCTTTATCACCGGCCTCAAGTATTTTCTTAATCAAAACATATGTGGATTTTGGCAGCTGGCGTGTGGGTGGGGAGGGGGCGCTGCTGGAGATAACGCCAGTGTGGCTCTGGAGATAACACTCTGCCATGAAACGCTGTCAGACCGGCAAAGTCAGAATCATGCGAAATCATGTTTGTGAAAATATAATAATAATTCTATGTGCTAATCGGCTTTTTCTAAATCAATATCGTTTCTTTTATTGTAAGAAATAGAAATTTGGTGTTTTTGACTTCAGTAAATGATGCTTTCTCTAAAATACCAACAAGGCAACACATTAAAAAAACTCAACAAGTAGCTCAGAGTTCTGTCATGATGTGTGGCAAACCATTCCGATCCTGCAGGTGAAATTAGGTTTAGCTAGCGCTGGAAAAAGTCTGGCACAAAGTCTGAAACTTTGCAAAAGTACTGTTTTTGTTTGTTTGTTCATTTGTTTATTTAAAGTGAAAGGTGCATTTTACTCTGATTATTAAAGTGAAAGGTGTATTTTACTCTGATAATTAAATGCATGTGTGTGGGACAAGGATCCACTTAAAACAGGACAAGAAAGGACGGAGAGCGTGTCAAACTTGCATATGGCTGCAACAACTCAGCCCAAGGTTTGCCAACGCATTTTAAATGAAATCGAGAAACGTGCGAACTGTTTTTAACTTAAAGTTTTTTAAAGTTTAGCCCGAGAACATCGTGACATGTTTTAACTATTTGTGAAACGTTGGTGTGAGATCTTTTCTGCAAATCTGTCGCTTAATGTTATTCAAACAATATCAAAAATCTTCCAGAAAGTTCTGGAAGAGCCTGCGGTTTTATCTCAAACTCCTCATCTCCAGCCTATCACTGTTTCACAGCTGACCTCCCCTTTAGGGCGGGGGGAGCTTTGATATGTTTAAATAGACAGGGGTCGAGCTGAAACACCATTCAGCCTTTTCCTTTAAGCCTGAACCAAAACAAAAATCAACAAGAGCCGCCATGGTTGAGTGGACTGAGCAGGAGCGCAGCATCATCACCGGCATCTTTGCCAGCCTGGACTACGAGGACATCGGCCCCAAGGCTCTGTGCAGGTACGGAAAACACACCTCCTGAAACACAAGCGCTAAGTATTATGCTGAAATATGATTAGACAGTTTCTGGAACCTCCAGAAGAAACCCTTCTGGCCTCTACTGGTCTTATTCCAGGCTGAACTGTTGCCAAACTCCTGTTCTCCCCCCTGCAGGTGTCTGATCGTTTACCCCTGGACTCAGAGGTACTTCGGCGCCTTCGGAAACCTCTACAATGCAGAGGCCATCAAGAGCAACCCGAACATCGCAGCCCACGGCATCACGGTGCTGCACGGTCTGGACAGGGCTGTGAAGAACATGGACAACATCAAGGCCACCTACGCCGAGCTGAGCGTCCTGCACTCCGAGAAGCTGCACGTCGACCCCGACAACTTCAAAGTAAAGTTTCAGCCACTCAAAAAGCGCACTATCTATCGCGTCAGAGCCGCGTCACACACAAGCGAGTTCACGAATCTGATATTGAAGAACCTCACAGAAATTCAGGGACATAAAATCGATATGTTAACTTCAAAATGCACGAAAACGCAACGAAATGACACAGAACAGATGCAAACAAAAGCGTTAACATAATACCTCTTCTCTTGTACAGCTGCTCTCTGACTGCCTGACCATCGTCATCGCCGCCAAGCTTGGAAGTGCCTTCACACCAGAGACGCAGGCTGCCTGGCAGAAGTTCTTGGCCGTGGTGGTGTCAGCTCTGGGAAGGCAGTACCACTAAACACAGCCGCTTGCGCACCCGGACACCCGAAGGAGCCCCAACGTCCGTTAACATGTGTTACGTGTCTCCTTAATTAACAAATAAAAAGCCCACTGAAGCAAAGTTTATGAGTTGTCCCCTTTTTTTTCTTCTTTTATTTGTGCGTAATTACGCATTGCCATTTTACCACACCGAGATCTGGTGCGGATTAAGGAGGGAACAAAAGCAAAATTACAGACCCCGATGAGAAAATCCCAAAATATAAAGTCGATATTATTCAAATAAACCCATAAATGGAGTTAATAACAACCTATAACAACTTTACAGTGACCTATAAAACTTTATTTGAATGTGGCACTACTGGATTTCTGCAAATCTGCTGACCTTACTGTCGTTGTTCTGCAGCTTAGAGGATTTAAATGCACTGTAGTTTACACTGTTTGCCTTTATGACATGACACATTATCGGTCAGTGTCAGAGTCAGGGTCTGAGGAGCAGGGTATGCGGTGAGGCACCAGCTGGTAGAAAGTCGTGATGCATTTAGAGACGGTTCCAAACCCTGGGTAAGATTACCATTGTTTTATTATGTGAGCTGGATTCAAAGTGTAACTGCTACACCGCGGTAATAAAAACACACACAGAGCTGTTACGTATTTAACAATTTAGAGTCACGTAAAGGCATCCAATCTTCTCTCAGGTAAGGCAGCCAACATGGCACTGCATCGCGTTTTATCTAGAGCACCAAATAGAGCACTGCATCGCGATTTCTCCGCTGGAGGGGGACATCTGAGCTCACTTTATCACGTTTTATATACTATAGAAGCATCCAAGAGGTATTTTTGCTGCGTTTCCTTAAAAACCAAGACCCCCGCAGTAGAAATTACATGTTGCGTTTGGTATCTGCCCGGAAAATGCGTGAAAAATACACAGATTAATCGTATTTAATCGATCACAGTAGATAAAATATATTTACTAGAAACAAAGAGAAATAATCAGGTTGAAGAGACCGCCTTGTTTTCGGTGTCTGCTGAGGACTCGTTGGACTTCAGTCTCGGCAGTCTTGGCTTTTCCGTGTAACGCCTGAACTCATCACGCACTCAGACTATCTCACAGCGCGGTACAAACCAGATAAGAGCTCGAGCCCTGACGGTGCCTCAGCTTGAAGTGTGAACTTCAAAGCCGCGCAAGGACACCTGACAGAAATAAAGCGTCCTCATTTCAGTGTCACCAAGTCCGCCGGGCACAGGACCCAGCACGGACAATCAGAAATATACTTTTCATCTGAAAAGTAGCTCGAAGACTGATACAGCTTCGGTCAGTGGTGAGGTCAATACTCAGATCCTTTACTTAAGTAGAAGCAGCCTAAAGATGTTTCAAAAGTAAAACCCTGCATTCAGAGTCTTCAGTAAAAGTAGAGAAGTATTCTCACAGGATCATATTGTTATAGAACATGTGGTCTTATTACTAGCAAATACATGTTATTTTGAAACAGTAGTTAATTTATGTCAAGCTAATTTAATAGTTTTGCACGTGACCGGGTAGATTACAGTACTGCATACTGTAAGTAAATGGTGTGTTTTTACATGTAAGAAGTAAATAAGCTGCCAGACAAATGGATTAGAGTTAAAAGTACAACAGTTCCCTCAGAAATCAGGTGGAGTACAAATATAAAGAGACAGAATGGAAACAGGTAAAATACAATGCTTGTACGATATTTGAGTAAATGTACTTATTTTCCAGGTGAAAGGATGAACCCCCTCAGATGTAATACCAAGGCCCCACCCAGTCAAAACCCGCCTCCACTGATCCCAGATGTGACTTTTTATTTTAAATTCATCTCTCTGGTCAGATTGTGTAGCTGTGCTCCAGAAACACTGCAGCTGCTCGTTGAATCCTGCAGGGGGCTCCATATGTGCGTCTTTAAATAATATGTATTATAAAGACGCTAGGACTCTATGAATCTGAATCTAAGTAATATAGACCTGCTAAATCACAGTACAGGAGTTTGTATTTGATACAATGGTTTACAAACGTCATGTGAGAATGTAATATTCATTTGGATAATCCTGACATAACGTCTACTGATCCTGGTTTGTTGATCTAAGACTAGGAAGAAAATTCCTAAATTATGTCCTGAGGGCATCAGCCACTGTTCACTTCAGCACCACAGACGGCTCCGCATTTTAATATGGGTGTATTCTGACAGTAGGATGAGCTCCATGTTCCCAAGCAATGGCTCCTTTCAGCACCAGAGACAGTTCCCATGTAGTGCTAAGACATTAAACAAACTGTCGGGAACGTTGGAAAGTCATTAAATAGGCTATCACACCTACAGAGGTATGTGGCTCATGTCAAGACTGGCAGAAAGTCACAAATAAAGGGTTTACGCCTTCAGATTTTTTTTGAACCATTTTATTTTTTAATTTCACAACATTAAAGACAATATGGTATTTAACAGTGACTTAAAATGTAAACATGAGTAAAATCTTTAAGCTTAACTGGAATAAAATGGTATAATGCAATTACATTTGTAAATAAGGAGGGGCAAAATAACATAAGGCTAAATCAACACTTTTTCTATTTGATATGCTCCTCTTTAAAAAGGTTAATGGCAAATTAAGTCCTTTGTTTGTTTGACAGCTCAGCTCAGAGGGTGAAGCAGTCAGCCACAATGGACAGAGGCAGCCCTGAAGCAAAGGAACCAACAACATAGGGTGACAGCAGAGGAGGATGCAAAGTGAGTTCAGTGAGAACAAATAAAGCAGTTGGTTTCTTGATAAAACACTTACTGTCCAATGGTGCTCTTGCTCTGCACACCTACAGTCTTGAACCATTTTACGCCTTTCCCCTCCCATTAAATGAATTAGTCTTGTAATGCAGGCACAGAGATAAACTTGTTTCTCTATCGTTCAGCAACTCGTCTCTTCCTCTTGTTCTTATTGGTAACAAGCCCATTAGTTTAAGTAAAATTCAGTAACAAAATTGTGAGCCTCAACACCACTAGCACTGCATTTACAGAAATACATATATGGTTTCACATCCAAGAAAATCACACAACAATCCACAAACATCCAAAACCAAACCACCAAAACTAATATATTTTAAAGAAATAAACAAAATCCTAAACTTCACACCCCAGAACACATCTAAGTTGAGTGCAGATGCAGAAGGGTTACCGCTTTAGTTCAGTTTTCTGTTTCTACTTTCATACTCCTTTTTGTCATCAGGGATCTTCTTGAACTGCACTTAGTCTGGCCCCTCACCTAGGACCAGTTTGCCTTGGGAGACCCTACCAGGGGCCAATTGCTCGCGTCAACATAGCTCCTAGGGTCATTAGGGCACTCAAACTCCTCCACCACGATAAGGTGGCAGTTCATGGAGGAGACCTAAAATATTGCTTTAAACTAAATGAAAGACCTAAATAGCTGGGTAGACAAAAAGAATGTTAAACTAGTAAAAAGACTGATAAAATAATGAAGCACAACAGGGTACTGCCAGAAAAAAAAACCCCAATATTGACCCAACTCTTACTTGAAAGGATTTTAATGCTACATTCACGAAACAATTGAAAGATGACTTTTAATCTTAATCAATTCCCCTGGGTGCAAGTAGACTACTGAAGCTTCTGTTCTGTTTGTTTTTACAAACATTTTTGTAATTCCTGTCGCTAGTTCACTCTCTGTTCTAATGAATTAAATTTTGTCTGTATTAGATACAGAGCAGGTCTAGACCAAACTCGATATTAATTACACCCAACAGATCCCACCTGGGGCAAACACGTGGCGACGGTGGCAAGGAAAAACTCCTTTTAACAGGTAGAAACCTTGAGCAGAGCCTGGCTCCAGGTGGGCGGCCATCTGCCTTGACCGGTTGGGGGGGGAAAGAGAAAGAGAAGGAATGATAGAAAGATAAGCATTAAGGCACTGTGGCCGACCACAAACCCAGAATTTAAAGAAAAATAGATCATCTCTACATGACGAGCTAAAAATCCAGTGGGCGCGTTTCAAGGCATTTTGCCCAACCAGAGACAGATTTCACTCAAAGATAGGATAAACCGCAAATGCGACACACAGCGAAGATTTCAAAGAAATGATACATGCCAGACCTTCCAGAAAACAATTTCTGAAACAATATTGATATTAGACGGACACACCAAAGGCACATTGCCCATCCAGAAACAGAAGATAGATTGCTGGGGAGAGACAGATTGAGGATAGGATGAGAAACCAGCAGCAGACACTTCACAAAAATGATTGAGACACACATTTAGGCACTGTGGCCAACCAAAAACCCAGATCTGATAGAAAGAGATCATTGGGTAGAGAGGCAGAAGTAGCAATAGGTATAGCAAAGGCTTAAAGAAAGCAAATTCATCCAGACAAAATAATATTCACATTGTTTCAGATGGAAAGATTGAGGCACCGTGGCCAACCATAAACCGATGCCATAGAGACAGATCACTGGGTAGAGAGATTGAATGATAGAATAAACCCAAGAAAAAAGTCATTTTCTGATTTCGGCACAACAGCATGAGACACACACCAAAGGTTCAACGAAAGCAAATTACACCAGAGAGAAACAGATATGACAGAAAGAGCTCTTTCGATCGAGAGACAGAAGTAGAGAGAGTGTATGTGTGAAAAAGACTTAAAGAAAATAAATTACGCCAGAAAAACAACAATATTCAAATTATTGGTTTTAGACGAACAACCGATAAACGTTTAGGCACCGTGGCCAACCACGAACTGATACGATATGAAGAGATCATTGGGTAGAAAGGTAAAATAGAGGTAGAGCAAAGGATTAAAGAAAACAAATTCGTCAAGGAAAAAAAATACAATATTCAAATTATTGGTTTTAAATGAAAGATCATGTAGGGACTGTGGCCAACCACAAACCGATGTGAGAGAGAACGCTGGTAAACATTACTAAAATTATTTACAATCATTAAATGATGATTACTTATTAATCATTTAATATTAATGATTGACTCTAGTTGTAATTTTTAAAACAATATTAATTGAGAGACATTTAGGGTCAGCAGCCCACCTCTTCAACTCTGGTTGAAGATCTGCTTAGAAGTTAGTTGATATTCAAACATAATTTTAAAAATTAGGACAAGGAGACATCCAAGTGGATGCACCAAGTCCGTTTCACCGAGACGCTTATGTGATATCACATACTGAACAAAAAATGTGTTCAGTTTACCGATAAATTTCAATTCCAAATTTGAAGGGATTTCCTCGAGTCCATCCTGTGAAATTGGCCTCCGAGTCCAAGTGAAAATCAACGATGTATACAATGACTTTCCTCCTGGGTCTTGCGCTATCGATGTCCAGTGACGCCTTCTCACCTCATCCATGAGTGGAGTATATAGAGTTTCCGAGAATGTAAGTTCATTCTGGGGTCCAAGTGGGTGGGTGTTCCAAATGAGGCTTTTACAGACATTTTGGCCAGTGGCTCTCCCTGAAAAGAATCAGTTGTTAACATGAACAATACAGGAGTTGCACCAATAGTAGTAAACATTATCCATGTAACTACCTTCTTAAATTTAGGCATATATATGAACTGCAACCAACAGCTACCATAACACAGGAAGAAAATTTAAAAAAAATGCACTTACTTCTTGAAGATCTACAAAGGAAAAAAAGTTATTGCAACAATATTGACATTACATTAAAATGATGAGACAGACATTAGGACAATGGGGTTTTTTAACATCTACCTGAAAAAAACAAACAAAAACAGAAGCTGCCGACAGAAATCAAAACAAAAAAAAACAAAAAAAACCCCTCACCATTTGTAAATGTACCTGAAAAAAAAAGACAGCTGCACAAATACAAATCAGAAATTGCATCAAAGAAATTGAAAATACTTTTTGTAGCACCTGAAAATAGCTGCACTAGGAATAATCAAATATTGTTAGCTTGACAGACATCAAGGTATGATACAAAACTAAGATTTAAAAAGAAGAAAGAAATGACATGGTATATACAGTAAAAATGGTAGACAAAAAAAAAAAATTCAAACAGACCAAAAGACATTTAAAACATTTAAACAAACGTGTAGATGTACCATTTAAACAGTAGAAAAACAATTTAAAGAAAGAGAAAGATCAGACAACAGATAGACCGAGCAACAGACCGGGCGACCGACCACAAGACCGAGCAACAGACCGGGCGACCGACCACAAGACCGAGCAACAGACCAAGCGACCAACCACAAGAATGAGCAAGTTATTTTGGCAAAGCAACCAACAACTAAGATTGAAAGGCTTTGACATGACTGAGTTTCATGTGCAAGAAAATACGTAAAAATGACTTTAAAAACTTTGCTGCCATTAGTGTACTTACGTGAATTACCTTTAAATCCTTAAAAAATGTGCAGCTTCATTGGGCCTAGATGAACACAACAGCACAAAGATTTAGAGAAAACAAAAATTAACTTACTATTTGTACCTGGGAGAAAAAATACAACTTGTTAGGTAGAGAGACAGGTAGATATGAGGAAACATTCAACCACAGCAACCAACCAACCAAAAGCCCAACAAAGATGTGAGAAACAAAATGTGATGTGACAACAAAAATGTCTGTAGATTACCTACAATTAAAAAAAACCCCAGCTGTTTCACCAATATGGTTAAAACTTATAAGAATGACAGTCTAATATAAAGTGGCACTACAAAACCACAAATCACAATGACTTACCAAGACACACACAGCCTTGCCTCCAAGTGGAACAAAGGCAAAGGCAATCACTTAAATAGACCCCTACTAAGGAGGAGTCAACTAAGGCTATACCATTCCTGGTGAATGATGCCTGTCCAGAAAATATTTAACTTGCAAAAGTTCTTCATTTTTACTAACCTTTCATTAGAAACACTTTTCATTCACATACCACATAGCATATATACTCCAAAAAAAAGATGACAGTCAACATAAATTCTTTAGTCACATTATTTATCCCCCCCTCCTCAAATTTGATCTATCCCAGTTGATGTCACTCAGTGTATAAATACAGGAAGTTGTTGAGTAGCTCTTCCTTTTGCCCCTGGAACCCATGATGTGTGTATGGTAAGTAGCAAAGACAGAAATTTACTGCAGTGAACTTGAATAAACATTAACTTAACAATATGCAGTGTCTGTGTCATTTTAAACTTCAAGTGACGATAGTGTGTGACCTATAATCAGGTATAATGCAATAGTCTCTTTAAGTCACTGATAAATGATTGAACTATGACTGAAACAATTAATAAGCATGATTACATCTGTAAAAAAAAGTATTGTACAGTGTGTTATGTGAAGAAGACTGGGCCACAGGGTGTTTTGTCTCACTTTGTCACAGTTAGCTTGAGCAGAAGCCATTTCCAAGCAGTACCAACCATGCCTGTTTAGTGGCACACATAATAATATAAAGTAATGAACTAAACTAATAAACAAATGGCAAAACCAGGTAAACATTCAGTATTGTGTTGCAAAGATGTGTGTTCCCTGTGCCTTTTCAAAACCAGAAATTCAGCAATTTGCTAGCAGCTAAATTAGATAAACCTGTCCTCTGCTCAGTCATTGAATGTGTGTTTTTGGTTAGGTAAACATTGTTAAGAATAAGAATTGTTTGCCATGTAGAGTGTAAAGACTCCAATAAGTGGGTATTTCATTTTCCCTCCAAAAGTTACTTCCTGAAAAGCAGCCAATTGGTGAAATGCTTCACAAGTGGGCAGGGCTAAAAACCTCAACCAATGAAATTATAATAAACTTTTTTGAAGAGTATTCCTCTGCTCCCATTGGTTTATGTTTCCAAAGGTATAGCTTCAGGCTTTTTGAACACAAGCTTTGTTGCTGTGTTTTACATTGTAAGTATTGTATTGGAAGGAACGGTCACAGCCAGATCGGGAACTATTATCACTTAGAGTGGAGGGGAGCTGTAGACTTAAAAACTAGGAAAACTTGTGCAAGTCACAGATTAATCATGGAAGCAGCCACCAAGCAACAGGAGCACCACCCAACTGCCACACAAGTCCCCATGTTAATTAATTGGAGACATTTCAGGTGAGAATCATAAATGTCCACTTTTATAAACTGCTCCTCTTATCACGTTTGCACTGCACACACACATTTCACAGAATGTGCCAGGCAGGGTTTTCTCTTTCTTATATCAGCTTGGAGCCTATCTGAGTTTACTGTCTTTGTGGTAGAGGCTTGGGAACGAGAGGTTGGACTACAACGTGGTCACTATGTGTCCCTCCGCGTCGGCGCCTCGAAGCGTGTCTCGAAAAATCCAGCATGAGCTCTTCTTCTACGGTAACTTCTTCTTCTTCTTCTTCTTCTTCTTCTCCTCCTTCTCCTTCTCCTTCTCCTTCTCCTTCTTCTCCTTCTCCTTCTCCTTCTCCTTCTTCTTCTCCTTCTTCTTCTTCTCCTTCTCCTTCTCTGTAATGAGCAGGATTAATCTTGATTAAGGCGTTACTGCCACCCACTGGACTGCAGCGTGACGCATTAGGAAAACGAAACCCTTGCTGGCGGAGGAGATATTCATAGCTTTTACTACAACGGAAAAGAAGTAAAAGTTTTAATTTAAGTAAACGCCTGTAAGTATAATCAGGAAAATACACTTCAAGATGTCAGACATAAAAGCAGGCCACTCGCAGCAGAGAAGTTGGCCCTGCAATGATACAGTGTCACTATCATCACTGATGATGGCTAAGCAGCATTTTACCCTAATAGTTAAGGTGGAGCTGATTATATATTTCCACTGTGGATTAATCTCAGAAAACAATGACACTGTTTTGTCCCGCTAACAGTCCAAATCAAAATATGATGTTCCATCATTTGACCAAAAGGTGGTGCTGTTGCTGTATTCATGACGCTGGTCTGTCTTATCTGCTGTCACTCTGCTGCCGTCCAGTAGGTTTAGACTGTGGTCTGAGTCTTTTACTTTTAACCTGTTTTGAATGATCAGTTAAACACGTGGACAGTTTTGTAGAAGGTGTTTCAGTCTGACGCTGGTTTCTAAAATTTACATGTCAAATTATTTCCAGTTACATTCCACACAGCAGAAGTCACCTTGGTGTGTCATCATCATGTAGTTTGACCTGTTAGAGATGGCCCACTGCAAACTGCAAATTTGACAAAAAGCCAACTTTAAGTCTCTGAAAGTTGGTTTACATTGTAAAATCATTAATGAATTATAATAAATAATTCAAATATACTTTTTTCCCCCTCAAATGTGTTTATTGAACTTTTATATATATTAACATAACAACAACAATAAAACAGCAACAACACTCAGTACAACATTGGTCTAGACAGTCGATACACATTTACATCACACATGCACCCGATCAGTGCAGTGACAGCATGACACAGGTAAAGAGCTAAAGGCTAGCCAAGGACAACACCCGAGAGCACTGAAGCCACTGTAGGGTTGGAAAAGTGAAGATATGGAGTCCAAATGTTCATAAATTGTCCCTCTGAAGAATGAATCAGACAGGTCAGGTACTCAAGGGGAAAACATTCCATAATCATCTTATGCCAGTTTGATTTAGTGGGGGGCTTATCACTTATCCAAGACAAAAAGATGTTCTTCCTTGCTGCATATGTGAGGATATCATACAGTCTGGCAGAATTAGCATCCACAATAGTATCTTGACTGGGGTAACCCAGGATTAGAGAAAGAGGGTCCATGTGCAACACAACACCAAATATATTTTCCAGATCTTGCAGAACATCCATCCAGTATGCTTGAATTTTAGGACAAGACCAAATACAGTGAGTATAGGTGCCCACTGAGATTTTACATTTTAAGTATGCAGGTGAGAGTTGAGAGTTCATATTATGTCTTTTGTTGGGGGAGATTTGTAAACGGTGCGCAATCTTAAATTGCAGCAATCTGGCACGGTTACACACAGATATTTTCTCAGTTTGAGTCCATATCTTAGTCCATTTATCCCCATCAATATCTATACCAAGTGCACCTTGCCATATCTGCATAACTTCCTGTACATTTATCACATCAGTCTGGCTTAAGACATTGTAAAAGCGAGCAATGGATTTCTTAGCTGGGCCAAGGAGAAGTAATCGTTCAACTGCAGATATAGTGGCATCACTATTGAGAGTAGTTCCTCTGTTTATGAAGTCTCGAATCTGCAGGTATTTGGAAAAAAATCATGCCTGGGGAGATTATACTTTTCTTGAAGTTGTGCAAATGATAGCATGGATGCACCCTGAAATAAATCACGCATCCTCTTTATCCCCTGAGATGTCCAAGTGCTATACCCACCATCCATCATGCCTGGCAAGAAGTTAGGATTGCCCTGAATTGGAGCCAATGGAGATGTTAGTCCAGACCTCCCTTCAAGCTTTCGTATAATAAACCATGCTTTTAAAGTATTACAGATTATAGGATTGTTTTTACAATGGTTCCTGGCTAACTTTAAGTCCTTGAAGGCCAAAAGGCCTAACAGGGAGCCTGAGTTCTGTGACTTCTCTAAACTCAGCAAATCAGAGGTAGGATCCTCCTTGACCCATTCAAGCTATAAATCTTAAGTGGGATGCCAGCTGATACCATCTGATGTTGGGAAGATCTAGACCACCCTTCGAACTAGGAAGTTGTAGTTTCGCTACTTTTAGCCTGGGCTTTCTCTTGTTCCAAATCAAGTCACTCAGCCAGCCATCAAGCAGCTTCAGTATCTTGCCTGACAAGAGTAGTGGGATCATCTGTAGGGGGTAAAATATACTTTTAAAAATGGTCAGTCAATTATTTGTAATTGCTGGGATAAAACATGTCCTATACAACACAACAGGGAATGCTGATGATTGCACATTTTTATTATTACAAAACATTTTATTATAACAACCACACATACATAAATATTTTACATCATATAGCATCACAGAAGGTTCATATACTTCCTTAAAACAAACACGTGGCTGGGTCTCATCTGTATTTCTCGGCGAGCACGGCTGCAAAGGCTGACAGGTACTTGTCCATTGCTGCGTGTGCGACCGGCGTGAAGTCTTCGCCCATGTGACAGGCCAGGGTGACGAGCATACAGTGTGAGAAAAGCTGCAGGAAAATGGAAAGATGTGTTACTGACAGCATTTGATTTGCACAGTAATAAAAGAAAACGGGGTCCGTGCAGATGCCTGCGATCTGATTGGTATGTCAGCTCCAAGGTTTTTACAGCCTCAGGGAGCGAATCATGAACACTGTTCTTATCTGCTGATCAGCAGGGAGACGGTCTCTGTCAGAACTCCCCCACTCAGGCCCTCTTCATATCAGAGAAACTGTCCAAAACACTCCAGCAGCATTAATACTGCAGACATTAGAGAAACTCCTGCAACCTTATGCTGTGTTTGTTACCTGCAAGACTGCAATGTGCTTCCTGTTTTCATATATTTACTGTATAATCTAATGATGCCTCGTGAGACACGTGTGAGCTGCAGCTTTGTCAGTGAGACAAATTTTGGTAGTGTGGATGTAAATTATATACTTATGGACAGCAAACGCATTTAGCTGCAAACATCCTGATCTAGCATATAGATTTAATGGACTCTGTATACATGTTTACAGGTGTATTTTGAAAAATGGATCAGAAAATATTTTTTTTTTATGGAAAACAACTATGTAAATGCTCTGCAGTACAACATAAACGTATTCAGATCTATGATAGTGTGTCCATATATGGAAAATATATTTCTGTTGCATGTGTTAAGGTAGATGAAAGACCTGTTGCTACTGAGGCTGTAAACAGCTGCTGACATCAGTGGGGTTTGATCTGATATGGGCTCGAGATTTTCACACCACTGAAAACTCAGAGAATAAAACCCCCACCGCATTTTAGCATCAATTAGCATCAATTAGCATTGTCAGGGCACCTTGAAGTTGGTGGGGTCTATCCGGAGCTGGTAGGCGTGCATGGTCTGCAGGGGGGCCAGGTTGACGGCCAGCTGGCTGATGTCTTGAGCTCCTTCTGCTATGGCCAGAACAATCTTCTTCCCGTGTGAGAGCAGGTGTGAGGAGCGTGGACTGATGTCAAGGTGGGAAAAGTATGTCTTGGTGCCCGGATAAGAAGCAAACATCCTGTGGAAGAATTCAGCAAAATTAAATTGATTTGAAAGAGTCAGAATTTCTGCTGTAACGATCAGCGACCGAGTACATTTACTCAAGTACAAAATCAACTTTATACTTTATACACATCTCAGAGACAGATATTCCATTTTTATCTCCACTGCATTCGTTTGACTCTTTTAGTTCCTAGTTAGCTAGTTGCTACAATTTTTCATACCTTTCCAGGTCAGTCAAAACCACATTCCTCTGTAGCTGGTTGATTCAGTTTGAATGCTTCTTGTAAACTAGAGGTTAAAGTGATTTTTAGGGGTTATGGAAACTCCCCTACTTATTTAATATCAATAAACAATTTAAAACCGTCTTAGATCAGGTGGAAAATACAGTGTCACACAGCTGAAAATGACATAAATGTGGTTGTTGCAGGACAAACACGAGGCTCTTATAAAACATGTCTAATTGTTGTAAAAGTATTAAAGTACAACCATAAAATAGTTACTTGTAGTGGAGTATTTTCCCTTTGAGGTATCAGTGCTTCTGATTACTACCACCACTGCTAATGAAGCACTTTTCCAATAAAAACTCTGAAGATGAGACAGAGGCATTGATTTTGACAGCTCCTTTTACTGCTGCTCTTCGCTCCCATCATATCATCATCATCATCATCATCATCATCGTGAGTGTGAAATCTCTTGAACATTTTACTGATCTTGGGTCACTGTGGGTACCTTCAAAGCGTGAGCTGAACTTTGATGGGTTAGCTAATTCTGAATGATGTGTTCAGGTCAACAGAGCAGCATTAGAGTTACTTTAATTCACTTGCTCCATGATGCCACTGTCTTATATATGATTTATACCTGGCGCGTGCTTTATTCTCTGTAACGTTTTATGCTGATTATGTCAATCGTGAATCATATCTTCATATGTAAGGTTTAATTGTTTTGGAACTATGGTGGAGGGTTAAGATGCAGATCTCTGTGGATACCATAATATTTATAAACACACACTTTCAGGACAGAGAGTCCAGAGAGTTTATATTGTTGACATGTTTGATGGACCTACCGAAGAAGCGCGTCAGATCCAATATCTTCTGCCACAGGAGTCAGCTTTGCCCATATTTCTGCAATGAGCGCTTTCTCCCTCTTTGAGAGCATTGCAGCCGCGGAGTGGGGTGACTTTCCAGCGCAGGTCACAGTTGATTCACAGCGATACGTGCGTCCAAGGTGTCAATCAACCACCTTAACACTGCGCACATCGACGCTGTTAACCAAAACGCAGGAGCCGGTGTTGGGTAGAGGAGACGAGGGATAATAATCGCGTTCCTGTGTGATGAAAACTAGGTGTAAATGGTGTAAGTGTCGGCCGTGTTGTTTCCCCCTTCTCTGTGTTATCGGACTCCAGCCAGGGGAGGGTGGGGGCTCCACGCCACAGCGCTATCTGCTGCTCTACGTGCGTCACGCTGGATATTCCAACCCTATCATCAATGTGGCTGACCTCAAAGTGGCTGAAAGTGCAGCTGCTGCCGGCCACATCTTAATGCTAATGTTTTTTTAAGCGTTTCATTTGCTCAGAGGTTGCTTAAATGAGGTCAAATAAATAAATAAGTAAAGTCAAATTACATAGATTCATACTTTCTTTCTCTTATTCTAGGCCGTGACCAGGAAATCACAATAAAAAGTGAGTCAGAGGCTTTATTGCAGCAGATATTTTGCAGTGTGTTGTGAGAGTGGCTCTCTCTTCAGATAAAGTCTCTGAGCTGCTGCTATCTGCAGCTCCATAAGCTGCTGGTCAAGGGACAGCGGGCGTGAGGCCATCCTGCATCAGATACCACTGAGTGCTGAATCAACCAGAGGACTTTACCTCTGCTTACTTACTCAGCTAGAGTGTCAACTGTGACTGTATTTTCAGTGTAAGACCAAGAAACAAGTGGTGACAACTTGTAATAACAAAAATAACAACTTAAACATGAAATATATATTCATTTAGGAATATATGCCTTCAAGTGTGGGGTGAGTGTTGCATTTAGTCACATGAACACATACTATATCTTGGTGTCTGATTCTGGCTTCCATGGGTCAATGCAGGTCTGTGGCTGCAAGGCCAGTTGCTCACTTGATGATCAAGGCCTAATTTTTAGACTCTTCAGGTTGAATCTGGAGCTGCAGACAGACAAGTGACATTTATATGAACTGCCCTTTTGTCACTTAAACTAATCAGACATGTCAGTATAAACGATGCAAAAGTTAAAACACACTAAAAGCTATTTTTACAGTAATAACAGATGTCAGGTGTTTTTCAGTGGTCTGACGACTTCTCCGCACTTAGACAAGAGAGTCAAAGCTTGTCACTGGGAGAGTGGGAGTTTACTCTAATCATTATGCTGACCTCATGCAACCCCCAACCACTCTTAGTCATAGTGATTACATCAGCCACAAGAAAATAATTCATCACTTTTTTGAATTATTGTCACTTTTAAAACCTGATCATTGAGGGAACATCCTCAACACATGCAGCGTTTCAGCTTTAACATATCTTTCATTAGCTTTTATTCATTTAGTTAATTTGGGTGCCAGCTGTTACCCAGTGGAGTGATGAAGCATGACTCTGCATAATGAGGGGGGATCCCCTGTCCTGCAGCGTCATGCTTTTTTTTCAGTGTGGTCGAGCTTTTATGCAGCTGAACATTTTAACCACAGACCACAGAGATCAAAATATAAATACCAGATTTACAGAAGAAACAAGTTCACTTCCACCGATTAGCTTGAAAGAGACTTTTAATGTTGAATATTTCGCTAAAAATAAGAAATAAATGAAAAAAAAATATTGTGAGAGTGATGTAACTGAGAATTGACCTGACTGACCTTATCTGGTACAACCATATGATGCCTTCATGCTCATATCAGAGACACTGACTGGTCTCTTTAAACTCTCACAATATCTTTTTAAGATTTATTACAGACCGACTTGATAGAGTTCATACATTTTATTTTACCTCACAAACTGAGGGTAAAACTTCAGTGCTCCAGGTGAGGCTCGAACTCACAACCTCGGCATCACTCTGCAGGTTACTGTCTTATAAGTACCGCGCGCTGACCGATTGCGCCACTGGAGCGCATCAGGGTTTTGTCACTATCTTGATTAACAAGCGGACATTTACTAAACATGACAGAAGCATGATGCACTAGAGCTGCGGTGATGTTTTAGGCAGGGTTTGAGCCAAAACTTAAAACATGTTTCCTTTTTTCCAAGTGAAAATCAAACCTCCTTCAGCCCTACAAGTTTACTTCTTCTTCCATTGTAAAACTAAGCTCCCAGACTCCGCTGGTTGTTACTGTATACCTATGAACTGTACCTCCGCAGCCTGTTCAGCACCTACAGACACAGCTTTTCTTAACTCAGGAGTGCTTTTGCATGAAGGCAGCCTGCAGTCAGTCACTGAACTGTGATCACGCTTTAGCAGCTCATGTTCAATGTGAGCTGTCAGCTGTCTTTTTATTTCATTCTAAAGCACCAATGTAAAAGCTTTGTGCTCCAGGTGAGGCTCGAACTCACAACCTCAGTATCACTCTGCAGGTTGCTGTCTTATAAGTACCACGTGCTGACCGATTGCACCACTAGAGCTTGTTTGGCCGGGCTAATCAGACCTGTTGTCAGTTTGAATTTGGGTGAAATTGATTGTGATTGTGTGCTGCAAAAAGACAAGCTAAACATGATTGAAATTAAAAGTTGTCTCCTCTGAACAGAGTGAGCAAGACTGGACTCCACAGCAAGTACCCTCCACAAGACAAGGCCCTATCAGAAATAAGTGCTAACAGCAGTGTAGGTGAACAAGCAGAATGAATTTCTCCTTGGGCGTCTGCTCATATGTGACTCAGACTGTGTCTCTGTTTGAATAAAAGCTCATTGGGTTTTTTTTGTTTCAGTTGAACATAGCTCCGGGGTTGCAGCAGGTGGTGTAGTCCGTTCTATTCCTTGCAGCCCACTGTAGTATCTGTCAACTCAGTCTCAGACTTGAATGCATTTTAGATTCTCCAGTTTCACCTGAGATATAATGTTCATTAGGAGGACATGGACACTTATTCAGGTAGAGGGGGGGATTCAGTCAGGAAGAAAAGGAACGTGGCAGCAAGACAGACATTTAGCAGGAGAACAAGAAACAATATTTTTATTCTTTCAATGCCATTGTTACTCCACATGGTGGCGCTCTGCAGTAGAAAATGGTGGATAACAGCAGTTTTGGCTTGTTCCTGGTGTTCTGAAACAGCCATTTTTCTGATGAAGCAAAACTCAACCCAGTCGTGTGATTGTGTGTGATGGCTCCTCATTATCCAGTGATTTGCTTTGTGTGTGGGACCTCACGACAGCGTCAACCTTCTGCAACCCCACCAGCAGTGTTGTTGGAGGGCGATTTTGTTGCTTTAAAGACTGTCAGCGTTTCATAGTTTGAGTTTAGGTCTAATTTACTTTGATTTATTGCTGTGACCGCGAGTCTGGAAACACAACAGTGGCTGTAATTTATCATGATTTACTTCCACAAATGTTCTGTTGTCAACATGAGGTAAATGTGCCGTTTCATCTCAAAAAAAAAAAAAAATTCTCACCCTGACGCGGAACTATTTTAAAATGTCTTGAAGCTCAGCAGTTTGAATATTCTTGATGGAAATAGTGGATGACGCTTAATAATTGACCTTCATTTCTTTTGTCAAATCGTTGGCAGTAAAGTATAGATGTTTGCTGACAATATGCTACATGCCAAAACATTGCTATGGTACCTTTAAGTCATCAGTACTGACTGGATTACATTTGCCCCTTATTTTTAATTGTGCTAAATCGTCTCCACCTAAACCATTTATGTATAAAACTGCTCTAACATGATAACAGCCACATTCAAAAAGAGGCAATTAATACTTATTTAGAATGAACAGGTTTCCCTGTGAAGTCTATAAAAGCTTCTTAAAGCATGAAACGCACCTTAACAAATCTCTCCTGTTTTCCAGCTCTAAACTGATTATCCCCACAGCCTGTTTCCTGCAGCAACGCATTGTAATCAGTCTGGACAAAAGCAAAGCGGTTCTCTGTATGTCCTGCACGCAAAGTCACTCTCACTCGGTGTGAACACAACAAAGAGTAAGGAGTGTTGCAGTAAATAGTATTTCAAAAGAAGCTTTCATTGCACAGGCAGCATGCAGGCAGCTGTGTGTACAAGTGCACAGTAAGTGCATGTGAAGTGAGAGTGTGTGAATTGTGCATTAGCTTAACCCTCAAAACATACGTAAGAACAAAATAAATAATCTAAAACTACAACAAAAATGTAGCAAACCTCTAAATAACCTGGACCTGAGCGCAGTGTGGTTTCCTCGTCTTTACTGGTACCTCACATGTGTAAAAGCTCAGGCTCAGTCCTCAGAGAGTTTGGCACTTCTGCATCCTGCCCAGGCCTCCAGCAGGAGACCTCAGTGTGATGCAGTGCTGCAAGTTACCGAGCAGCTTGCACCTAAACAGGCAGCGGCAGGAAACAAGGTCTGTGCAACAGTCAGGAAACACAACACACACACACACATTTATGTGTCCATTCCTTTACACACCTACACACACACACACACACACACACACACTTCACACGTTTGCCCTCTGAAATCTTCCACAGAAATAATGTCATTTTTAATTTGAGGATTAATTTATTTTTCAATACAGAGACTATGAGCTGTGTTGTTGTTATTGTTGTTTTGTTGTCCATTATTTACTTTCAGCTCAACTTTGTCATTCAAAACTTTTTGCTTCTTTTTTGTCATACTATGTGTTTCAGTCAGTATGATATGTTTAACGTTAGGTGACTGTTAGCTTTTGCAAAGAGGCAACAAAAACAAAAGCAAACAAAAACAGTAAACGATGCTGATTTGACCCCACTCTTTGTGTACTTAAGTCAGACATCACTGGGCCAAAGCAACGCTCCCATGCTGCTGTCAGTGAAAATCTCCCACTGAGACTCCAGTTTGCCAAACCTTGATCTTGCTTCGTCACATTCAGATTTCTGCATCGTGTGCGTAAAAAAAATTAAATCTAAATGTAGCAAAGCTTTTAGTGAAGCTCCTCAGAGAACAGAGACAGTCAAATCAAAGCGCTAAAAACACACTGAATCTCTTTTACATATGTGCACAAGCACATCTGCTTCACTGCTGGGGGCAAAGCTAATGCAAAAAACCAGGGACTCTTTCAATAAAATGTCTTTAACAGAGAAGCACACTGAACCACTTGGTGAAACCTCAGCCTCACTCTTTCTTTCCGTCCTCAAGTGAAAGACAAGTATGTGACGACACACAGGACATTTATATTACTCTTCTCATTGTCAGCAGGATATCTGTGTTCTGCACTCAGAGGTTTTGTGAGATAAAATAACAGCCAAGGCATGATTTTGCTGCAAAACCACGAAGGATAAAACGTACATGTCAGGTTTGAGGATAGAAAGAGCAAAATGTGAGTGTTGACGAGGCAAATACATGGAGGATGCGCTCCCTTTGCATGAGAATCTGTGGTTTTTATTGTTTCTGTGATTTCCTGCAGTGAGTCTTAGGAAATCATTTGCAGCCGTCTTGGCGGCATCAGGAAACAACACGCCGCTGCCAGAGCTGCAGTGTTCGTGCGGATGAGGAGAGCATTTGTGTATTAGCAATTTCAGTTTTCGGTCATGTTACCACCTCAACCAGGTTAAATTTAAACACAAATGAGGTCTCCATATAACCTTCTTGTGTGCTATCATCTCTACGGCCACAGGGCACAAGTCACATCCTTTATTTTTTCAGGTATTCACCTCCACACCAAGAGTGAGACTTCATCCCAACCACACCCAGAAACACCTGGCCAGGCTTGTATAGAGCACAACCTATAACCACAGTAATGAACCTTTGTACTGAGCTCCTGTGTGCTATATTGTTGCAGTGACTGAACGCTGTGGTGGGCGGCGGCGATGAGAGACGGTGGTCAGATGAATTCATCAAAGTGTGTTGTGTGTGGTAGGTGAGAGGAACAGGACACCGATCCTGCAGGGGAAACTATTTTGGGGAGTGGGTGTGGTCTCCGGACGAGTGACACTGCTATTTATCAATGCACAATATTTTGATCCTGCAGTTGGAGAAGTCCTGCCTCTGGCTTGGTTTTAGAAACAGTTAAACTCTCTACTTGCACAGGCTGAATTCTGCAGCTTTTGAAAACAACTAATACAATCATATACACAAAATGGGACCTGACAACAGTGGCAAAGAAGTCATATAACTGTATCTGTCATACTGGCAGAGTTTTCTTGCTGAAGTGTCCTTTAAAAGCCAGAAATGATAGTAAGTGTGTGCGTGCAGCATTTCATTTCCTATTGGCATCTGACTGGAAAGTACCTAACTTTCACCTGCCCCTGCTCATCTGCTCAGCCTGGCAAACAATGACATTTAGAGCAAGTGAGATTCTCATTGTCTTGCAGAGCAACCACAGAGAAAACAAATTTCTCATTAGCTTTAACTTCTCATTCATGTGCGTCTGTGTGTTAGCCCCGAGCTAGACTGGGAATAATGGGATGTGGGAAATAAATGAGCACCAGGTGACCAGCGGGGCCCAGACGTCTGTGTCTGGCTCTTCTTACAGTATCCGCAAAGTTTGGTCAGCTTCACGTTACAGATTCCTGAGGTCTAGAGGCATTTTTCAAGATGTGTAATATCCAAAACACGTTGAGCTGAGGATTCAGTTTTAAGTTTTAACATTAATATCTTTACATTTTATTTTAGTTACTTGAGCTGGTATTCTAAAAAAAAACCAAAACCCTCAGCCTTTGACAAGTGAATGAGCAGAAAAGAAACAAATGAAAAAATCAAACCATCAGGATAATGTGCATTTTTTAAATATTTGTTATATAATTTGGCAAACGGTCCAGGTATTGTGGGCTATTGTTTTAGTTTCATGGCTATGCAACACAAATTAAAGTATGTTGCACGCATGACTGTAGCTTCTAATCTTATTAATTAGTTGTTAGTCTATTTTATAACGACAGTAAACAGACCACATGGCCAGGGCGGATGTCTTGTCTTTGCTTGTATTTAATTGCGTTAACCTCATAATTAAAACTTGCACCCTGCAGTTGCTCAGTATCACCAGTAGGCGGCGCCGGGAGGTCGGCCGGCGGAGCGGCAGTCAGTAAGTCCGTCTCTCGGTCGGTGTCCTGTCATCCAGCGGCGGCAGCAGCAGCAGCAACGTGGGCGTGGGAGATACTCCACGGTGAGGCGGAAACTCAGAGCCGGTGCGGCGTGCAGAGAGCTGTGGGGGGAGCCGGTGTGTTTGTCTCTGAGGAGAAGCTTCAGTCAGCTGATATTTGACATTTTCTATGAGAACGCCGCCCTCGCGAACATCTGGAGCTCGCGTCTCATAGTGAAACTACTCTTCCGCGTGCCCGTGCGATGTGTGGCAGGGATAACTTATGAAGTGACTGGCGTCAGCATCTCACCGGTGGGGCCGTCGGTGCTCGGAGTGGGGCTGCGGGAACCGGACTCAGTTTGAAGGTAAGCGAAGGGAACAGTGTGTTTCACACCGAGCTCCGTCGCCTCTCACACCGGCTGTCAGTGTGCGCGCGCCTCGCTGTTTGTACGGCGGGAGCACTGGGCTGTCAGTGTGTCGTTCACGGCGCAGGTTTGCAGGGTTTTAAGTTCGCTGCAGCACGCAAGGGGTCTCTGGGTGGGGTCTCACAGGGGACACCCACGGGTTGCAGAGCGCCACTACGTGCACGGTGTGTACTGGACAGTTTTACACACACATCTGGACTGGCTCCTGAGCCTTTCATGTTAAAATGTTATACTCTTGCGTAGCCTCTGGTCAAGTGTTAATTGAAGAAGTGAGAGGAACAGGTGTGCGTGCATGCATGCGTGTATGTGTGTGAATGAGTGAGCGTATAAGGCCTTACTCTATCTTTCTGTCTGTCACACTAACACACTTATTGCCAGGGGTAGACTGAAATGAAATTTCTCCTTCATTGTTCCAATTGCTCCATCCATTGTTCATCTCGTTTAATTGATGTCCGCCCTGACTATGGAAGGCCAAGGTGTGGAGAGCTTTATCAATACGGATCCAATGAGGTGTGTGTGTGTTTGTGTGCGCGTGGCAGAAAATAGAAAGAGAACATTCACATGCAACTTGTAACCCACTGGCAAAATCCCCTGTTCAGAGCTTACATTCTAAAATGCTGCAGTGATTCAAGTAATAATCTAAGTAAGTAAAGTTGCATGCACTTGCAGTACATGATGCACACACACGCACACACACACACACACACACACCCAGATGCAGGTTATAAGACAGAGAAATTGGTTTGAGACTGCTTCAGGCTTGGGTGCTGCTGAGATGAAGGGGGTAGTTTTGGTTGCTGGCTGCACAGAAATCCCACAGAGACAATTAAACTACTGACCCGTGTCATCAAGGATTTGTTTTGGCTTCCTGTTTGGAAAGATGGTAGGAAGCAGACTTTTTGGGCCAGATGGCAGAAGCACACACACACACACACACACACGCGTGCACTGTTTCAGCACACACACACACACCTGGAACAGGCGGTCAGAGTTCCTACTGAGGGAGACCAGATTAGTGGCCAGAGTTAGAACCTGTGACCTGCAGTCTTCAGTTGTACACGGACGCTTAGTGTAGAGTTAATGTTGGGTTACTTGGCGCACACGCACACACACACACACACACACTAATTCAAAGTTACTTCTGCATGACTACATTTTGAAATGTCACCAACATCATTTCACACTGTAGCTACTGGAAGCATCTTGTTGCCTCATGTTTAAGTTTATACTCACACAAAGTAATATAGCTCACCTTCACTACATCTCAGAGGCAAATATTGTAGTTTCACTACATTTACCTGACAATTTACATTTTTATGCTTTTCCTGTCCAATGGAATCTACCAGTAGACTACACAACCCAACAATGAATAAAGCAGTTAAAGTTAGCTCCACTGTGCAGCATACACATTTGTGCAGCAGTGATAATCCCAAAACATTATATATACATTACTTTGCTGATAACTATTTACTTCAGCAATGTTAATAATATTCTAATTGCAGGACTTTCACATGTAGTTTCACACTATGGTATTAGTACTACATGCTGATGTTTATGGGAAAGCATGCATCTATTAGTAACCTGTACATTTATATCAATAAATGTTGAATATTGTCTGCCAAACATCAGATTTTCAGCGAAGCACTCTGATGTGATGGAAAACATCACTGCTGGCTTTCTCTTCACCGTGATAGGCCGGAAGTAAATGCAATGAAAGTGAAATGTCCTGAGAGAAAACCGCAAAACATGTTATTTTGGCAAATGCATGAAAAAACTAGAACAATCAGGGCTGCGGCCAGGTATTATTGTCCTTATTGTTTAATCTGCAGCTGGTTTGAACAGCGCCTGCGATGTCCTGAAAGCCAGTGTGACAATTTCAAAACGTCTTGTTTTGCCCGACCTGCAAATAAAAACATGCACATTACATAAATTAACAGAGGACACCTGGTGATAGCTGTAATATTATATTTGACATTTTTGCATGAAGTGACTTAAATGAGTGATTAACCAAAAAAAAAAAAAAAAAAATTCTATTTTTTAAAGATTTTATAATGTAAGTGAGATTTCAAGCCAGTCTGAAGGTTGGAATGATCCTTTAGTCGTCCTTAGTTCAAACTATTCCCAATGATTTTCATCTTAACTGTGAACTGACAGGCAGCACCATGTGTGCAAATAAACCTCGCCTCGCAATAAAACACGTCCAGGCTGTGACGCTCAAAATTGCTCCTGAAAGAGCATCGCATAGTCTGAAGATTAAAACACACACACACACACACACACACACACACACACACACACACACACACACACTCTCTCTCTCTCTCTCTCTCTCTCTCTCTCTCTCTCTCTCACACACATGCACACACACACACACACACTCACAACTCTAAACAGGAAGCTGACAGCATCCTGGAAGATGTTTCTTCTGCTGTGAACTGTCACTCTGTGTGTGTGTGTGTGTGAGTGTAAATATGGAGGGTATCTGTGCACGGTGGCATTTTGCAGGTGCGTTTTATCACTTCGCCTCTTCTCCTCTGGCACACTGAGCGCGCCGGGTTAAGCGTGTTTGAACGGGCTGGACTGAAAAGAAGCAGCAGTGACAATAGCAGGTTTATTTCTGGGCCGCTGCTCTCAGAAGTGAAACGCACCTTCCTGTTTATACGGAGCCGTCCGCTGGGCGCACCGGGGTAGAAAACTGGTTTGGTTTTTACAGGAGCCCTCCAGCATTTTCACAATGCATTTTTCATGCCGGTTCGCCCACAAGTGGATCTTCTGCTGTGCCTACAAGCTGCGCCGTTTATCTGTCTTGTGTTTCGTGTCACTACTTGGCACTACACAAGTAGCTCTTTCACCTAAAAATCACCTTTTCAGAAATTTCAATACTGTTTTGATTGAAGTGACTTTAGCAGTTGCGGGAAGAACAGCACGTGGTGAAGTGTGAGCTGAACTGCCAGGGTGTATCTTCCTCAGCTTTACAGTATATCGCTGCTTATATCTGATTTTTGTCACATTTCAAGATATTCAATTTAGAAAGATATAAAACAGAGAAACGCCAGAAATCTTCTTTGAGTTGTGGTGTTGACATTTCAACCAAGGAGAGATGCACCATTGTCCTTTCCTATGATTTACTACCAAAAACCTAGAAAACCAATGAGGGTCATTCCCGCACCCAGACTGCAACTGTCATATGTTGTCAAGGCCTTCTTTGTACACAAGTGGCCAGTTTGGCTTCCTCACACTGGATGGTCAGTGGGCAAGGTGCTGAAGAACTTGTAACGTCAGTGTGATGTACACCCCAATTTGCTTCCTCTGTGAACATCAACACTGACAGTTCCATTGTACTGTTATTGTTAGCATTTTAGCACGCTGACATTAGCTCAAAGCATCATTGTGCCTCAGAACAGCCTCGCCCCCGCTGTGTGTGTGCCTGTAGGCTCTGTTTTTGTGAACCCAGTATCATGACAGAGGCGGAAGGCACACACAGACGTTCTCCCTGAATGGCTGGTGATGTTTGGCTAGAGACACAGCAGAGGACTGGGAGGATCAGATGATTCTGGAGGAGTTATTAGGAAAGAGAGACGTTTGTAACGACTTTTATTTTTCATGAGACTGCTCGAGGAGTTTTCAGTGTCTCGAACCTGCTTGACACTGTCGCAGAAACTGAACAGAAAAGTTAATCAGAAATGAAAGTTTGACGTGTGCCTAAGGTTTCAGTGGTTATTTCACCGGTGGTTATTTTCACAAGACGTTTTGCTGGTTGCATAAATTCAACATGCTGTGCGTAATTGTGGCTTGACAGTGACGCCATAGGTGCAATTAGAGAGCACAGACGCCAGGATACAGGACCACGATACCAAACCAGTGCAGGTGAGGAAGTAACCTCAGTGATCTCCAGTAAAAGTCAAATCCATCTGGTTCAGACCAACAAACACTGTAGTGCAGCCCTTTGTCATTTGTATTTATAATGTGTGACGTGTGTTTTGTCTAAGCAAACAAATTCAGATTGTAGACACTTTAAACTTGGACGTTGCATTAACGGCATCATGGCTGACCTCTGCATTTGCGAGTCACATGTTTTTTAGCTGACAGATGAGGGGAGTAGTTACAGAAGCTGTCCTGCAGTCGATTTTACCTTCCATTCGCCCCCAAACACGATCAGGATATCTTTAATTCTTCACATCTCTTTCTGTACAAAGCAAAACAACAAAATAAATGGAAAAGTAAATATTAGATCACCTTATTTTTAGCCATCTTTACCCAGTGCTTGTTTGTCTTACTCTCTGTGATAAATATATACATTTGCAGGAACACTAATCCTCTTTTCAACACTCAGTATTATTTTAATCTTAAATCAGCCACTCACTCGTGTTGTTTGTTTCATTTTCATTTCCCAGCTTGGAGATAGAGACAGAAATAGAACAGCTGCAGGAATTGTGAGTCCCTGAATTAAAAAAACCAACTGTACTGTACATCAAACAGATTGTCGAGGGTTAAAGTGGAGGATCAGTGACTGTTCAGTGGAAGCATGGACGGATGGGTCACTGAGAGGTCACGAGTGGATCACTGAATGTGTGATCGGGTTGATGAATAATGGGCAGATGTACTGTCATGCAGTTACTTTGAAATATCCACCTTATGAATCTTTAGCAAACCGTATTTCCATCTGCTGGATTGAATGATAGCTACACGTGCACTGGAAAAGCCACTTCTGAATGTGTCAGCTGATCCTGAAGGTACTTTATGATATGATATCTTGTCTACTGTTACAGCTTAATGTTGTACATTGTAACCACCAGCAGCAGGTTTACAGATGGGACCACAAACAGGCCATTTATATTCATTTATGCACCCAGGTACCCACTGTGTAACCACCGTTGTATCATCTTGACTATTTTTGGAGGATCCTGGAAGGTTCCTGAACGCAGCAAAACGCGGTATCAAGCTCCTAGCTAAAACTGTTGTGAGTAAGCATTCTGAGTTACGCGGCCACTTGCTGTTTGTCTGCAAAGCTTCAAGTTGTACGTTTGCACATCATCACCGTGGACATCAGACTTAAGCACAACGTACAACGATTAAAATCATCACGTCCCACAGTTCCTAAATGCACTATTAGTAGCATTAGCTGACTCAATATTTTCTGTTTTGGTTTAATTATAATTTAGTTTTTTCAGGTAATTTGCTCTTCTGCACAACACACCGTACGCACCATGTATTCGACGTACACTCAGATAACTGCTAAAGTGTCCCTTGTTGAAAATCACTGGTTTTAACTGGTTTCCATCTGTTCTTCAAAATATTACACAATAAAAACACCAAAACAACTCTAAACTGATCCTACTTGTAAAGCTTGTCTAGGTGATGCCTAACATAAACAAACCACACTGTTGTCCTCAGTGACATCATGTTCCTTCGCTCCGGTGAAAACGTGCACTCTAGTTCATCAAGTGTCAACACCACCCACGCTATCCTGCTGCAGCACATGCACTTGAGCATCAAATCGACTAAGTCTGCACGGGAAAATAGACGTTTACTGCTGATGAAGGTTAAAACTACAGTGTTCAGTGAACACTTCAAGTTAGACACAGCTGGGAAAGGGATCAACAAGCAAACTGTTGTTTTTAGTGTAACAGTATTTTTTTTTGTCAATTGGGAAAATATGGAATAATGCCAGTCTCATCCGTTAAACTTTTTTAATTCGACATTTTGCGCAAGACGTTCTTCAACAGGATCCCATCGTCTTTTTTTTTTTTAACTTGTAAGAAAGAGCCTGGATGAATAGCAAAATATCCTTGAAGTCTGTCAAGAAGGAATTTTAATCTGCCCATTTTTTGGCATACATTGGTCTTCAAACTCTTCTTCAATGTCCATTTGATGACAATGCTGTCCCCCCAGCCAGAGTTCCCCTGAGAGACTTCTCTATGAAGATCCTGAATAACTCCTCTCTGTTCCTTTGAAACCACAATTATGACCTCCATTTTCCCCTCTAAATATTCTTTTCAGGGCCAATTCCCCCTCCCCCCCACACTATCTTACCCTAATGTGGCATCTGTGGGCAATTACCATTAAGTTTTCATACAAGGCCAGCCAACAGAGGAAGCTGTTGTATTGGAGCTCGCAGCATGAGTCTGCTGGCTGCGTAGAGGGTCGGCAGGAAGGAGGGATGGCGGGAGGGATGGATGGCTGCTGAGGAGGTCTATTCATGTCTCCAGGAGAGCCCATACTTGAGCAGACACGTATTGTGGCGGTGACCTTCCTGTCCCCATGCAGCTAACACAAAGCAGCTTCATATGAGGGTCAGCTGAGCCACTCTCTTTGTTTCTCATCCTGCCTGTCAACTCTTCCACTGTCTCTCCATGTCCATGTCGCTTGCTCTTTACTCTGTGACTTTATCTATTGAAGTTTCCATCAGCGAACAACCATCCATCCATTCTGAAGTGACAGATTTAGGCAATTTGGCATTATTTTGTTAACTCATTAATATAGTAAAACCTTGAGGAAGCGATGAGTCAGTCAACATCAGTCACATTTGATTGTAATTGTAAAATTCTGAAACAAGAATACTTATGAGCGATGTTCACGTCTTTTTTAAAACAAGTTTTAATAGAAACTTTTAACCACGAGACCATCGCTTTGAAAGAGCTGTTTCACACGTTACACTTTGGTCTTTTTGAAGACACGGAAACAGCGCAGACAAGTGATAGTCAAGGATGCCTGCTGCGTCCTTGGGGCTTCCCCGGTCTGACTGAGAAGGATGTGTCTGGGTATCATTATAAAAACTTGATTTGCTTACCTGGTCGAGTAGCTTATAAGAGCCCGTGAGAGCAGACCTTTGCTGATTTAAATCATTGGCTGGAAATGACTTTAGCGGGAGAGTCAATGAGAGATGATTTACATTCCTTTGTTCAGACTGTGCCCTCCAGCTTTAGTGGATCTGCTCAGTAATCAGTGTAAGACTGTGTGAATATGCACAGAGCAACTAATTAAAACCAATAAAAACATTGAATAAAATTCCATGTTTCTTCAACGCTATTTGGTGGATGCAGGACATCCACGAGCAGCTGTGTTTCTCTGATAAGATCTGTAAGAAGTGTATCACGAACATGTGGCTTAAAGATGGATAAAAATTAAATGAAACCAATATCAAAGGATTAATTTTATCAAGGTAAATAATGTTTTAATGTCAAGTGTGTAATGCTGAGTGGGTTTTTGAATTGTTTCACTTTGACTCACGGGGCTACAGTGTTTTTTTTTTTATTCAACAGATGTGATCAACAAGTCCTCTGCTGATATCCTTTCTATTTTTAATTTTTTTGGCTAATAATTATTTTCAGCAGCAGTATTTTGAGGGTGACAGCACCTGCAGTCAATAAATATGACAGAGCTACTAAACTTTTCACTTCTCATTTGATGGTCATGTTAGACTTCAGTAAGAACACGTTAGTCCTCTTTAAAAAAGACTTGACCTCACTTGCACAAACCTCATAATTATAACTTATGTTTGTTTTGTTACACAAGTGTTTTGGAGTTCTGCCTTTTCAGTGTTCTTCACAGACGTCAGTTTGTAGCTGTTGGCAGAGCAGCCAGCCAGGCGGTTGTACACAGACTTCACAGACTTTGTCTTTAGCAGCCTCCTGTACGACTGATGTTTGAGCACTACATCCCAGGTCGAGAAGGTCACAGCATACTCTCTGAGGTATATTAAAGTCACAGTATTATACAGACAAAACTCCAGTGTCATCCTGTTTGCACCTTTAATAAAATCTATAATACCCTAATATATAAATGTCCTCAGGAGACTGGAACATTAAGGGCACTTTGGTCTCAGTTTCTCAACTACTTAGGAGTATATTTAATACTGAGAGGGAGAAAAACAAAACGTGAGAATTGTGGCAGCAAACCATTCAACACAACAAGGGAGTAAAAACCAAAAAGGAAATATTTTAAAACAATTGCATTCATATTTTTCCAAGGCGACACCCAGTTGACAAAGACACAGGAGTAAACAGAGAATTAGTTTCATTCAAATGACTCGATTGTGAAGTAAAAATAGCAGACATGTATGAGCTTGCTTTTACTCTTTTATATCAGTGTCACTCATACGCATGGGTGCTGTGTCAGCACAGGTGTAGCTGTTGTGCTTCATGGGGCCTTTCTTGGTTTGACTGAGAAAGATGATGGCGGGCGGTGAACACAACGATATATACAATGTCAAAAGAAGAACACGAAGCATATAAAACAGCAGCATAAGAGGCAGGAGCACATTTTACATTTCTGTGTGCACCTGCAGGCGGCCATGTTGCAGGTGCTCAGTGTTAGCTGTTGAGTTTTTCCATTTGCTGATTTCAGCTTTTTTAGCTAGCAGCCGGAGAGCTAACAGGTTAAGCTAACTGTCTAACTACAACCACATCACATTCATTCTGTTTTCAGACTGTTTTTATATGACTGACTTTATTTGATCCGTGAATAATTGGCCCGCAGACAATGCTGCATTTAAACCAGGTGCTGTATTTTACATATTTTACTGTCTGTCTGTCCTTTGAGCACCGTTCCTCTCCCTCTCTCTCTTTCGTTGCCTCCTCTTCCCTCACATCATCCTGAAGTCTCTAGCTGCCTCTGTCACCAGCTTCTACTTTGTAAGAGACTCAACTGGCAGACGGGAACCAGGCGTTCTCGCAGCTGAGAAACCTGCTCAATCCTCTCAAGCCTTACACCTGGCACAGGAGCCGAGAAACCATTAAACTCTCTCCAGTGGCATCTCTGGCAATCCAGTGTGCGAGGTGTTGGCAATCCAGTGTGTGAGGTGTTGGAACAGTTGGAGTGAAAAATGGCAGTGCTGACTTTTTCTTCAGACACTTGTTTCCATCAAGTTACTTCTGCTGCATTGCCCAGCAGCTTCTAATGATTTCTTACTGTTTAACCTGACAAAGAGCTAATCGGTTAATATGAAATGGTTTTACCCAGAGCCTTTATTGGCAATGCTTTTCTTGTTTTTTCAATCTGATTAAGTCATTATGAGAGACTATTTTTATGAGAAAAGGGTATTTTGTCATGTAGATTATTACACTGGTGTCCTGGTGAATATAGTGGCGCATGTAGCAGCTAAGGAACCACATATTCCCCTCAGAAGTAGGTGGAGACCAAAGCAGAGCGTAAAGGAAAATCAATGTGGGAGTTGTACACATCAGGTTTACACCAACAGTGTACAGTGAATACTAATGTCAGCTCACATCTGCTGAGTGTGTAAAAAAACAACTGTTTGTTAACAAGTTTAGCATATCACATTAGCATGTGACAACATGTTTCCACTTCCCCCTAGTGGCCCCAAAAGCCAGTTAATGCAGGTTCTGAGCTGCGCTGCACACAAACAAGTGGAGAGTTAGTGTTGTCTTTGCAGCTTCATCAAAACTACCCTTATGGCTCAAAGGCAGGAACCAGTAAACTAATGCCAATGTTTGACATAGTAGACACGCACATGGACCCGCACACTCACCACATGCATAGAGGTATGGATTAACAAGCGCAAGCAGGCATGCACATACACACTAATGCACACGCAGTCCTGCATTTTTTAACCATGCTGCAAGCCCACACAGTGAAACTCTGCAAATGGGTGTCGCATGTTGTTCAGACGTGCATGTGCGAGGTAGACAACTGCTTTTGATTGAGAAATGAAATGTGTCTCTTCCCTCCTAACAGTGTCAGGCTGTTTATTCACAATGGATTTCCTTTTTTTCGTTTTTTTGCTCTTTGAATTGGTGCAGCATGTTTTTTGGGGTTTTTTTTTGCTCCTTGCTTCTCTAACCCTTCCCTCCTTTCATCTTCTCCCAACATGTCATGAAGTCCTTTCTCTGCTTTTATCATTTCCCTCCATCTGTTGTTACATTTTCCTTTTCTCTCTCTCACTTTGATACGTACCAGGTCATCTGCAGACTAGAGGCAGCGTGTGGCTTGTGGCCATAGCTTTAGCGTTGTGTTGACACTGGGTGCTACGTTCGCTGTCAACATTTAACATGTTTAGACCATAACAGGTGCAAGCAACAGTTGCCTTCGGAGTTTATCTGATAGCAGAATCTGCAAAGATCATGCCAGTTTTTTTTTTCTCTGCATGTCTTCCGGTGCAGACTACCTCATCAGAAATGTGTGGGTGTGAAGTGAAGTGCAGTGGGTAGGGGTTTGAATACAGTGCGATTCAAAAGTGTCTTTCCCACAGGCCGCATATCATTCCACACTTAGCAGTAGCCTATGCCTGTCCATGAATCATCTTTTAATGACTTCCATGTGAGGCAGTTCTCACCGTGAGAGAGATCAGACACTTTTTGATCACGCAAAACCAGGAGTGGAGGAGGTTTAGACGTGAATTTTAACTTGCTCCCCTTTTTTTGCCCTGGATTTAAGTTGCCAATTAAACTTCTCGTGCTTTGACAGCTGAGTAGTAGAGTAGAGAAATGACTGTGCTTAGAAGCAGACAAAGCCTGTAGGGCTGACCTCTGATCTGCTGATTGTGTGTGCTACTGTTTATCTCTGTGTGGTTAAGCAGCTTTTTTATGCTGTTCCCTTATTTATTAAGGCCAGTGGACCGTCTACCAGAGGAGAATAATATCTTTCTGAAGCATATAAGCTTCACATTCAGTTCACTTTAATTTCAAAAAGCACTTTTTTAAAACTGTGTCTAACAACAGCCAAAACCCCCAAGACATTAAATTTATCATAATGTAACAGCAGAAGAAGCAGCAAAAATTCATATTTGAGACACTGGAGTCATGACATGTTTGACAGTCTAGTCAAAAAATGTTCAGTTGGCTTTGTCTTTAAGCTCAGTGGCTGCATATTATGTCAGCAGTTAACTGACTAATCATTGCAGCTCTACGTATTTTATTCCTCATTACTGGTTGGATCTATGCACGTAAATTCAGTTTTATATGCGCCAAAACATCTCCTGTTTACTTCTCTGTTTAAAATATGAAAATCTGAAATATGAAAAATATTAGATATTTGACATGTGAACATGTAGTTTGAACTCAACATCCTCAGTAACTGCAACAGTTTGTATCTTGTTCTCTTTACAAATGTAAGAAATGGTGAGCCGCGCTGAATTGTGATCGTGACACAAAACCAGAAGCAACCCGTGGATTTATTTTTGGCTCAATTTCACAGATTGAAACTTTTTTGGATTCATAAACGAGAGGCTGCTTATTGATAACCTGTCGCACCAGATGGTTTATTACAGAGAAACCATCTGGGAAGTTGTCCATGGAAACGGAGGACACTTTAAAAAATGTACTTGGCTGGTCATTGGATGATCCATCTGTCCATCACCAGAAGTCAGAAAAGACTGACTTGCTACAGTAAGAAAAGCAGTGAAAAGAAGCCTTCAATGCTATTTTATGACACTCTCCAGTTTTAATATAAGAGATGCTATAGCAGCATCTATGCAAACCACTTTGGGCACCGCCACTGTTGACTTCAAACACACACTTTCTCAAGCGCCCGGTGCCATTAGTTCCTCATATGGCAGGGTTTCTTGGCTTGTGTGATCTTGTATGATCTTTTGATCTTGCGAAATCCAGCTGCCTGACGAGGCAAATGAAGCATTTAAATGAATTTGAACATCTTAGTGATAGTTCAGATTACTCTTTCCCAAGCTTTCCCCACTAACGTTTCACTTCTGCCCACTTGAACGTGTTTAACCTGCTGTTTATTGAACTGGATGAGCTAAATGAATCATGCATGGGCTTTTCTCATGCAGCCTTTTGCAAATAGCCGCATATAAAGATTACAGTTTACATACATGTACTTTGTCATTTGCTCCTTGTGATATAAATATTTGAAATTCTTTCATTCATTTTTCACCAGCAAGTGCAGCAGAGGGACCCCGTATGTTGCATCACTGTATGCCTTCATTAACAACCCTAACAACACAGTCATGAGCTGAACTCACCGACGTGATAGAAATGTGGGACAGATCATTCTCATGTCTGTCATGCTGCAGCAGGCAGAGGTGAGCGGGGTAAAACAGGATGCAAGGTACTTGGGCTCTTTACAGGAATGCAAGGTATTTCCTACCAACATAGTGATGCAGGCTGAACACAGGTTGCAGCACACAAGTAATCAGTGATCAACTGCAGAGTTTATCTTTGTGCATGTGAACTTGTTTCCTTTGGCAAGAAAGATAGGAAGTTGGACTGAGCACTGCATAATGTCGCAGCATACCCACTGATGACTTCCCTCAAAGTCATCACGATCATATGCAGTATTGACAAAAACAGACAGTGTTTTATTATTTTTAGCTTGCGTTTAAGCATCAGTACGCCATTACAGTTATATTTATTGTCAATAAATCATACCAACAACTGACAAGAGATTGTATTTGATTTTACTAGACTTTTTAATGGCACAGATGGAGATTCCTTTACAGAAGAGGGTGAGGGCACGTTTGAGAGTGTCTCACAATGGCAGATGGCTTAAGGACTAAAAAAGCAGATGGAAAAGAGCGCTTTGGAAATGTTTATCCTCTTCAGCAAAGTGAATGACAAAACCAATCGGCACCAGGGAGTGGACTGGGGCTACGGATAGGTTTGGGAGAAATACGGGAGTAGCTCTGCGGTGACAAAGATACTGGCTTGTCCGAAAGTGCAAATCAGCTTGATTACAATCCTTTTTTTGCATTTAATGCTCAAATGATGTCCTTATAAAAGTTACACATGCAGTAGCTTTAGGCAGCAGCTTCCTGTGTTTGTGGTTTTGCATGTGTAAGCGGGCACTGGTGTCAGCGCCCCTGGGCCACCGATGCGAGTCGAGGCGTAGCAGCGCAGTGGCCGATTGACTAATGAATTGCTCACTCTGCCATAATCTGTGGTAACGAGATGAAAGACAGGCACCGTGAAACAATCAAAGCGGTGTTTAGACAGATGGCTTCAACTCATTAAGTGTGACCCTGTCAGTGGATTGTGGAGAATCATCAAACCCTTTAAATGAAAGACTGGCATTTGAATTAGTGTGGTGTTGTGTGCAGTCAGTGGCTGTTGTCTGATGTCTGAATGATTTCAGGAACAGTTGATAACGTGGAGTCCCAAAGCCTGAAGAGGGAGGATTTGGATGAAATATTGGTTGTGACAGACCTGCTGTGATGTTTTCTCTGCTGATGCCATTGAGCATGTATTGTTTGCCTTTCAGAGATTTCCAGAACTGACATACTGCTCCTGTAGCGGCAGATGTTTAAACATTTGTTAGTGTTTGTTTGTATAGGCAGCAGCAGATTACACACACACGTACTACCGCAACTCTCGGCAAACAGAAAGGAAATGACCTACTGTGGTATTACTGTAACATCTGGCACTGATGAGAACCCAGAGCGTACATGGTCCTAAGGTGGGTGAGGGGGGTGGAGGGTGAAAGCATAACTCACTGTTAATCTATGTGACCTACTCGTGCTTTGTTACATCATTGCAAACAGAATGATGGAGAAAAAAAATGGACATGAACATTTTTTAGAAGCTTCCAGAGGATTTTTTTTTTTGGTATGATCTTTAAACCAGATGAACTCATAATTTCTCCTCAAAACAGGAGCTTTAGATTTATTTCTTTATGCCAAAATGAGTTTCTGAGTATGGGCCCTTCTCTGCCCACAGGAAGCAATGAATTAGAACTGAAGAGAAAAATGTTTTTCCTTTGTCACAAAGCATCACCGCGGAAAACATGAGTGTGTTGTGTGCAGTTCACTGACTTCACAGTGCAGAATTACTGGATATTTAAAGTTAAAATATCCTTAAATTGCTATTTAAATGGATAGTTTGACATCTGGAAAATTACATTTATCATTAGAGTTAAATGAGAAGATTGGTACCACTCTTACATCTGAAGACTGAATATAAAGCTGCAGCTTGAGACTGATTACCCTAGCATAAAGAATGGAAGCAATGGGAAACCGCTAGCCTAGCTCTGTTCAAACAAACAAACAAACAAAGACTCTTGTTAAACCGTTAACTAGAGTTGCACACAATTTTCGAACTGTGAAGATAGTGAATCTTGTTACTTTTGCACCTTTGTGGTCACTATGGCTACATGAGGCAAAAACATCAGTCAACTGACTCACTAATATCTGTATATAGCATAATACTCATTGTTAATTAATGTTTGTGAACATTAGCCTCAGTACGCCGCTGGCTGTACCAGACCTAGTTGGGCTGCAGCATCAGTGTCTTCAGCTGTGTTTTTCATTTGTAAAAGAAAGACTTGTTTCATCTTTTAAAAGTTACACTTTAAAGGAATGAGATATGTTAATTAGTGAACTTTGGAGAGGCTGGTTAGTGGAGCACATTCAAAACATGCACGCCAATTTAATGCTTGTTCTTTGACAAATGAAAATGGGACATTTAGTCCGCAGACATTGTAAAACACTCTCATGTATGCACGCTCTTGCATAAAGGAATCAGTCAGTGCAGTGTGTTTACCAATGTAAAGTTCAAGACTTGAGCCTTCACCTGGAGCAAGCAATTTTCTAGAGGCTGCAGCAGGTCAGTTCCCTTGACCAGAACCTCTGAAAGCACCATCCTGATAAAACCGTATTAACCTGAAAGTTAAAATGGACCCAGTGGTGCTGTTGTGCAGGTTGTAGTGCCTATTAGAGCAGAACAATGGCTGTAATAAAGTTCAAACCTACCTGGACCGTCTTAGCTTTAATCTTCTGCTGAATCCCCAACCAATTAACTTGGACATGCACTGGTAATTGTCAGTTTTACAGCAAATTCATCTTGGAGGGAGGAGAAAGGGCTGCTGCCTGCCACAGTAACCAAAGCTTTCTGACGTATTCTTGCTCATATTGAGCCGAGATAGATGTGTCAAAAATAAACAGATTTTGGCAGCTGCTGTTGCTCAATGCCAATATTCTGCAGGTTTGACTGAATAGGTTTAGACAGGGAAATCTGTAAAAGCAGCCTCAACCAACCCAAGAAACCTGATGGTTTTTTATCAGAATGATACTTGGCAGGCATGTAGTCAGATATTTTGCACAGAACCACAGATTAATTTCACTGTGCCATGTTCTAGTCTGCATTTACACTGAGTTTTAAAGAATTGCAAGTCATGAAATAGTTTATTTATTGTAAAATAATCCAGCGGCATACTGGAAGGCTGCAAAAAGTTGGTCAGACATAATTCTGGCAGTACATTAAATGTTAAGCAGCAGAGTAAATGAAGCTGTCAGCAAAAACTAGTGAAAAGACAGAAAGAGAAAGAAGAGAGAAGTAGGAGGAGGAGGAGAGGATGAGGGGGAGAGATTTAGGGAATGAAAGGACGCAGAGCAGAGATTAGGTTTGGGACTGCTTCACATAGAGATCCATTGAATATTAAAGCTTATTGACATGCAGTCGCAGTGAGTTTCCGTGCCACAGTGACTGGGCGTCTCACCATCAAAGAGCAGAATCAGGGAGCAGTGTTGGGACAAGTCTTGCTTGGGTGCTGAGGGGTTGCCGTTGTTTTATTCTGCCTCGGCATGTCAGGAAATGTCACCCTATGTGAGGAGGATCCGATTACTCCGCTGCAAATCCGCTGCAGTCCCCTATAGGCACATCAGGCTGCATCACAGAAGGTCCACATTTCCTGTGATACTTCTCAAATGGTAAAAGCTATTATTTGACATTTCAGACACCAGTCAACCTGGAGCGTGACCTGCGTCCTCAGACTGTTTAAAATTCACTTTAACACATACTGAAACACACGCACGACCATTTCCTAATCGTTGGCTCGTGTTGGTTAGATGTTAAAGCCCAGTAGTTGACTCCCAATAGGACGGTTTTGTGAGCACAGTTGCTTTCACTTCTTCCACTTTGAGGATGATGATGTTGATGACACCATCACCATCAATATCGCCGTCCAATAAGGGCCTCTGTTGTCTGACAGCAGGGCGATGTCATGTGGTGTACAGCGCAGGGATTACAGCCCCTAATCTGCCTGTCATGAAAACCCAACTAGAGGAAAAAAAGAGAGAGATCATGATCACGGAGTAACAACTGGTGGATGCTGGAAACAAGATGAAAAAAGAGACTGATTCTGGACGACACGGCGTCTCTTCTTTAGCCGTATGGACAAGTGCAAAAAGCTAGCCGGGGAGACTGGCGCAAAAACTGTCAAGTGAGTGTTTATATACTGCGTGCGTGTGAGCGTATGTGCCGAATGCTGTACTGTATGAGTACATCTGAGTGTGTCTGAGCTTCTGTCAGCGTGCACACAGATGCTCAGCATCACCACCGCAGAATAAGCAAAGGATGTGGTTCTGGATTGTTCTGGTGGAGGTTTCTATTTGCAGGGGTGTGTTTATCCTCTGTGACCGTAAGAGAACACGAAGGCTTCCACATGTGACCACAGAGAGACCAGAACACTGACTCGGGCAGCTGAGGGGCAAAAGGAATGAGAAGTAGTCGGCTTTGTGTAACCTGCCTTTACGGCCTGTCTACATATGTGTATTTTTAAACATTATCTCGAGTGTCTCGACATATGAATCCTAAAAATGACAATCTAGGAAGGAAATGCAACTTTCTGTCTCGTCAGGGCTCAGAGTTTGAACTGTTTAAATGTTTCTCTCCTTAGAGAGAGAGTCTACAGGCATGTCAGCTGATCTGCGAGGCTGCATTTAAGCACAGCAGAGCTTTGATCCGTCATGCACACAAAATGATGTTAAAAAGGTTTAATGTTTACCATCCGCACCATCTTAGGGTAGCATGTTAGCATGCCAACATTTGATAATAAGCACTATATACATATATGCCTGAGGCTGATGGCAATGTCATTATTTTTGCAGTTATTTGGTCATAAACCAAACCTGATTTGACCTGATGATGACACTTGAGAAAAAAATCAATAGATCACCAATTTAGGATTCATGGATTTCTGATTTTCTCAGCAATCCATCCAACAGTTGTCAAGACATATCAGGATAAAAACAAAAATGTTAATCCAAACGCAACACTAGGAGGAAATCTAAGAGATCGTCAAGTTGGTAAAGGGCTTACCTAGAGAGTCTGTCAAGTAGTTATCTGGACATTTTAATGAAAACTTCATGGAGCTGAAGAAGAAGGAGAGGAAGAAGATTCACAGGAGAGTCAAGGGTATGAATAACTTTACTAAAGTAAGGTGATCACCAGAGATAGTTTCAAATTATTGCAATTATTCAATAACTCTATTACTACCCATTATATTTAGGGATTACACCTGTTTAATGTAAAAACCAAATAAAGGGCATTAAGTTAAAGATTTTGTTTTTTCTTGAGAATAAAATGAGTATCGAGCTTTAAACTCCAAATCTAAATTCACAATTTTGCACTGACATCAAGTCCTCACAGTGTCAAGTCTATTGTAGAAGCAAGAAATGCAAACATCCACACCCCAGTAACCTCAGTAGATCAGTATGTGATGGAACAAGCTGTGATGTGTTTGACAGCTTTGTTGAACCGCATGGGAACACATGCTCTTGCTCATGTTGCGCTACTACTCTCATATATAGCTGAGTAATCACACTTTTTATTTGTCCAAACACCCACTCTCTTTACTGAAAGCCACAAGTTCAGACCTGTTCTGTGGACATTGCTGCACAGCTTCCTGGGAAATGTAGGAGATCACTGTGTAATGATTAAAACAATATCATTTTTTGCCAAAAAGGCACAGAACCCAATTGTTTTGGACTAGCAAGACTGTCCAAAAGGAAATCCTTAAGGGAAAGTCTTTCCCTTACCATTTGTTGATGTGCAGAATTGAGCAGTTCTCCAGCTGCTGGTGTTGAATGACTTTCAGCTCGACACACTGATTTGGCCAGGAGGGTTTGGCCAGAGGTCTGAATGTCGTCTCCAGCACCACGTATGATGGAGGAGATTATTGTTCAGCTAATGGCTTTATTACAAGAGTGGGGCGACTGTAATTTCACTCACAGCAATGAATCACTGAATGATTCACAGCTGAGATCCACAGGAGCTCCTCATTGGTGGTCTCACCAGAGCCACATGCAGATGTCCTATTATCCAGTAATAGTCCTTCCACTCCTGTTCAACGACTTCCACTTGGCCCAAGAGACATTTTTTCACGTTAAGTGTCGTTTTACTAAAGTCAATGGAGGGAATAAATTTGGGAAAAACCAATGTGAGGACAGATGACAAAGAGACGCAGACATGCTATAAAACTACCAATCTACAACAGACTTCACTGGAGAAAACCATTAATTCTTTTGCTACGTCCAGGGGACCAGTATTTGGTTAAATGGACTTCCAGGCTGCAGATAAATCAACACCTTTCTGCCTGAAGTAATGCAGCGAATGATGTATTTATTGAGACTGTGTCAGTGAAGATGTTGCTCCAACTCTGACTTCATTTATGAGATTGAATAGAATCAACATTTTTACATTAATGAGCTTAACAAAAGTAGTATTTGCTGCACGGGTGTCCCATTAAGCCATTAATCTCTTGCACGTTGGTCACTGTAAAATAACTTCACAGCCTCTTCAGTAATGGTGGAATCCATGGAAATAACCTTTTTTTCAATACATGCAGCATGTCCACCATGTCTACACACATGTATCATGTCGTGAAAAGTAATCTTAGCAACAGTTACCTCACTAGCGAACTAAAGCTGCAAATGTTAGTGTACAGAGCTACTGAGTGCCACTTTCAAGGTCAAGCATTTTCTTTGCTGACTATATTTTGTCGTGTTACGAAACATGTCAAAAAAAGGTGTTCTCACAGAATCACAGTCACTCTGAGGAGATGTGTGAAATCTCACTTATGCTAACACAGATTATGGTAATGTTAGTAACGTTAGCTCGTCCTACTCTTTTATTTGATCTACAACTTGTCAGTCCCTTCTCTTGTAAAGTTAAAAGTGAGACTTACAGTTTTCAAATAGGAGCGAAACACACATGTAAGCTCATGCAAATGCATGTTTCTCATTTTAAAACAAGGGAGCTGGAGACATAGAAAGTCAGCTGGAGGCAGCAATTTAACGTAGTCATGAAGCTAATGCAATGTTAGCATAATAAGCAACCTAAAGGTAAAAATCTACCAGCTACAATTATCATTTCAGCTGGGTTAGCAAATTGCCCGCTTCTGTGTCTAGAATCTGTCTGAATCAACGACCCATTGTTTTAAAAATCAGCATGAATATCAAGTGGTGAATGTGCTGCCACTATAAGCTGCATGATGTGCTTTGTGAGAGCGGAGAGATCGGTCAATTGGACTGTGTGTTGGTCATTCAAGAGGCCTTATATACTTATTTTATATATACTTGGGTATTTTTAAAGTGGTTGTCGTGAAGCCTCAGCTCTGTCGTGAAGCCCCGTGAAGCTCAGATCTGCAATAAAGCATACAATGTGGCACTATTGACACAGTAAGCTGCAGCCTCTCCTGACAAACGCTGCAGCTTTAAAAATGCATAAGTCAACAATACTGATGAGCATCGTTTGTGTTGGCACTCCATATCGACAAGCATCACTATAAAAACTGCCTTACTGGCTTTCATAGAGAGGGAGAGATGCCTTGTTTATTCTCATACACCTTCCACTGAAACGGTTTAGCAGGAAAACCCCTTTCTCTCTCCAAATACCTTCCTTTAACCATAAACCCATTAACCAGCAGCAGCAGGATAAGTGGAGGCTTTGGCTTATTATTTTGTGGCTTTCCTGCTGTTTTTGTGGCTCAGTTGTTCGATCTGTCAGGCTGAGCCCAACACCGCCTGCTATTATAGGTGGTCTGCTGTACCCAGACCACCTATCCTTTCTGTTCTGTCCCTGTTCACTGAGTTAAAGAAGCGAGCCTTAGCTATGAGAAGCCTAGCACCATCTTGTGGCTTTGGACCATAGCTGCATTGCAGCCCTTCCACAACTCTACTAAATTGCCAGCACAATGCAAGCTCCAGTGGCGCAATCGGTCAGCGCGCGGTACTTATAAGACAGTATCCTGCAGAGTGATGCCGAGGTTGTGAGTTCGAGCCTCACCTGGAGCAGAGAAGTTTTAAGCTCGTGTGACAGATTAAAACCTCCGACATGTTGACAGCAGCTAGGAATATGAGATTATTCTGCTTGGATCAGAGCAGGCAGAACTGCATTGCTGAGATCAAATCAACTGCAGTGCAGCTTGTGCTTGTTGCATACATTGATATTGACATATTTGGCCACATTTTCATATTGTGAAATGATCGCCTCAGCCATGACCTTTTGAAATGACAGCATCAGCATTCGATTGAGTTTATTGAACAAATTAACAAGCTGTTGTTTAAAATATGCACATTAATAACACAAATATATATTTTTCATATTATCAATTGGTAGTCAATTGGTCTAATGATACAGAAATGGTTAACATTTTTAAACATTCAGCAGATACGGTGTATCCCCAAAGTGCTTCTTGGTGCAGGGACTGGAGGATCAGTAGGTGTGAATTGTGCTTCGAGTTGATGGTGTCACTCTGCCTTGTGATGCAGGATGTTTGAAGAAGACACTGAGGCTGTCTGGCTGACTTGTGGCTTAAGCAGTTCCAGGCATTTGGTCCAGTCTGTCTCTGTCTGAGCCAACACCAGGCAGAGACATGGATTACTGTTGATTTTTGCGCACATTCTGTCCAGTGACTGTAATCACTCAACAAAGATGGTCAGTTTAGGCTTTTGGCTTTTGACAGTTGGATTTTATTTTTTATTTTTTTGCAGTCTGTCTGTGTGTGTTTTCACTGTGTGCGTTGTCCTACAAACCCCATTTCCTTTGCCCGTGTCGTCCAGCTGGCAGGCGTAGGGGGAGCTAGCGAGCATGGATAAGACAGGGAGCAGGAACAGCAGCCTGCAGAGGAAAAAGCCACCATGGCTCAAACTGGACATCCCAACCATCCAGCTGACGCCGGACGACACGCCCACAGTCACTCAGGTAAAAATACAAAATCAAACACAAGTCAGCACAGTTGGACTGTATTTAGAATAGCATTTTAGACAGGTACTACTCCAACTGTCGATTCAGTGAGTTATTACAAATTTATAACCGTGCAAGTTCATCCTCTTTGCCTGTAGCTGATCACTGTTAGACTTTTACAGATCTTTTACTTGTTTATATTATGCTCACATAACGAGGCACAGAGGGCATAAACTGTGTGTGCGTGTGTTTTACAGCCGGTGAAGCGCCTACGCAGTGTCAGCATGCCAGGGGAAAACCCTCAGACCTGTATTGCTGCCTTGGAAACTTCCAACAACTACCTCAGACCTCCTCTTGAAAGACTGCCCTCCTTCACGCAGTCCATCAAGAGGTTAGACACACACACACACACACTCACACACACACACAAATACAGACACATCCCGAGGAAGCTTTTCTTTTTCTTCTTTCCTCTCTGCTGATTTTCTCCAGCTGCCAGTTTCCTTCAGCATGTTGTGTCATCTTTGTTTCTAATAATTCTTCTCCTCTAATAACAAAACTAATTGAGGCTGCTGACTCCTTCCTGATTTAACACAAATTAATCTTGCTCTCTCTTCTTCTCTCTTGTCCTCCCTTTTCTTTTATTTTGCCTTATTTACGATCTGCCTTTCCCCACTGCCTCCCTGTCCTCTTCTCTACATGCTTCACGTTCAGTGAGAAACGGGTGCGCTTTGAGCGGGTCAACACAGTTCCCCCAAAGGGTCAGAGGGGCCCCAGGAGGGTGTCGACCGTCCGAAGGCGGTCCTGCATCCCCAAAATACTGACCCGACGGCGTTCATCTATACCCAAACAGATCATCAGGTACAGGAGAGGTAGAGGATGGTGGGAGGCGATAAAAGCAGTTTGAAGGATTCACAGCACTTCAGACCCACAGTACTTTATTTTAAATTCCAGTGACGAGATATCAGATATGTAAGAGAATATGTACAGCTAAAATATTCTAGTGTGATGAGAGTCTATAATTTGGATATTTTGGTGCAAACATCATACTGTTTAAATGGAGAGGTAAAAGAAGTGAATGTTATATAAATATAGTAGTATCAGACAACCTTAGAACTACTAAAAACACCCTCATGACATGGTTTTAGGCAACTATCTTTAGTGAAAATGTACATGTTACCTGTTGAGAGGAGTCAGACAAAGATAACATGGAGTTTTTCCCTTAGGAGTTGGTGGGGACCAAATACAGAGCTAAAATTGGAGAGATTGTTGGACTCAAATTCATCAACAAGTTGCCAGAAACTTTGCAACGTGCTTCTATGCAGAAAAAAGAATCTTTTGTCAGTAAATGTTAACTCTGGTTGTAGGAGCAGGGGTTTATTACCTAATTATATATAGAAGTGAACTACCCAGGATGAGGATTTTACTGTTTTCCCTTGTTTCCTCTTGATGTCTGTATTGACTGAAAGCTTTTAGCCCTCTGCATTCTCTGTGCGCCGCAGATGTGAGGCTTTGAAACAATGTCTCTGACACATGAAGGCTGTATGTAAGCTCTCACACACGGTGTATCAGTATCAGTCCAGGTGGCACAAAGGACCACATGGTTTGAGGCAGACAAAATAATACAATTACTCACACAGGCTATCTATGTGCCTCCCGCAGCATGTGGGCCACATCAAAGCGCCACTAAATTGAATGTAAATGTTTGAACGCGGAGTCAAAACTAAAACCTTGAGACAGAGCCTTCAAAGGAATGTCTTAATGTCTTAACTTTATCTTTCTGAACGTTTACTAGCCTTGTACGTGTATGTGAGAGAGAACCAGAATTAATGCGTTTGATGTTTATGAGAGAATTAATGGGATTGAGGGGAAGTTTTTTGTGTGTGTGTACACGACTTGTTGGAGGTTAGCAAGGGTGCGGCGTCCTCAGAGGAAAGCATGAAAACAGGATAAATCTTCACTCCTCAAACAATGTGTGCGTGTGTGTGTCAGCGGGTGATTTGCTACAAACTTGTGGCTTGCAGGGTAACGGGGAGGAAACCCTGATGTTTGTTGATCTCCGGTACAACAGGGAAAAAAAAAAGCTTTATGAGTCATTTTTCATGTTAGGGAGCCACTCATTTTACCAGAGCAGGCCAAATATTTACACGGATAATAATTTCCCCCAGTCAGATACAGGTAATCATAGGTGTTACAACTGAACTTCACACGCTCAGTTGGACTCTTTTTAACGTCTGACAGGAACCCATCGCTGCAAAGCAAGGTGGAGTTAAAGTTAAACCTTTGTGGTGCTACCACTCCAGTTTATGAATGTGTGTGTGTGTCATGTCCAGGCATGTTCCAGTGCCCTGCCTCCCTCTCTCCTCCCTCCTAATGTGTATGATGTCCCCTCTCGCTCTTCTAATCTTCCATTTCCTGTGGAGAACTGGTGTGTTAGAGGGGGAACTGGTAGGGCAGAGTAACAGGCAGAGTGACAGAGAGAGAGAGGGGACCTTATTGGTAGAGGTCATAGAGGCTCTGGATGGGGGGAATATTCAGTTTGACATGGACCAGATCTGCTGTCTTCTCTGCCCAGTAGGTCACATCCTTTTACACGAACTCTCAAGAAGGGATACTGGGAGGCCTGCCAGCCACTGACACATTCACAAACTCGCTCACACGCAGACAGTCATATGGAAACTTGTGCTGTTTGCCGGTGACACGAGGTCAGAAAATTTAAGAGCCTCCCTGCTCATCAGTGCTCCGAAAGACCGAGTCCAGCTGGTGGGAGACTGGAAGTCCTCTGTGGATCTCTCAGCATCAGGGTGCTCTCTGTGGAGATCAGATTGCAGACTGAGGAGATCAACACCGGCTTTTGCTCTAACCTTTGATTAACCGGGAGCTCAGGGAGCAGAACGGGGATGTTGCACAGAGTCTGGACATGTGGTGATCATCCTTTCTTTGCGTAATAGCGAGTGTTACAAGGTACTGCTGGCCTGGATATCAGGAAATCCCCTTATGGAACACTGCATGTGTGATCTGTGGAGGATCAGTTCGCGTTTGGCGGATCAGGGTTTATTGCTGGTCAGGGGGTAAGCGGGGACAGTATGTTAGTGATGCTGGGGATGGAGGCTGTACAGCTCCACTGTCCTTGCCCCCCTCAAGTATGACCCAGACCCTGAACCCCTCGTGGAGCTCTCTGGACAGGTGAGTGTGTTGTGGTTCTGCTCAATGGGGCAAACCAGTGCAGGGGACACTAAACAAATATGTTGATAAAGTCCTTGTTTTTCAGGGATTACATTGTTTCCTTAAAATAAAATATAAAATGTTTTAGCTGAAACGACTTTTAGTCTTTAGACTTTGTTTGCTTGCGATCAGATAACATATGTAATACTTCTGGCTCTTTCTTTCCACAGTAGGGATGGTAGTATTGAGTATTCACACGCTCAAAAGGACAGTTTGACATTTCAGGAATGCGCTTTGCCCGCTTAACAAAAGTCAGTTGGGAGGACTAACACGGCTGTCATGTCTGTATAACAGATATGAAGCTACAGTCAACAGTAGACAAAGACTGCAGAAAGGCGGAAAACAACAAGCCTGAGAGGTGCCTACCAGCAGCTGATTAACGTGTCACAACTCATTTGTTTATATAGTGTTTAAATGCTGGTAGGTGGACTTTTTTACTTTTAGACAAAGCCAGCTGTTTCTCTCTGTTGTCCCAAGCTAAGCTAACTGGTTGGCTGAAAGTGGTATTTAATTGTGTGAGAGAAAGTGGTTGACAGTTCATAGAATTTCTTTAAATGTTACATTATGCCTCCAAGTAGCAATACCACAGTGTAGACACACTTTAAAAGTATCAGCAGCAAGGTGTACATACAAGTATCGAAAGTAAAAGTACAAATGCACCTTGTTGTGATGTTGCATCTCGCCATGTTGGAGCTAATTTTAACAAGTTTATATAGTGTTCCAACTAAAAAAAAAAGCTGTCAGACATGAAGTGGATTAAAAAGTTTCCGTTGCCTGTGAAACAAATGACAGTAAAAGCAGGAAGAAGCACAAAATGGAAATTTAAGTTATTACCAGAATGACTGTAGCGAGTAAATTTTAGTTTTTAAAATTAGTTTTCATTGCTTTTACTTTGGATAATTATTGTGCGACTAAAGACAAATATTGTGTCTGTCCTGTGTGAACAGCATTTAGAGCAGTGACGCACCAAAGCAAAAGTTGAAAGTGTTTTTGCAGGTTTTTGTCCAACTGAATTATCTTGGTTTTCTCTGTCAGGTAACACTAAACCCCTGTCGCTGCTGGACTAAACCAATCAGAAAACGTAATCTCTATTATCAGTGTCCTTATTTATCTTCTCTGTTTGTTCTCCTCTCTATTTTTTCAGTCATAGTATTTGTTTGGATTGTAGATTTGCCCCATGGCCTCTTCTCCGTGATGAAATGAATGCTGTCTAAGCCTGTAATTACGGTACAGTAGATTGCTGCTTCATGCGTACCAGCCTTACCTTGAGGATATGAAAGCTAATTCATGTGGCTTAACCTCGCTTTAATCTTTGACGGCTGATGGATTTGTGCTGTTGTCAACCGGTCATGAAATATTTTATTTATGGTTTTGTGTGGGCGAATGTGACCTGCATGCCTGTCGGCGCATGTGTGCGCACAAATACCCGCTTATCTAAACAAACACAAACAAATGTCATCTATCTTGAAACAGGCCTTGATTCACAATGTGGGCGAGTGTTTGCACCAGTTTTACCATCAGCGGATGTTGTGTTAATCTTGACTGTGATCTGTATTTAACAAAGATTTTTGGATTTTCTGTGTGATGAGTTGTTCGTCAGTTATTTCTATATTCTGACCTTCTCTTTGTTTACACCTCCTGCTCAGCGAGGCCCAGTCTGACTCCCGTCTCTCTCAGCTTTCCTAAACCTGTCTTCCCTCTAAGACGTTCCTCTCTGGAGGGACAACAATCAGGGCCGCGCCACCCCCTCCCTGCCCCTGTGCAGCCTTAAAAGGCTTCCCCAGCTGGCCTCTCTCTTGATGATGAGGCTCAAGTGTTTATTACTGAGAGTTCTGCTCTCCAAACAGTCTCCCCAGAGCGGCCTCCCCCTCCTGAACACACAGCCTGGCACGCAGGCACTGCTTCATGGGGAAAAACCTGGATGCACACACTGAGTGCACATTTAATGAGTTTAAATGAGGGACACAAACACACGCAGCCAAGTCAGGTCATCAGCTGCAGGACTTTGAGGCAACATCTGCTTCTTTGCTGCTGACAGAACAGAGGGCAGGAGGCCGTGTAAGGATCAAGACAGTGTGTTTCCTTCAGCCTCTGTAAGCTGCGCGCAGAGAAAGATAAAGATAGAGGAGGGGGACAAATACGAGAGAGGAGCTGCTTTTATGAGGATATTCTGGGTCTGATATGTTTGCATGTTGCACAACAGACCTCCATCTAATCCACCAACCCCCTGCAGCATCATCATAGTCCTTACTGTGATCTGTGGCTGTAGAGATGCTGACCTGTATTTTTTAATTTTTCATTATCCAATCACTTAACTGTCATGTTATGCCACTAAACCTGATTGTCAATTTTCTTTGTGCTGCAAATAGATTTCACGAGTTTCACCCTATACACACTCATCTTTCTGCCTTTTTTGGTTTTAAATGATTTTCAAAAACTTTTTTCAACTTTGCTTTTCAGTTTATTTTAGGTACCAAAGGAAAAGTGCTCCATATTTAAAAATGACAAAACCAGATGCTCTGTTGTCTTCACACGTATGGTTCTCTTCATCAGTATAGACAGGAAGGCAATCAACAAATGAAGCAATTAACCCCTCAACTAATCCCCAATATCCAGCTGCAATCAGTCAACTAATCAGCATATTGTTCTGCTAACGAGGAGCGATGTACGGCTCCATCTGTCATTTTCTGAAGGCTAAAGCAGATTAAAGACAAAAAATAGAACTAGAATAAAGACAATCAGGACAACAATGTTTTTATGATTTCATTTTCTTTGAGGGTTTGGCTCAGCCCGTTGTCGTGACTTGCCGTTTTCCTTAAAGCAACAGAATCATCAGTCCAAAACCTATTTTTTGGTCTTTATGAGCTGTTTTAACTTTCCAAAAGAGCCTCAGGTTAAGTCAGTACTTGCTAAACTGATGATATTTTCATTAGCCTGGACTGTATTTTGTGTTTTGCACTAATTGACAAATGTTAGCATGCTAACACGCTAACCTAAGATGAAGATTGCAGTAAACAACCAGCTAAGCGTCAGCATGTTAGCCTTGTCAGTGTGATTATGTTAGCATGGCTGTGGGTTCTGTGTCTTTGTTACCATTTAGTATTGTGAATTCCTTTATTTTAAGTAACATCATTCTAAAGTCCTGTTATGTTTCAGGCCTTGAACAGAATGCTAACATTAGACAAAACACTTTTCCAATGAACTTTTCTAAATTCTCGTGTGCCACACTTGTCAGAATATTCCCTTTTCACTCCGTTACTAACTCTAGTGTGTCCCGTCTTCAGGGGTACAGCCGACTGGTTTGGGGTGAGCAAAGACAGCGACAGCACCCAGCGATGGAGGAGGAAGAGCCTGCAGCACTGCAGCCATCTGTACGGGGGTCTGAAGGCACAGGTGATGCGGGAGATGGAGCTACACAGCCAGGACAACCTCTCCCTGGCCAGCACTGAGACCCCTCCTCCCCTCTACCTCCCACCCCACCACCCCTGTCACCGTCACTATGGCATGCAGAGGGTAGGCCAGCGCTCGGGGCACCTTTGAGGGACAGAGGAGGAGATATTCTGCTTTTCCTCCATCACACTTTCTCCTTCACTCTTTGGCTTTTTTCTTTATGTTAGATTCTTGGTGCTTGCTTCACATCTTTGCTTCGTCATCTTGCTTTGGGTTCAATTGATGGCTATTTGAAGACTGATACATAAAGTAAAACTAACTGCTTCTAGACCGGCATCATAACTACTGTGGCACCGCTAGTATTAATGAAGAACCCGATACATAAACTGATCTGGTTCCTGCAATTCTGATCAATATCTGACAAGGAGGTAATTCAATTCCCAGGCTTGCTTTTCTTATAATAATTTCATCATAGCTACAAAAAAATCACGAGTATGATACACAATTTTCTGAGACAGTTGTTTCAAAGGATGCGCAGTCTTCATCTGTCCCATTGATTGTTTCAAGAAGGAGCACTGGGTGGTGTGGGTGGTGTGGATTTAAATCCATTGTGAGGATAAAATTAACAAGTAAACAATGTAAATTATATCAATTTGATTACAGGATCTTGAAAATTACCAAAATATCACCTCTTTGCCACTAAAATCACCTTAATAAGCACCTTAAGCTAATTTCTTCTTGGCACATCAATCCAACCCTATGTTAATGTGTGTTGTGTGCATCCCTGCTGCTCCCTGTCCTGTCGCTGTGTGTGACAACCAAGATTTAAAACAAATCTGGGTTGAAAGAACAAATACCTACTTTGTGTTTGTGTATGTGTGTGTGTGTGTGCGTGCGCAGATCGTAGACCCCCTGGCCCGGGGTCGCGCCTTCCGCATGGTGGAAGAGGTAGACGGCCTCAGTGTCCCGCAAACTCCCATCACGCCTGGCACCGCCTCCCTCTGCTCCTTTTCCAGCTCCCGCTCCGCCCTCAACCGGTTGCCACGACGACGCAAACGGGAGTCTGTCGCAGTCATGAGTCTCAAAGCTGCAGCAGCACTAATGAAGGTGTCTGATTTGTCTTTATACTGTAGATTTCAGTTTTACGATCTTTGCAAAAAAAAGAGCTTCAGCCTCAGAGCTCCTGCCAGCCCCTGTTGCTCTGAGATAACTTCCCTTTTCTGCCCAATGCAAATGCACATTAGGACCAGCTAAAACTGTGCCAATATTGCTGAATGGCCGCAGTGTATGCAATTAGCAAACAGCAGTGGATCACGATGTTTAGTCTCACACAGGCTCAGGATGGATGAATGTTTGACATCTTTATGGCATTTTGTAGCAAATCTTTTGAAGAAGGAGTTAAGTCGGGCTTTAATTTACATATTTTAAAAAACACTGAATTTTCATGCGCATGCACACACTTTAATCTCCATTATTGTGCGATTATGACATTTCTAGAAAAAGTACTGTGTGCTTTATTTGTGCGTGTGTGTGTGTGTGTGCGCGCACGTGTGCATGTGTGGGCATGTTACATAAATCATGAGATCAGCTTGTCTTATTGCGGATTAAACTCAGGCGAAATATCTTACAGTAGGGCACAGATGACTCTCACTGTGGCTCTCTGGCTGCACGCTCGCACATATGAAGGCATGACCGGATGCTGAGAGTGTGTGTGTGTGTGTGTGTGTGTGTGTGTGTGTGTGTGTGTGTGTGTGTGTGTTGGACAGGGGTTGCTGTGGGAGTCTGACCAGCAGATGGTCTGTGATAATACACACACTGAATGCTCAGCTATTTGCTGGATTGCAGTCAGAATATACTCTAGATGTGCAGAACTAATCCACTGGCACACTGAGGTCACTGATGCTACGTAAGCATCACACGATCTTTAAAGAAGTACAAGCACAGTCGTAGGTTCCTCCAGATAAACTATCAGGCCCAGGATAAAGTGTATGTGTCTTGGCTTCATTATTTATCATAATAAATTAGTTTGTGTGTGACTGTGTTTGTTAGGGTCGGACATTAGGCGACAGCACCGCCGGGCGATGTCGCAGACGGAGTTTCATGCCTCCTAGTTTCTATGAAGACGACACCGTGGACTTCCCTGATGATCTGGACACGTCCTTCTTCACCAGAGTGAGCAGTAGATACACCTCCACACTGCCGCCAGCTGTTCAAGGGTATCCTGGCAAGGGTGTGAAAAAGACACAATGTTTTTCTGTGTAGCCTTTCTTTCTGGCCTTGTTACTGTCAGACAAAGGTATAAAACTGCTGCAAGAACACAAGAAGACTTTTTTTGCTCTGGGCATAGTAAACTAGCTGATTTACTCAGTTGATGTGCTGATTTGAAGCCTTCTCTTGGTCTGAGAATACATGTATCGATGTTTTTGAGATTTGAATTCTTGCTTACTTAGGTTTCATCTTTGCAGGACGGCCTCCAGGATGAGCTGTCCAGCTACGCTGATGAAGTATTTGAGACGCCATCGGAGGCTGCCCTCAAAGAGCTGGATGAGAGCGAGCTCACAGGAAGTGCACTGGACAAGAATGAACTGGAGAGGAGCCATCTCATGCTGTGGGTTGATTTTTATTAATTATAAGCCTCTGACATGCTGCTCTGACTGACATATTCTTCATCTGACCCTCTCATTTACAAGCTCTCTTCCGCCTCTTTGATCCAGGCCCTTAGAGCGAGGATGGCGGAAAGCAAAAGACGGTTCCCTGGTCCAACCGAAGGTGCGTCTGAAACAGGAAGTGGTTAGCGTCAGTAGCCACCAGCAGCGGGGACAGAGGATTGTAGTTCCCGTTAAGAAGCTGTTTGCCAGAGAGAAGAGGCCGTATGGGCTCGGCATGGTCGGTCGTCTCACGAACCGGACGTACCGCAAGCGGATCGACAGCTTTGTCAAAAGGCAGATTGAGGACATGGATGATCACAGGTAAGACAGCTGATTCTCTTTTCCTTATGGGATGACTTTACTATGATGTGTCCCAGCTAATGGAGCCTAAAGTGATCTTGCTGCCCCCCCACCACCCCCCAAGGCCTTTTTTTACCTACTGGATCACATTTGTCCACTTGCTCATCACCATCCTGGCCGTCACCATCTACGGCATCGCCCCTGTGGGCTTCTCCCAACACGAAACTGTCGACTCTGTGAGTTTATTTTACAGCTGTCATTATGATAAAATCAGTGTCTTCTGCTGAAAACGTTGACTGAGTAACCGTAACTCTTTTTTAGGTGTTGAGAAACAAAGGAGTTTACGAAAACGTTAAGTTTGTGCAACAACAGAACTTCTGGGTGGGTCCAAGCTCAGTAAGTATTTCCTTCTTCTCGTCTACTGTCTTCCATCCATGATTGTAATTTGCACAGATTTTAGTGTGATTATTATTATGTGATTATTAATGAAATGATAATCTATTTAACTATAAATAATGGGTTAAATAGTTGAAACAAAAATGGCTGACATAGGTAGCTAAAGGCTAATGAGTTGTGTTGAATAATGAACACAGTCAGGTCATGACAGGTGGTGTTTATGGAGGCTTTATCTTGTTTGAGGGTTGTGGGTGTACTTCGGAAACCTCTCTCTTTCGAACCCACAACCAAACCGAGCTGTGATGTCATCCTGCCGATGTCCCGCAGGAGGCGCTGATCCACCTGGGCGCAAAGTTTTCTCCTTGCATGCGTCAAGACCAAGAAATCCACAAGCTGATCCAGGAGAAGAGGGCGAAAGAGAGGGAGTCCGGCTGCTGCGTGAGGAACGATCGCTCCGGCTGCCTGCAGACTTTACAGGAGGAGTGTTCGGTCAGTTACACCCGGGTTTTGTGCATTCACACAGCTGAAAAACAGGAGAGGAAAGAGAGTTTTTAGGCAGCTCTGGTTGTACCATTTAGTCACATGATTACAGAATACGAGATTAATATGAATGAGCTCTTTAACGTCCGTCTGTCCGTCCTCTATTGCAGAGTACCCTGGCTGTTTGGGTGAAGTGGCCTCAGCACCCCAGTGTTCCCTACCTGAATGGTACACTACGCCAGCACGGTTCAGTCTGCCACCAGGACCCCAGGTAACATTAAAAACACTGTGTTGTAATGAAATACACTGAGGCTTGTGGGGATCATAATTCAGAGAGCAACAGCCAGCTGACACATTCTTGGAAAGTTTCATTTCAATCCATGTGTTGATTGAGTTTTGAACTGGATTTTCGTAGAATTTGTCTGGAGCCAGCCTCAGTTTCTCCGCATGATTGGCCGGATGACATCACCAAGTGGCCAGTAAGTACATGCACATGTTGCTTTTTATTATATCTAAACTGTTAAACACTCAGATCCCCAAAACTACAACCACAAGCCACTAAACAGAGGTAAGCTTGGAGACTTTTCTCATTTCAGTCAGCCCGCTCAACTGTTTGGTATCAGTCCTGGTCCCGCCCCTCACCCCGCATGTCTTAGATGTTTCTCACCTCCGACACAATGGTCATTCATCTCTGGAGAAGCCTGATACTGACCTTTTCATTTGAATAAGCAGAGAACCCTCCGTCGTTACCTAAGCTGTAAAACACAAGTCAAAGCTGAATGTCTGAAAGAGCAAACTTGTTTTGCTACGATCTGTAGGTTTGTACAAGGTACAACTCTGGGAATCACACCAACCTCCCGCACATCGACTGCACCATCACAGGCCGGCCCTGCTGCATCGGAACCAAAGGACGGTGAGAATCAGTGTCACATGGAATAAACGTGGAACGACTTGGATCAGCCAGAACAGTATTCCTATTAATTCAGTATCAAGTCTGCAGCATATGTGACAGTTACTGAACTAAACTGAGGAGAAACTGAAAAGACCAGGCTGATAATACTGACAAAAAAATGAAATATTGGTATTTCTTTCTGTTTGGCTGATGAAGTATTTGCTCTTGTAGATGTGAAATCACTTCCAGAGAGTACTGTGATTTCATGCACGGCTACTTCCATGAGGAGGCTACGCTCTGCTCACAGGTAGGACGAACACACACACACTGTCATCTTCCTTTATCTCAATATGACTGCTGCTTCTTATTCACCAACCACATACAGTCAGCGTTTCAGACAGCATCTGTGACGCAGACACGTTTGAATTTAAAACAGCACTGCTCCAGGTGAGGCTCGAACTCACAACCTCGGCATCACTCTGCAGGATACTGTCTTATAAGTACCGCGCGCTGACCGATTGCGCCACTGGAGCCTGCGGAGAGCTGTGAACTGAAAGGACTTTGGACTGAATTCAACACTCTCGCTTTCCTCCACAGGGTGGCAGTGGACCTTCAGCCTGACTGATAACACTTTCTTTTCCCCCTTGCTGTCGCTCTCTCTTCCAGGTGGCCTGCATGGACGACGTGTGCGGTCTGCTGCCTTTCCTCAACCCGGAGATCCCAGACCAGTTCTCCAGACTCTGGCTGTCCCTTTTTCTTCATGCTGGGTGAGTAAACTCTCTTTATCTCACTACATGCCTCAGTATTTATGTCTGTCTCCATCACAGATTTGTCAAAACAGATAAGCTATCAGGTGGATTTGGGTCGATATAACTGTCTCGTCTGTGTCTGTAGGATCCTGCACTGCTTGGTGTCGGTGTTTTTCCAGATGACGGTGCTGAGGGACTTAGAGAAGCTGGCCGGCTGGCTGAGAATCTCCATCATCTACATGTTAAGCGGCATCACAGGCAACTTGGCCTCATCTATCTTCCTCCCCTACAGAGCGGAGGTACAATGAGTCTGAAACTAAAACCCCCAGAAGCACTGCTCTCTGTTTCTATGAATACCAGTCCTGAAAATATGAAACACTTTTATGGAGCCAGATCTGATTCCTGGGTGTCTTTTTAAGCACATGTTAAACCGCTTTGTCATCGACCTGTTTCCTCCGTTTCGTCTCAGGTGGGTCCTGCAGGCAGCCAGTTCGGCATCCTGGCCTGTCTGTTTGTGGAGCTGTTTCAGAGCTGGCAGATCCTTGAGCGACCGTGGCGGGCTTTTGCCAAGCTGCTGGCCATCTCAGTCTTCTTCTTCTCTTTCGGTCTGCTTCCCTGGATCGACAACTTTGCCCACATCTGCGGTTTCGTGTCGGGGTTCTTCTTGTCCTTCGCCTTCCTGCCGTACATCAGGTGGGTGTAGACTTTTCTGCAGTTAAGAAGTATTTTGTAGAACAGTAAGAGGCTCTGACTTGCTCCTCTAACTCCAGATTGAAAAGAATAACACAGGTTTCCTCCTCAGCTTTGGGCAATCCGACATGTACCGGAAGCGGGTCCAGATCTGCGTCTTCCTGCTGGTCTTCCTGGGGCTCCTCTCCGCCCTGGCCGTCCTCTTCTACGTCTACCCCGTGAAGTGTGACTGGTGCGAGTACCTCACCTGCATCCCCATCACAGACAAGCTCTGTGAGAAGTACGACCTGAACGCTCACCTCCTCTGAGCTCCTGAACTGTCAGCCGGACACTGACGCCTGAGCGGCTCCGACATTTTGAAATGTTGGATGTTGATGAAGTTTGATATCGAGAACGGAGATTTCACCTGAAATAAAAAGCAGTGTTTTATTATTTCACGGGGACATATTTGTTTGACTGAATGAAGGCGATGCATGAGAGCCTTCAGGCACTTGGTTAAAACTTTCACCTGCATGGGAACAAAACTAACAATGTAAAGGTGTCTGAAAAGAACTAAGGATTGATTAATGTGTGATTGATCTCTAGCTGGGCTAATCAATGACCAGTCACACTGGAGGAGAGTTACAAAGACGGTTACTGCTCCTTTGTGGTAAAACACCCACCCAGACTTCTCAGCGCCCCCCAGTGGCCAAACGGAGGCGGTACAACCTGAGATTGCTGCAGTGGAGTTGTGTTTTTTTACTTTTTTTACTGATGTTGTGTCCATTTTTCTGGATGTCATTAGAGTTAAAACTCGCCAAGAAATGAGACTCTAAAAAGCATGAATGTGCCTTACTGACACACACACACGCACACAGTCTTTTTGTGCCATGTATCAGTTTGTTTCAGCAGTGTCTGATGTTTTGGGTCCTGATTCTTAAAGGCAGCATGAGTAGGAGTTTCCAGGATTAACAACAAAAAAAAACATGTGGCAGTGTCTGAATCTGCAGAGATCCTGTGATATCTTGCTGTCAGGATGGGCGTCAACCATTGGATAATTACTGTACAGGTGCCACACCCAAGAGGACGCTCTGAGCCGGAGAGGAGGGGCCAACTTTGAACGTTGTGTTTACAAACCGCACTTGAATCCTCCTTATTCTGCCTTTAAACATCAGAAACTGCGTTTTCAAATGTGTTTTACTCCAGTATTTGGTGGCTGAAAAGCCACTTAGTTATTTTTTTTTTCCACCACAGCTTTTAATGCACTTAAATCACAAACTGATCTTTTTTCTGTACTCACCCTGTGTTACATCAGTGCAGAGCACACCTGTATGTTAATCTGCTCCTTGTGAATAGCTGTTACTGAGACAAATGTGTGTTTTTTTATTCAGTAAGGTGGCGTTTTAGCTACCTGACAATAAACGCAACAAGACACAGCCATGTTTATGTCTTTGTTTTCTTGATTGCATAGAACACACACCTTTGCAATACCTTAAATATCAAAATCCTCCATTAAATGCCTGCATTTATCATTTACTTCAGTATTACAAGAGATAATTCAAATCTTAATCTATTACAGACTGTTAAACTCTGATATTATACTCTTGCAGTTAAAAAAGTTTGTTTAACATAGGAAAGTGCTGAACAAACTAAAAACCGAAATGCCAGTGGGCTGTGGACAATGACTAGAGAAGAAAACATCAATGACTAGGGTCCAGGTTAAAGGTACAGCTCAGAAATAGTGACCTGTCCTGACATTTATTCCTGCAGCACACAGCAGCTGGGTTCACTCATGCACATTCTTCAGGAAAAAGACACACAAACAAGCTCCAGTGGCGCAATCGGTCAGCGCGCGGTACTGGACAGTGACCTGCAGAGCAATGCCGAGGTTGTGAGTTCAAGCCTCACCTGGAGCAGTGAAGTTTTGCTGTAGTGGTTTGAGTTGACCTAAAACTCACCGACTGATCACAGATCAGGCTCAAGATATGAATTCAAATGTGTTTATCCTAATCATCGGCTGACTGTACTACTCAAAGACTCCAGGCTATGCGCTTCATACAGATACTGTCTTGATTAAAGTTAACATATGTGTCCCAATAAAGAGACTGCTGATGCTTCAAATAACAGTTTAAATGGCAGGATTGTCATTAAACTCTGCAATAGTATTTACACGAATAGCAGATCCATGCATCCTTTGGTGCAGTTACTCAGTATCTTACATAGTGTGCAGTACCTTTACAGAGACAGCTGGAACAGCACCGATGGGCTCTCGCAATCTTTCGTGAGATGTTTGTGGAAAGTGAACAGCAACGATGTGATGGGAAAAACTGATTTTTACACCTAAATACAGCTGTTTGAGGTCTAACAAGAGCTCTGACGGATCAGCGTAGGATGTTCTGGCCATATTATTCTGTCCTAGCAACATTTTTAGACTGGCAGTTGCTTGATACATGAATGAATCAGCAGGATGCAAATGATTCACAGACACTGGTGTTTCCACTTGTTGCCTGATTAGGCATTTTCTTGAGTCTTTGTGGATTTGTACAGACCAAAACTGGATTACAGCAAAGGGATGCTTCGCCACCAATCTACACAAAAGCAGGTAAGAGAACAGAGGCTTTACTTTCTTCTTTAGCTGAATTTATATTTATTCGGCTGGAGCAGCCAGAGTTGGTAGTATAAAAATACCAGAATCAATCCACCCTGTTATATTACCTGAGGATTTAGTCTTAAATACAAAGAAGGGAGAAAAGGCAGCAGGTTTGTTGTGTTTTGTGAATGCCCACTAGATGGCAACCCAAGCCTGATAACATCCACGCTGATGTGGTACGACATGACTGCTGCTGCTGCTGCTGTTGTGGGTTCAAAGCGTAAATTAGTGCAACATGGCTGTAATGCATTGTGTCTTTGGGATTTGAATGTCATTAATTCGAGCAGAAGGTTTATTAGCGTGCAGAACTCTCATTGGTGCTCCTTGATGCTCCCTGTGCATTGTACCACTGGGTTTGTTCATTCTGTCCCTTCCCCTCCTTTCTCTTTGAGTGCACACACACACACATACACACACACACGCAACTGCTCTGGCATTCATTAAGTCTTGTCTGTAATTGAGTCTAAATAAGAGTATACTTATGTTAGAGAGGAGCTCTGAGAGCACAAACACAGACGACACTGGTCTGCATACAAAACACAACAGCAGCAGAACCCGCTCGGTAACCCATTCTTGACCTCGGTGCTGCATTAAGTTCATTCTAATTTTGGAAAAATCTCTCCTACACACGTCGGTCAGAGGTCGCTCAAAATGTTTCGATAAAAATCCAGCAAGTAGAAACTGTGGCTGGTGCCCTAAGTCTCAGCATTCTCATTGCAACAGCGCTGCAGTGTTTCCCCTTCTTTCTCCACACAGCAATAAAGACAGAGAGAGAGAGAGTGATGGAGACCTTTGCTGTGGCCAGCCAGTGCTATCGATTGTCAAACCATTTGACATTTTGGTCATCAGGTTATTTGTGGGCAGAGGGGGGATTTCTGTCCAACTTTTGCAGTGACCTTTTTAATGAGGTCTTGTTATTCATGTGAGATGAAGAGAGTACAAAAAAATACACTGCTGAAGTTTTATTGACCAAGGTGACAAATCAAAAAGGGCTCAGTGACGGGATAAAAACTCACATGTCCTGTAGCGTATGAGGCTAACGCCAGCAGCCCGTTAGCTCACCTTATTAGCGCAAAGCTTTTTGTTATTTTATTTCTGCCTATGTCCTGGTACCAATGAACGACAAATGAATGACAAATAAACTGGCAGAATAGCATTGAGACTGAAATAATACTTTTGCAAACCTCTGCTGACAAGCGGATTTGTTTGGCTACTTAGCAGCTGCTAAACTAAGCTGTAAATGCAGCATTAATCTATTATCGTCTTTAAATTAACATGAGAACCTTGTTATCGCATGGTTATAGCAATATCTTAATCTGGAGGCGATTTCCAGGGGACCTGCTGAGTTCATCAGCTAGTTAACGGAGTCTGTCAGCCGTTTGGTGTCGAGCTTTTTTCAACGACAGTAGCTTTCTGCTGTGGCTTAGAGCAACACGTGCACATAAACTGTTACACTGAACCAATACAGCGAAGTATTGCAGGCCAGAAAACCAAAACAATACTGATTGTAGCACCTTTAAGCATGATCTAAATGTCATATTACATACATAACACTAGTTGATCTAATATTATCTGTCCACCTCCTCTTTTTGTCTGTATAAAACCGTGTGGAGCAGCTAATAGTGACAAATTAATGACCCTGCCAACATTCTGTCTTATTCTGTCATCTAATGGGTGCTTGGCCTAATAGAGGCAGCACCCACAGCCATTTAGACCCCTCCCCCCACTCGCAGCCACCGCTCATCCTCTGCAGACTCCTCATAGGAAATTATCCCTCCCCTCTCCTCCCAACTGCCACTCTCCCCTCACCCGCACACACACTTCTCCCTTCACCAATCTAGCTCCATCCCGTCACGTCCTCCTCCCCCTGCCCATTTCATGCCTCCCAATTTCCATCACTCATTCATCATTTGGTTTTGCCCCCCGGACCCTCCATCACAGCTCCTATAGAGATGGTAATGTGACATGAAGAGGATGGTATGTACGAGCCATTGATCAGCATCAAACGAGACACACTTACATACCCCAAAGATACTGGCCAGACCCCCCCCCGCCCCCAAGTCTTTCTTCCACTCCTCCTCGCCTGATCTCATCTTTTAATGGAGGGCAGAAAATTAAAAATCAGGTTTCCCACAACAATAGCTGGTATTTCAAGACAAAACGGGGTGGCTCTGCAAGATAGACAGACAGGCAAACAGGCAGACAGGCAGATAGATAGATAGTTGATAGATAGATAGATAGATAGATAGATAGATAGATAGATAGATAGATAGATAGATAGATAGATAGATAGAGTTGCTGTTGTGTCTGCATGGAAAGGCGACCCTGAAATGGGACCCTGACAGCTGGCCAACAGGTGGCCACTGACAGACCCTCTCTCTTCATTGTGCCTGGAACAACCAAGACGCACACTCACACAAACACACACACGCACACACAAGCTCCTCAGACTCAGGCCGTCAGGTGAAGGAGGCAAACCAGAAGTGTGTGTGAGAGAGAGGAGGGGGGGATTTGTGTTTGTGTGTGTATGTGCGTGTGGGTGGGGGGAGGTGGGGAAGGCAGGCCTAGCATGCACCTGTCTGATGATCCCACCTATGGCAGAGTTGATGGAGAGTAATGTTATAGCCACCCCCCTCCCACCCGTGAAACCACATGGTCCCATATACCACCTGGACTGACAGTGACAAACCTTCTCTGCCTGTGTGTGTGTCTGTTTTCATAAGTGTTAAAGCTCCTAATGACATCACTTTTCATTATTTTAGGTATGCACAGTGCGTAATACAACATAAAAATAACACCTTGAGACATTTGAGCTCACTTTGCCAATGCTTTTTTAACCAGTGCTGGCAAAAAAAAGATCTGATCTTTTGCACCAGTTTATAATTGGTGTAATTAGCCTATTCCAAAGATATTAGATCAAAGATTTCCAAGTTCAGTCTAATTTAAGAGAGTCTGTAGTAGTTTCTGTTTGCTGATTGTATGCTGGTGAATGTCTGTTTGTTCTAAGGTCTCTCTTAGAAAAACCTCAATGAGACTGTCTGTCTAATTAAAGATTAAACTTGAAATAATCCCAGATATTTATTATTCACAGATATTATAAATAGTGCTGCAATTACAAGATGTGAATGCATAATCTATACTGTGAAATTACTGTAACTTCACTTGCAGTTCATTTGCGCTCGCTTACATCTAAAGTCTATGAGAGTCCAATTAGTCACCTTCAGAGGAACTATTGAGTGGCTCTCCCTTACATCACACAAGTGCTTTTTAAACCCAAGTAAGAAACAGAGATGCTCCTGGATTTTAGGGTCATGTTTGACCTGGAGTAGCTATTATTGAGTTTTTTTTCGTAAGCAACAACTACAGGTTGCACTGAACTCTTTGGAGAGTGTGCATCAACAGGGGGAAAGCCTGGGGAAATCGCCAGATCTTACATAGTACTGCAACATGACTTACTTCCTGAGTGCCCCCCTCCCTCTACACACACACACACACACACACACACATTTCCCTGTCATCTCCAGAGGACAATCCTCCTCTTCCTTGCCATGTGTCCTCCAGCCGCACTGAAGACCTGCTCTTATCTTCCACTCATTGGCTCCCAGTCACTAATTACACACACACACACACACACACACACACACACACAGGTGTACTTACACGCACACATCTCATTAGCGATCAGTCCAACAATACTCTTTTCCTGAATGCCCTTTGAGAATCTCTCTGATGGTGAGTAATTCTCTCGTTCTCTCTCTCTCATTTTGTATATGTAAGATGCACGCGACCTCCCCCCCTCCTCCCCCGCCTCCCCCCACTCTGTGTGGGTTACGTCTCACCGGATTAATTTTCATAGAATTGTTATCTGATATTCATGCAACACACACGGGAACTGAAGCGGAAGCAGAAGAAGGGAATGTAAAAAGGGAAAAATAAACAAAGAAGATTGGAAAAAAACAGGTTAAATGATGAAACACGCTGACCCTGTCCAGATCCAGCCGGCCCCTGAGCAGGTGCACCAAGTGTGTTCAAGCGCAGAGTAACACGACAAAACACGAAGAGTACAAATGGTGTCCCACATGGATCAATCCTAGATCCCCTATTGTTTAGTTTGCATATATTACGATTACCCCCCCCAAAACCACTTTCTAACCTCCTCGTGTTGGGTATGGGCCTGTCCTACATGTCCTATTGTATGACCTGCAAGGGTCAAGATGCATGAAGCTGCATGAAACCACAAAAATCTAGACACAGAGCTCATTACATATCAGTATTGTAGGATACTAAGGAAATATTGTCTTCTAAGGTTTGGGAATTTTACATCATTTTCAGTGTTTGTGTCTTATGCATGAAATTCCATGGTCAGGAATATCTGACCAGATTGTGCTGCACTCTTTCGTCACATTGCATTTCAGGATTCTGAGTGGCTTTAAAGGCAAACTGAACAAAGTCTAGTCAGCTCAACTCTGTAACCACTGATTCTCCATTAAACTAGATATGCTCTAAATCTGAATAGCCCCTTGTATAAGTTGCCTCTCACTTGTTGCAGACATGGTGTGTGTGCTGTGCCTTGTTTTTCCGATTCATTCAACAACGTCTGTATGTGTTAAATGTGACCCTCCAAATAATTTTAAGCTAACTATGGTTAGTAACATCACATGGTAACATTTATACTTAATATAGTACACATTGCAATTTTGGCACGTTTGTTGCAACTGGCTTTTGTGCCATAAACCAAGAAAACCAGCGCCATTGTTTTTGATATTAATGAAGTAAAAAAAGTCTATTTTTCAGCTCAAATAAACAACATGTCTTTTGTATTAGACAGAGATTGAAATAATTCTCTTGCCCTGGTTGACATTTGGAGTAACCGACAAAATAACTTTATATTCAAAACTAATCTCTCTCTTTAATCTAAATATGGGATGATCCAACTTACACATCTAGTTTTCACAGTGTAAAGTGAGGTGAATGAGCCTGTCACATTTCCAGTGCACAGTCATTACTGTCATCAGAGGAATGTGGCTCTCCCACATTGCGCTTCTCTTATTGTTCTTAATGAAATGGTCAGGTTCGCTCTCTTCGTTTCATTCTGTTCCAATTAGTTAGCGATGGGTCAATAGCGATGCATAGAGCTGTAAGGAAGGGACCATTGTGTCCAGTGTAAGACAAGCAGGACTAATCATTGCACAAGGCAAGTCTGGGCCTGCCTGGACAGAGAGGCGGCTGCTGGCTGTTACCAATCAGTCGTGATGGTGTGATGGGCCATCATGACTCAGCACAGGTGGATGAGAAGGGCATGCACACATAGTCAAGGTGAAATCACAATCACTGAACGTTAAATTTCTTTGAAACATGAGTCGAGCATTTGACTGGTTTTGGTTAGGTTAAATCTGCCCATTATGCAAAATGAAATGCACTTTCATTTTTACTTTATTTCCGAATGATAACCCACCACATCACCTCCTATTGTGCTTATGTAGCCGCCTAGCAGCACAACCAGTTTTACACTGTGAGATGTTATGTATTGTACGGTGGCCCTAACAGCACAACACACTGCAACTTATGAAAAAATATGCAAAAAGGCAAAATGCTAACAAATGAAGGAAGCATTGTGGACAAAAACAACAAATGCTCCTTCATTATACTTATTAATTAAAAGTTCTATAGACCTTCATATCTCACAGCGGGACAACATGGTGCTCCCCTTCTCCGAGCATGGCTGAGGGGCATTTCTGTCAGCATTTTCCATAACAAGACAACCGTGAAATGGGACCAGAATCTGAAAGCTCCCAAAATCAGATCCTGTGTGTTTGCTTCCATTAATATAGAGCAAATGTATGCAAAGAGAAAGCGTTCATGCTGCATTTTTTGTGCCGATCACCATGCAAATGAACCGCAGTGGTGATTTCAGTTCTCCAAATGTCATAACATCCCATCTCTCTCCTCCAGCGCAGCAAATCAGAGCCTCCCCCTGTCCGAGACAATTTGACAACCAAATCAATGTCTCATGAATATTATTGGAGGGCACCATGCGCCAAAACATGAGCCCAGACTAAACACTATCATCAGGGTTATCGCTATAATCTTCAAAACTCCATACAAAATGCAATTTTCTCCATCACTTCTCATTTCTCGAAACTTGCTTGAGAATTCTGATGCTGATGTGCTACAGTATTGATTGGCCCCATTGCTTTGTGAAAGAGCCATTTCGCGGCGAGTTTTAAATTGATCTTGAACTTCGGCAATCAGCTAATCATCTCCTGATAACTGAGATGAATTGGTCTCAAGTGTCTGGCAACCTATAGCTGGACTAAGTGTGAGGGGAAGAACTTGTGTTTGCTGGGTGAAACCAGTGGAAAATTCCACAAGCGACCCCTCACCTCCAGTAGATCACTACCACTGCAACAGCTTCTGTCAATACGTTCAAGGATTAAATCAACAGTTTCCCTCTCAGACCTTATCTGTAAGCTTTAGTTTGCTGTTTTTTACTCTGAGTTCTGCTTGTGTGGGGTGGAGAGAACACACACAGACACACACAGTCTGGACGCATAACCTGTACTAGTCAGCTGTTTTATCTTCAACTCTCCAATCTGTTTTCTGTGGGTCACCTGCGTCAATAACAGTTGGATGCAGCTCTTCCTTCAGATAAGCACCTTGCCCTTTGTTTCCTCACCTCTCTCTGGAGCGATTAAGGTGCAGATTTTGTAACAGAAAAACGCCAATAGGCTTTGCTGTATCGTGTATCACAGCCTTTGTATGGCGGTTGGGTGTGCATTTGTTCTAATAAGAATCACTGCTGAATATCCTCCTTTGCATCTTGGCTCTGTGCTGCCATCATCTTTCACTTCTGACAGGCTTTGTGGCATCGGCAGGGCAAGCTTGGGCTTGCACAGTCAGCCCTCCCAAGGTCTGAGGCATGCACACACACACACACGCACACACACATACACATTCACACACACAAACACAACCTCTCCTCCAATCAAATCGAGACCTCGTGAATGCCCCACAACTAAATTGCTGATTTTGGCGAGAGCGCGGCTCTTCAGACGAGGCCAATCATGTGTGGCTTCTGCTAAAGAGGCTACAGCCGCCTGCTAACCCGTCTGACCTCCAGCCATCGTCAAGGAGAGGGGGCAACATTTTGTGGCAGCGTTTTTTCCCTAATTTGGCAATCAGCAGCACAAGACAGAATCATCTCCAGAATCTGTGGGGGCGGCTGGTTGTGGAGTCACCATTATAGTTATGAAATACAGTGTGGTATTGATGTAGAGTCGAATTCTTCTCACATTTTTGAAATGGAATGTAAACTATGATAACGCACTTATTTTACTTTTTATGAAAAGCAGATCAAACTTTTTTTAAATTTGTGGGGAGACGTGCCGTGTAGAATTCGAAGGCTGATATGTTTTCCCCTTTTTTCAAATAGCTAATGTAGCTTTGCTCAGGTACCATTTCCAATTAAAACCAATTTTTCACTCTATAATAATAAACATTTGTTGTTGTGCTGTTAATTTTGCTTTAAACTCGGGAAGTGGAAGTAAGCAAGCTAAGCTAAATAGCTTAAATTGACAAAGTTGAAGCTAGTAAGCTGACTGATCGCACATCATACTGAGGGCAGAATTATATTGTACATCAGATGATGCTAGTTACCCTCCTGTGTAGCCATTTACATAGGAGAGTAACAGTACGCTTGTAAGACCAGTCAAATAAAAGAACTGATCTTGTCAGTCCAAACCAATTCACGTAGTCTGAAGCAGTCGCAATGGAGGAAAAAAACACTAAGCTTCAATTTCTCCTTTTGATCTTTACATTTTTAACAAAATAAATGCCTATAAGTACCTTCAGAGGTATGGTCTCTCAGCAGAAATGAATTTAACTATCAGCTCAACTTTAAAACATAAATGTACCTTGTTTTACACATGTAGAATTGTTCCAAAGCTGGATTAAAAAACAAAATACTGAGAGGGCATGCTGTTACGTAGCACTCGATCTGCTAATTGGTCTCGAAACAATCTGGTGATCCACCATTTCCTTTATTCTTCCTTTCATGTTAAACGCCGAACAATTTGTCCTTAACAGTTTTCCTGTCCATTGAGACTGTAGGTCTATGCTATTGGGTACATAAAACCAAACCCCTCCCCTTTCACCCAGGACAAAACCAAGTACATAAACCCAACAGCTCCCCCGTCCTGCCTCTTTCCCTGATAGTATAGCCAGCAGACACAACAAGTGTGGTGTTGGCTGTTTACAGGGGGGCCTAGCTGGTCCTGCCAGGCTCTTTATGGTCCCGGGTGGGTTGCAGCAGTGAATGGGCCCCTGCCAGCAGCCAGCGGTGGTCGGGGCTATACATGGGAGAGGGTCTCGGCAGGCAGCTATTGTCATGGTAAAACAAGGATTGAATGGAAGAGGATGGGCAGGACACACACATAAAACAGAGGAATACATGAGAAGGGGAGGGAGGGAGAGGAGACAAACACCCGACCACCTCAGAGATGGCACACATATACAAGCAAACAGAGGCAACGCACATCTCCTTTCATGAGGGACTTCAGTTCAAGCATATCAGTGTATATGATCACTCTTACCACTAACCCTAACTCAAAATCAACATCCTCTAACACAAACCTCCATAAAGCCACAATACAACCATTAACTATTCTTCCAAGGAGGACTTATGTCAGGGAAAATTACTATTACTAAGAAAAAAATAAAGAAATAAGAAAATTAGCCATGGCAGATCTTTAAAAAACAACGGGAAAAGCCAAAGCTTACTGTATTATTATTATTACTGTTGCAAATTATAATATATGAAATTATGAAGGCTGACTTGAAATGATGTGAAAAATGGGACATTATCGGCATAGGGGGCAGAAAATATTTTGCCAGAACAGGGAAGAATACGCGTCACACCGTTGTTATCAATTAATTACTACCGTGTCGGCTCATAAATGTTTCAGTTTCATACCTCAACAAAATTACTTTAGACATCACAAAATGTAACATATTTGACTGCTGTGACACCGAACATCATAGCAGATATAATTACATACAGTGCAGCTCCAATTGCAAAGCCATTAATTGGTGCATCAGAATATCGAGTGCATCTCTGTGTCACTGTATCAGAACGCTTTGGGCTTTTTCGAGCATTGATATTCAGGAGGCCCCATCATGTGTTTTCAATTTTATCCCTGCTAATGGAAAGGCAGCTGGGTAATGTATTAGTGTTTGCTATATTTAGGATGCTCGCACATCTATTTTGCCTTTTTTTTTGCTTTAGGAAACATGGCTCATGATGACTACTATCAAAAATTACAAGATAAGTAACTATTAGCAACTGCTGCAATGTCAACCGAGTTGAGAAGCTGAAAAGACACACACACAAACACATATACACATATACATATATATTGTATAACCCACACTCAAACTCTATAAACCTACTATTGACATCAATTTAATTTCAAACAATATATTTAACTTATTGACTTTGTATAAATAATATACATGCACTCCTTCTCATGTATATTACTTTTCCTTCAAAGTCTGTAACAAAGGAGAATTAATGCCAGCTTCCCTCTGCATATGTACCCTAAACAAGTGCTCCATCAATTTAACATTGCACCATTGTAACACTGCTGAACTCACAACGGGCAGCCAAAATAAAAACATCACAGCTGACGCAGCAGAATTAGAGCTTTCATGCAATTTCATGCAGGCCACTGGCTGTCATCGTGCTAATAGCAGCTAACGTAACCACAAGGGAAAATAAGGAACAGCAAACTCGGATTTCTTCTTTTTCAAACTTGTGGCATTACCTGAAGACACCTATCAGACTTCATGCAACCACAAAATGCTTCATATGACTTTATTTTACATTAAAAAAATATGTATTCAAATATAGACATATTAACTGTATGTATTGTTTGCGGTCATTGAGTACTTGTTATGTTTTTTAAGGTGAAGAAGTGACTCTCCCTTCGGTTGTCACTCAAACATGGATGGAGATGATGGAGATATGGGACCACTAGAATGCAACACAGCTGCATCCAGTGGCCACGTGGAGGTGTGGGCCACTAGACCACTAAAGGCTGTTCATAGGGACTGAGGCTGCATAGCATTAGTCATTTGTGCTGCCAGCGGGTTCATTATGTCATCATAACCTTTCATTTGTTTGTTAATATGGTAAAAAAAACCCAAAACAAAACATATTGCTCCTTTTTGGATGGAGACATAATGGGAGCGTTTGTCAGCAGCCTGGTCGGAACAGGGAGGGCAGAGAAAGGGTTAAAAGGCTCCGGCTGCCTGATAATCCTCCACCGTTAAAAGCCCTCCAGAAAGACGTGACGTGTGTGAGGTAATCAGTAAAAGATTCAAGTGTGCCAGAGAGTGTGTACACACACACACATACACACGGACAACACACAGACAGGCACATGCACCACTGAATAGACAAAAAGGGAGGGAAAAGACTGAGCAGAGGAGGGAAGAAGAAGCGAATAAACACTCCTCCTCTCACTCCTTCTCTTTTCTGTTTTTTCGCCCGGGCCGTTTCTCCTCTTCTTCTATCTCCCACTCCCTGCTGTGTCAATACAATGTGACAGAGATTTTCACTAGAGTTCCCTCTCAATAAAGCAAACACCCACATGGCTGATATGACCTTTTTCCTTTCTTCTCGGTCTTGTATTCCTCTGGTCTTCTTCTTGTTCTCGCCTTTTCTTCTTCTGTTGGTCATTGCAGTGTTTGCCGGCACTATAAGACCACCTTGTGAGACACATCTCCCTCTGCTTCTCACTTTCGCCTTGACCACACTGACAAGATTGCCCAGCTTTTCTATCCACACACACTGTGCCTGCGTTTTCCGTCTGCGATAACAAGAGTCATTTTGAAAAAATGCTGCTCTCAGGTTGTAGGAAGGAAAACTAGTGTTTGAGAAAACAGTCACCATCGCTGGTTGCTTACACCAATACTGCAGATAACACAGTCATTATATGGTCTACCGTCATGTGACTGCAAGAAAGGAGGCAGCACTTTGGAGGTTCAAAGTGGTGAATAGGAACTGAGCAGCTTTCCGTATCTGTTACTCATTCCCTCTTGTTCTCTGTTTTTTTGTAGATATCAAAGGATTTGGATATTCCACATTAAACATATTCATTCAAATATTGTCATCACCATAATTCTCCCCTCCCTGGCTTGGATGGGCCAATCAGTCTCTGGCCAACGATCTTCAATTGCCCTCTGTGTCGCCGCATCAAGCATTCAGAATTTGGCATTTAGATGTTTAATTGACTGTCACTGATAATGGGATTGTGTTCATTCAACCAGGGTGCGACGAGTGGTGGCACAAAGCCTATGAAACTGTCAGAGAGAGAGAGAGGGAGGGGTAGAAAGAGAGACACTGACCCTCTTTCCCAAAATACACATTAAAATAAGCTAGTTAGACATCAGGGTAATGTTTAGGTGATACCTTTGTGTTATAAAATGTTCAGCAGCTTCAGCAGTAAAAGTTAGGGACTGTATGCAAATTATTGTTATGGGGGTACGAGATGGAGGTAGGATCTCTTTCATTCTCCTTGAGAGCTTTTGTCCAACTCTTTAACTTTAGTTGCTAAGACCAAATGTCAGTAAAACTCTTTATCTCTCCCTCTCCCCATCTGGAACCACAGCTCATTATTGTTTTATTGTGTTGTCATCTTACAGTTTGGACGATAGCCTGCCAGAACTTACTGTAACTGATTTGAAAGACATTCCAAAAGTTTTGTCGCACTAGAAATGAGCTGAACCACGGTTCAGTATTACTGAAACTGAAGCTTCCTCTCTGTTGGACTAAGGCGTGGCTTTTGGGTTCAGACCATAGTCCAGGAAAGGTTTTATATCAAACTTGTAATTTTAGTAAAATCTGGTCCAAAAAGGTGGTGTGTTCGAAAGAACGTCTCTGTCCACCCAAAACTTTTTGCGCAGCCCCTAAGCTCTTTGTTCATTATGGTGCATACATTTGAAGCTTCATTTCCTAACGTGGTAATTCATGCAGATACAACAGTAACACATTAACAGTGTTCCGCATTTTTGGTAAAACCTTAACCTTTAAATTGGTTTAATAGAGCATGTAGCTTACCTTTAGGCTTGATGTGAGTGCTACATATTTAAGCACTAAGTTTCCGATGATCGCTATTATCAATTTTTAATTAATTAACATTAAACAGGACCATCCTTTACCTCGTCTATGTCTGAATGTGAGGCAGATTTAAAGTTGTAAAGTATTTGTCCACAGATGCAAAGTTGAAGTACGCTAGACGAATGGTTCAGGCCCGTCTGCACTACCTCAATTGTTTCAACTCTGCATGAAGCTCTGCATGTCTGTGGATGAGCTACCACAAAAAACCCATAAACACACAGTCAGCGTGTAGTCTGCTAACACAGCTAACATCTGTGCAGTCGTTTTTCTCTGCCGTCACTCTGATCACAGTTTAACTTCCTCTAGCTCTTAGCATTTTAGTTGAATATTTCTGCTTTGATGTATTTTGGGTCAGCGTTAGAGCTTCTGTGTTACTTGACGTCTTTGCACACACACAAAAGTTGAAAGCATGTGCTTGCTACACACTCACATACACACACAGCTCCATACCCACTGCAGTTTGCGGGTAGTTGGCCTCTTCCCCGCCACCTCCCAGAGGAACATAGATGTTAACAGGCATTGTTGGGGGGCTGAGCTGAGGGTGGTTTTTAATAGCTCATGATTACTCTGGAGAGGGGAGCCCATAATTACAACCACAAATGATTTCACGCCCCTCACCCCCATGATGTGCTCTGAACCTAATCACAGGGAAGCACAGAAGGGGCGTAGCGGAGGAATTGGAGCCTCGACAAAAGAGGTTTCCCCTTTGTTTGCTGACAGGAAATCGAGAAAATGAAATTTCACCAAGTAAATGTACTGTACCGCAGAGCAGAAAGAGTTCCTCCAAGTCTGCTGCACCTCTAACGTGCTGATCATAGGACCAAATACTCTCAGTGCAAGATTTAATGTTCTACATTTTCATCAGTTGGGCTTGTTTAAAGATAAATACAGTCTTCCACTACATGGCGTTTCGGCAGTGTAGACCAAGTGTAGACTCTCCCATACAATGATGCAATGGTTGAAATGAAAACACACGATGCAGAGAACACAGAGGATCAGAAACATTTTCATTTAAGCTCATTTATTGATGAGATGCTCCCCTTTTATCACACTCACAATAAAGACCCCCAATGTCCCAGACAAATCAGTGTGTCCCTGTCACTTGTGATAGTCTCCTTTTACCCCGTCAACATGTGTTTGTCAGCTTTTTTCTTTGGTTTTCTCTCGTACAGACTACTGACATCATCCTTTATTCTCTTCCCGAAAAGCTTGAGAAGCTTTATTTACCATCGCCCCATTTTGTTTGCTCCTTTCATCCATTAAACGTAGACCGGGGGGCTTCCAAACAAATCATTATGACACACTGAGGGACAACATGGGCACTCGCTGCGTTGTAGTAAGAAGGTTTAAAGTCATTTTTTTAAAATAACCCGTTGTGATCTTGACCTTGGTGTCCACATATATGGCTACAGTCTTCCACACACACACACACACACACACCTTCACATGCTTTGATGCAGCCTAACAATCGACCTGAGTTAGCATTCTGCCCACACATCTCTTTTGCCCAGCCCATGCCAGCCAGCCAGCCAGCCAGACACACAAACACATAATAGCCAGACTACATGTCCTTAATGGAGGCGCAGACAAACAGAGGAATGCTGGGGAGAGGACGGTGCAAACCGTACGTCTGCCCACATCAGCCAGCCCTGAATAGAGATTGGCCAGGAACGCGTAAACTGGCCCTGCAGGAGTAAAACAGTTAAATGGGGCTTCTCTTCTTCTTCTTCTCTTTTCATTGTCCGACTCTTAAGACTGAAAGAGAAAATGCTGGAACGTGAACAAGTGTCTGACGCTTACCCAAAGCATTAACATTTACTTACATTACGTTTACATTTTAGGGGTATTTAGCATGCAACAGTAAAGCAGGGTTGCGTTTCTTGACCAATAGAAGAAAGAAACCAATACTCTGAGCTTGAACAGTTGCTCCCAAACATTTGGTCTTTTGTTTTTGCCCCAACAGCGTCAATTTATCAGTGTCAAGCATTTATCCAACAGCTATCAATTATCAAAAAGTTTATCAAGAGTTTAGAGAATGGAGAAACCTCCATTACTTTTGTCTAACTAATCCAGATATTGTCATTAATGTTCATTTTAGCCAATTTAACCATTTCTCTATAACACAATTTATCAAATCCTTTTATGTATATCATACATAGTTTTTATAAGCTATTTCAACCCTATAAGCGTGCACGCCCCCTTGCTAACTAATTTTCATGCTAGTTACTTTGCAACATGTAGTGTCCAGGTGACGGAGCTGACTCATTGTGTCGCTTTTTAAAATCATAATTTATATTTCTTCAAATCAAAGATGCCCTGCAGTTTTCTCACTTGCCTCCTGGAAACTGCAGCGGTAATCCATGAGGAATGGCACGAGCCAAACATACCACTATAAGATTGAAATACTCCTATAAAACACACTCAGGCCTGAGCTGTCAACAAACTGCTGAAATTAACAGATCATTCGAAGCAGTTTAGCTCCAGATCGCTGCTGCAATCACAGGCATAATTCTGATATTTACTAGGACGCATCGGGTTTTTCAAGCACTGGGTATCTAATCTGGAGCAACATGCTTTGTTTCCTGCGGTAAAACCCAAGAAACATTTCATCTCACATTTACCTCATTAATATTTCCCCTAATGATGCTCTGCAGCCTCAGTGTTGGAGGCGCCCCAGCTGTCTCCTTCAGTAGAAGAGTAAACAAGCTGAGAGCTCTCTGCAGCCACAGACACAGATCGCCGCGGCCTGTTACTCTCCCTGCCACTAATTGACCATCGGCCAAAGGACAAACCTCAGCCCCTCTGCTGGGTCCCTCCCCCGCTCCCTCTCATCCTCCCTTTGTGCACATCTCCCCTCACTGCTACCTGTTTCTCACACATCCCAGTCTTTTACCCGCTGTCTCTAAATGTTTCAGTTCCTCCATCCACATCTTACCTCCCCTCATTTCACTCGCTTTCTTTCATTTCATCTTCTTCTCTTCTGCCGCCTCCCTCTGTCTGCCAGAGCTGTCTGCAGTCTTGCATAATTAGCTGGACGGAGCTGCTGTGGGTCTGGTCCAGGTCTGGCTCAGGCTCAACCCGGCTCATTACAGAGAATACGCCTGTCTGTCCGGCCTCCTCCTCTTCCTCTGCCTCTCTTTGCTCTCTGGGTCTGTACGGGGTGAGTGTGTGGACTCGGATGGTGAAAAGACACAACTGAGTGTCTCTGGGATCAAAGAACAGAGACAGTCCCTTTTCAGATATTTGTCCAATGTATGACACAGTTGTTGGGTCTTTAAAAAAATCATTTAGGAGAAACCGTGACATTAAATGTTCATAGTAAAATACAACTAGTAAAAGTAGTTGCCAGCCAATCGTAAAAGGAATCAGCTTTTTAAAAATATTTTACTCTGACTTTAATCTTTGCTCTTTTTATTTTTTTTTCCTGCAAAGTGTCCAACCACGCATGGAGCGCTTTGATGCAGACCGAGAAACAACAGCTGTGTCTTTTTCATGGCATCACAGTGGACTTCTGTGTCATGTTAAGGAGGCCAGCCCAGAACAATTAGAACTTGTCTCTCTCTTCATTCACGACTGCTCACCCCTGACTGTCGGCATGTTGCTTTCAAATCCACTTTACTGGCGAGACCACAGCTGAGGCAAAGAAAACGTATGCTTTGCTTTCTATTCAGAGAGCGCTGGCTGCGCGGTGCTACTGCTGCTCACGATGATCAATTGTGTCTAAATCATGAATTGCAGTGGGTGCACAAGCAACTCACGTACTAAAGAAAAGTGAACCTTACAGACGCAGCAGATGAGATATACAAGGCAGTGCCGACATAAATAATATACTACAACTATGCATTGAAAACACAAGAATTACTCTGGTGTGGCTCCATTGTCTGAGCGTTCAATCAGTCTGGAAAATGACAAGGCTCGAAGGAGAACAAGAGCTCGTCAGACAATGACAGGTCGGTTACATAAGCTGTCTAACCGAAGGACTTTTGTTCAGAACAGGTGAACTTATTCTTATGGTCTCCAGCAGCAGATGTAATCCATATTTATTATTAAAGCCCCCCCCCCTCCTCTAAGTATTTCTTCTTCTTACTGTATTTGGATGTTTGATCTTCACCATGCAGAATGATGTATGAGTTTGGCACCTTTAGGCTATTTTCACATCTGCCAAACAGGGAAAATCTGTCTCTTGTTCACCTTAAATCTCAGGTTTACAGGTGCAGTATTTTGAGAGATCACAGCGCGCCAATCGTGCCCCAATAAACAACTTTACTCACGGTCTACACAGGTGCACCAGTGGCTGTACAGCGAACGAGGAGCCATTTTATGTTCAGCAGTTAGAACCTTGAAATGAACAAAATACTGTATGCACAGATTAAAGATTTTTTTTAATGGGGGAGAAGAAGTAAATGAGTTTCCAAAAAAAAAAACAAATTAGAGTATTTTTATGTATCTTAAAATATATTTGCTGTGAGATTTGCTGTGTTAATAGTTAGGATGCACATGCCCACATCTGCACTTGGTCACCGTTAATGTCAGTGTTAGGCAGCTCATACCAACCTCATGTGAACAATCAAGGAAATGTTGGTCCATTAGTTTAGCCCAGACTTAATTAGTTCAGCATCTGCATCGTCTATTGGCTGCATTACTACAGCCTATATACCTATACTTTCTGTACATAATACTACTCTCTTGCACTACTGGTTAGATGCTAACTGCATTTCATTGGCTTTGTACCTGTACATTGCACAATGACAATAAAGTTGGATCTAATCTAATCTAATCTGATCTAATCACTGTGGAATTCTGTATAAACATTCGGGGTCTCCAGAGGGTGCATCCCAGCTGTTTTGATGATCCCGTGAATTTCATCAGCAGCAGGTCAAAAGGTTCAAACGTCCACTTAAATATCTCAGCATCTGTCAGATGGATTGACTGAAACTTTGTACACATTCAAGGTTGCCAGGGGATATATCCCAATAACACCAGTGATCGCCAGTGGTGCCACCATGAGGTTGATTGTTTACAGTAAAATGCCTTGACAGCTATTGTATGCACTGTTATGGCATTTGGAACAGTGTTTACCACCGGTTGAATTGTAATAATTGAAGTTCCTCTGACTTTTCCACTTGCACCAACCTTCAGTAAACTTTTTCTGGTCCTTTGGTTTGTGGCCAAAAAAACCTGCAAAACTAATGACATTTCCATCCGCCTCACCTTTACTTTCTGTACTGAAAAGTCCTGAAATTGTGTAACAAGTGTCAAAAAGAGAGCCAGGAGAGAAGTTTTATCCCTGGCTCTTGTCTCAGCTCTGCACAGCTGGCCAATCGTCACGAAGTGTGCGAATGTTGGAAACTTAAGAAATCATCAGACACTGTGTCCCTTGCTGTGAGATAATTACTCAGTTTTTAGATCTTGGATCAGTCGATGCATTTATCAGGCAAACGGCGTGTGAATTTGGGTTAAAGTTTGATGAGCGATGCAGCTCGATGCTGAACATTCAAAAGTAGAACGATCTACCCAAGGGTGCGTGACAATTTCAGGTCACACCAAGGTTACATTTTGTTCGATCACTAATTGGCCATGAAGGGCACAGTGCACCATTAGGGACAACGTGTTTACTCCCATCTTGTTTTTTTGTCTCAAGTTATTCCGTCTTCTGCTGATACCTGTGGACATTCTCTGAAATCTATTATAGTATACTATGTGATTATATTTGCATGATCTGCGTCATTAGATTCTACTTCTTTTGTATCTATTACAGCTCATTGTATATTCTGTGTTACAACCTCAAATTACTTAACTTACATTAGCTTGCAGTTTATTTAATCAAAGGGGTCTCCTCTTTGCTGTGTCTCTGTTCATCGTATCATATGCACATCTCCCCTTGTTGCATCACCTCTGCTCATACTGGCTCATTTTGCTTCCAGCGTTGGTCCCTCCAGTATCTTCCTTTCTCTCAATTACCTCTTCTATCTCTCTCATAACCCCCCGACTCTTATTTTCTCCGACTCATTTACAACTCTCAATCGTGTCTTCACCCCATGGTGCAGCCTCTCATCTTCCTCCACTCTGTCATGTCCGCGCTGTTCTTTCCTCACCTCTCCCACCATCTCCATCTCCCTCGGAGGCTCTCTATCTCTTTCTCTCTCTGTTCTATCGCTTTTTTCCCCTTCACCTTTTCCCAGCAGAGTTCTTGGATCGGTTTGTTCTCCAGTGGCTAATTTGACTGTTCTACTTGCCAACCTAGCAGCGGGAGCTCAGTGTATGTATGTGTGTGTGTGTGTGTGTGTGTGTGTGTATGTGTGTGCATGCTGCACTTCTCCCCTGCCAGCTGCTGTTATACAACACTAGTTCTTGTCGCTACACACAAACACCTCACTTGCCAGCAAATATGCACACATGCACACACACACATACACACACAAAATCACAGGCTTAATGTGGGTCATCATGTTTTTTGTCACTGTTTCATTCATGCACTCGACTGTTTACATGGATGTGTGCAGGCTTCTGCTCTACCAGCGTCACCATGTGAGCTGGAAAGCTACTTTAACTGATGTTACTCTGTGCTGTGTGTGTATGTGAGCTCAGCGCTGGCGAAGATGGTGATGTGCAGTTTAAACTCTATATACGTCTCCTCCTCCAGTGGCTCTCGACATGACAGACAGGCAGACGGGCGTGAAGTTAAAGCAAAGCAGCGATTGGTTCCAGCGAGCAGAGTCTAATCAGCACATCAAGCGTGAGGTCCTTAAGTGGCTCTGAAAAGAGGGGACGCGCACAAGTGAAATGCATATGTATCTCTCGACTCAAATCACATGCAAATGCACAGTTAAATATTGAAGTCCACACGCAAATGCATTTAACAGACACATACATGCTGATAGCTCTCATCTTGATCAAATGGGACTGCTTTGAACTCAGAGCAGCAGAGCACATGATGTGCTAACAGTCTGATGTGCTAAGCACATATCCGCACAGCGTCACACACATACACAAATACACACAGCTCATATGAGCCTGTTACCTTACCTGTCAGAGGCAGGTGTGGTCTCCGTGGACCCAATCAGTTTTAATTAACCCCTTGTGGTGGATTGGCGGTGGGGGAGGGGTGTGGGAGAGAGAGAGGAGTGAGACAGGAGAAGGAGAGAGGAGAACAAGACAAGCGAGGGAAAGGGAAATTTCTGCTTGTCATTGCAGGAGACATGGGCGAGAGAGGGGAATTAGCAGGAAAAAAGCAAATAACAGCCACGTCTCTTATATGTCAATGAGAAGACGATTACAGAACACGTGTGTAAGTTTAGCCTTGAAGCTTTCGAGTATAAAGGTTTTTACACTTATGAATTCTGCATTTTTTAATGTAAATTTGAATGAATTTACAAAGACTATTGAATGCTGCTTATTGAAATCCCTTATCAAATCTTCATAGGTCACTCAGTATTATATCTAAACTATAACACATTCTGCTCTGCTGAAAGGTTGTTGGGCTTTCACCACATATTTAATCTCTGCTCGGTGACACTGTAAACCCTGTCCTGGCTTATTTTTCTTATTGCTACGAGAGGAAAAGGCATTTGCTCCTCACCATTCTGCAGCTGCAGAAGTCCTACATGCTTAAATAAAAACAACCCAGTTTAAATGATATGAATTTGCCAGTTTTTCTGAGTGCATGATTACCATCCTGGAACTGGATCCAAATCAGAAGCAGCTATTGGAGCCCGTCCCTCGCTCTGGGCCAAATTTTTCTTTGAGTAAAAATCATCCTGTTTTCCATCCAAGTTGTTGACTTCGGCTTTTCAACTGGACTTCACATTAAATCTCATTAAATCCTTAAATATCTACTCATCACAGCATATGCACTGTAAAAACCTTACCATACCTTAAAAAGCATCATTACATGGATGTATTTATGACCCTCATAGAAGCATAGCCACACATTCTTGAATGATCATGGATGATCTGCAAGGTGTACAAAATGGAAATTCGCTATTACTGCGCACCATCAATTGCATATGCCATCCTTCTATAAAGTCAGAAGTCTGTTGGACATGGGTTTACTGGTCATTTTACCAGAGAAAGATTTTCACTTAATTAAGAAACAGCGAAATTGTTTCCATGCCCAAGGTTACGCTTCACAACCATAAAACTGAAGCCTAAGAAATAAATATAAATTTTAGCTAAAATCACACTGCAGGCTGTGATTTGAAGTTCACCAGTTTGGTTAAATTACAACTAGTTTGTTGTCTACACGTCATAGGCTGGCAAAATGCACCAGAATGTCCATTTACTAGCTGTTCTGAAGCTTTTGATCATGTCCTATGATCTTTTTAGCGGTTGTAATTGAACTGTAAAGAGACAAGTATCAGTACAGATCGATGTTTTAGATGGGATACTGATTACTCATATGGTGAATTGTGTGTCCACGATATGTGAATATTAGCCAGTAACACAAACAATTCCCGATATCAGTCAAGCCCTACTGATGTAGCCTTGAGCTGCTAGACTCAAGCTGAGACGAGGAATAAAAAGTATGTACAAATCAAATAAGTAAACAGTTCTGATGAGTGAAATCTCTCCAAATGATTAATCAATGGTAATTATACAATGTAAAATGTTGAAAATTACATTTAATTGTACAACAAAGAATTCTTGCAGGTGAAAGCGTGTGACTGCACTTTGGCTCAATGCCCTCACTCTGCTTTGTCTGTGGCGATGGATGACAGTAAAGGAAAAACCTGAATAAACGACCCTTAATGAATGCAGAGGCTTCCGCAAAGTGCATATTTGCTATTTCAGTCATGAATCTGAACCCAGTCAGACAGATAAAGGTGATTTTGGAGCAGACGGTTAACACTCACCAACGCCATTATTGAAACCGTTCTTACTGAAACACTTTGTGTTGGTTTCCTTCAGTATGTCGGCTGCATGCACCTTCGCTGATGAATGAAGCCAACACAAAAGGCAGAGTGAGCCTGACATTGACACGATGACAGCCGGTGTTTGTGTTGTGTCTTTTTCACACACCTCCAAGACACGCACCCTCACCAACACATTGACCTCGCATCCATTATTGAAAGCCTGCTGGTAGGTGCAACCAAGGCCCAGTAGATAAGGTGTCGCTCTGCAGTCATCCTTATGTAATCAGAGGTGATTTCCTGAGAAGACCGGGGTGAGGTCATGGCCAGTAAACAGACATTGGTTTTCTAGCCATGCAAATACAAGTTTCACGGTTAAAGAAACTGTTTACAGTGCAGGCTGTGACCCTCACCTCTAGCTTGGAGATGAAAACTTGTTTTTTGTTGTTATTATGTACAGTGTATTAAAAGACATTCATATGTCAACCTTATGAGCTTATGTGAGACAGCTGTGCATAATTGCATGTTTCTGTTATGACATCTGTTTATCACTTCACTGCACAAATAGAGGAAGGAGGTGAGGTTGAGCTAGCTAATGAGGAGAAGCTGGATTCCAAATGTACTGATGTGCATGTATCCTGTATGTGTCTTTGTGTGTGTTTTGTCTGAGAACCCCCCTGCATTCGTACGTGAAAGTGTATGTGTGTATAGCTCCCCCGGTGTGCCAAATGCCCCACTGCTTCACAAAGCAAATCGCAGCTAATCAAATAAGAGCCCTCAGCAGAGCACAGACATAGGGAGAAGAATGGAGGAGCTATGTGTGTGTGTGTGTGTGTGTGTGTGTGTGTGTGTCTGGAGAAGGGGGTGGTGGAGGCAGTCTAGTGGCTTCAAGAGGTCCTGGATAGTAGGTGGGGGTGGAAGGACATACACGCACACCTGCACAACCTTGCATTGCTGTCGAAGACACACAAGCTGGGATGGATGCACACACTGGTATATCACAAACATAGACACAATGCAGCAGACAAAGTGCAAACAAATATGTTTTTCTACATTTTATCTTCATTTGTGTTTCTTAGCTTCCCAGGAAATTTCTTTTGACTTTCTCAGTTCTTTGTGAGTGGCCTTGTGGGAGAAAAATAAAATGCTGATGGTGAAAAGGTGAAAGACTTTCCAATTAACCCAAGGTCTAACTGATGCCTGTGTGTAGATACCGATTATCTACATTTCAACCTTATATCTCAGTATCTCAGTTTGTGGTAAAAATGTAAAATGTTTATCCAGATTAGTGACTCCTAAGCAAAGTTCTTGTGCCCACCAAGTGTACAACTGCCACAGCTGCCATGGTGTACAGGATGCAGATTCTTGAATAGCTCAACAGATTTGAAACAAATAGTATACTATCATTAGAGAATGTACAATGCATCTACGTATCTGTTTGCGTTTAGGAACACGTAATCATCCCTAGAGAACTACAAATGGGTGCAATGATCTTTGGTAAAACACTGTCCCAATAACCACTGAGTTTACAGTGAATGTGGCATCAGTTAGTAGCAATGGATAAACAGCTGAAATTATCACTAAAAAGGCTGACCCCACTGACCTAAACGTTGTCAGTTTACATTCAGTGCTTTCTGGGTGTACTCAGTGAAGTGGTACTTGAGATGTAGACAAAAAAAGTTGATCTAGATGAGCTGTCATTTCTGGAGGAGGATCTTGTCTATCCCAGACAGCGCTCAACATTCAGCTGTCTCAGGACAAAAAGTTGCACATCGTAAACTTCAACCTGGCGAGATTTGTTTGTGACCATGAAATCTGGAGCTCAACAGCAATCTAAACCAGGAGTTTCCTGGCTGAGAACCAGGCAGAGCAGCAGGCCAGATTGAGGAGGTTGGTCCAGACTTGTATTCTGCTCCGCTCCCTGGCACCAATGTTGACGCTGTGTGAGTGGCAGAGCTCCAGCGCTGTCCTGGCTCCCTTTCTCCACTCTCATCCATGCTCACCCTCCTGACACGCTGCCCTCTGGCTAGCCCTCCAGTGTGTGGGCATGAGTGTGTGCAAGCGTAAGGGTTCGTGCAGTTGTATCAGTGTCCCCCAGTGTGCCTGAGCAATCTTTGTGCTTAATTGTTCCTATGCTATGTGTGTTTCGTGTGTATGTGTGGCAGCTGCGTGCCCTCCTCCTGTCGGCCTGTGGGACAATCAGCCGCTCCCCTGCGACCACAGAGACCGAAGGCACAGGGCAAGAATGTCTTTCACTGACCAAGTGGTTGATGCCAAGATGCACACGTACACGCACACACAAGACAAAAGAGCTCACATACATGCTGACACATACGAGTGATTTCATTATTTATCCATACAATTTGATCATGAATAACATTTTACTTATCAATACAAACTTATGTGCACAATTGTTCTAGCTAAATTTTACAGAAAGTTCATACATTTGGTGGGATCAGTTAAGATTGATGAATTTGAACCTTTAACCCTTGGCCTGGGGCGGGCAGTGCTGATCTGAGAGCTGCAGAGTCAAAAAATGGAGAAGCCTAACTTAACCAGCTTTTTAGCTGCTGTTATGTGAAACTATTTCTTCGAAACTGCTCTGTAGCCGTTATTTTGCACACATAAGAACAAATGACTAGCCGTTTGCAAGCTAACCCTACTCTTCAATAACGCTTTATTGGATTCAGTTATGTATCATGTTGATTAAATGCAAGCAGGGATAAACCTCCATTAAAGAGAACACTGAGAGAAATTAGCCTTTGAAAGCTGTAAGTGTGCCAATGTAGCTGGCTCTCTACACTACACATGTTCTTGCTTTGCTTGGTTAGTGATTAGCTTGCCAGCTACAGTAGTAGTACAGCTGTCTAGCCCTGCAGATAACACAAAGATGCAAGTTTGGGGAACATGGATGCAATTTAAGAGACTTGAGATGTATCCCAGGTCTCATAGAACTTAACAAACTTCTTTTTTACACCCTTTACATCATGTGATTGTCCTCCTTGACAAATGTTCCGGTGATGTTGCCTGATCTTAGCAAGACGGTGTGTAAATGAAATCTACCTGAAATATTATGATGACGTGAAATTACAATTAAACGTAATGTCCATATGATGCAATTGCAGTATTATAAGCAGTGCTCTGAAAACATAATACCACATTACACAGTCACATATTTGAAAATTTTACATGCTAATGTGAAACAGTCACTTTGCAGGGATGATGCACAATACATGTATGATATACCTTCTCATCATCTTCCAAATGGAAATCTTGTTCATGTCATCAACACAAAGCAACACTACAGAGAACTGGCCAATCTTCACAGTCAAATGGTCCCTCTGACTGATGTGCATGACAGTGTTTTTCACAAGGTTGGAGTACCCTGTTTTAACTAGTGGCACAGTGTCACTTTGAGGCAGCTGCTGAAAACGCTCTCTGGGGAGTAGAGGAAAAATGTGAAGGTCAAATCTCACATGGGAAAGGCACTCTGAGTACTTAAGAGCAGAACAGATGTAATGGAAATGGTTTATGATGTTGCGGCCCCCTGCAGTGATGTCTAATCCTGAGTGTATGTCCTACTAGTTCCAGCTCTGGAGTGAATTGGGCAAGAAGGAAAACACATGATGCCTGAACACTCCTTTAAGGATGAATAGAACCTCTTTGACCTTAAGTAGCCTCTATATGTATTCCTAGTTAGCATCTGTGTGTGTGTGTGTGTGTGTGTGTGTATGTTGCATTTGCACTCATTTGCACACCTGCATTTGTCTGCACTACAAGCTCCGAATAAATAAAATTAGCACATCAAAACTGAAACAAAATCTAGAGGGTTTCTGTGTGGGCTCGTGTGGCGTTAGCAAATTGGAGATCCAGTCTTCATTAGTCATCACCACATTCAGAAGAATAAAGGCTCTTCTCCGCCAATAAAGCTTTTGTTGAAGGATAAAGCTGGAAAATATTCAGTTTTTTGAGTAATGATCCCCTTCTTATTGTATGTAAACACGGCTGTGTGCGCACTTTGACCAATTATGCAAGTAAGGTAAAACCCTAATCTCTGTAAATTAAAGAACCCCCCTACACACAAACACACACACACACACACACACACACACACACACACACACACACACTGTGCTGCATCTCAGTCCTTTTATTCTAATTTACCGTCCACAATTCCTTTCAAAATGGAACAGGCAATCTAAATGGAAACCTCATTAGCATTTCATACATAAACAACAGCCTTTTGGAAAGACTATTTAGGTGTATTTCCTGCCGAAGTCCCTCCTCTTGTGTCAGGCCGGTCTGCAGAAGCTTTAATGGATGGTCAGACCTCTGAATATCATCCCAGTCTTTTTCCCTTATCAATATGTGATGAGGGCTTGGAAACCAGAGATGGACGACGATTTCCCACCAGTTCAGAGAGGTGAAGGTTACTCCTGTTGAAGGTCCTTCCCTGATATATGTGAGTCATTCCTTTCTTGGTTTCGTTTGCCAGTGAGGAAATTGCATTTATCAGTGTGATCTAACACTTATTTGTACATGTAATCACTAACACTCAGGGGTTCCTCTGGGGCTATAAAACAGGCTTAGGGCATTTTGCCTCTGCCACATTTTGCTTTGTGCCACAATGAAGGATCTAATTAGTGAGGGACCCCCATCATGTGTCTTCTATTAGCTGTTGCACATAAAGAATAGCTCTGTGGCTATCCCCAATAAATGAGGAGCTGAATCCGCTGTCTATGTCACGCTGGGAGGGGCGCTTCTTTAGCAAAGCTGGTTGACCCTGTTTATGCCTGACTCTAATCAGGAGCAGTCCAGAGGGCGCCATGATGGCAATAAAACACCATACACACCCTCTTCTTGTCTCTGTTTCTGCCTTTGCCCTCCTCTGTGCATCCCACCCAAGGTAACACACAAACATGATGTGGAGCCCCCCAAGAGGGGCACCAAGGAGGAGGTTATAAACCATTATAAGCCAGGTTAGCCTACAGTGACAGCCCAGCTTGTTCCTCCTTCTTTGAGCAGGTCCGCGTGCTGGGCAGTCCCAGCCTCTCATCCACCTAGCTGAATAGAACCACAGGGCTCTGGCTCCACAGAGATAGTGTTATCTGGGCCGCCACGGGGCTCCGATCGCAGCCGTGTACACACACGCTCAGCGGGCAGCGCACACATCAGGCGTGAGTGCAGACAAAGAAACATGTGGACCAACACAAACATTATGGGCATATAATGTCAGCACACACAAGCACATGGTCACAGACAAACAGAGACAAATGTGAAAGTTCACACACATGTTTTGTTACAATGGGCTCCTCTTTACCCTTCAACTTGAGCATGATAGTGATACTGGTTTTTCTTCCTCAACTTTCCTCATACTTCCTCTGCAAACTGAGGCAACCTCTTGACCTATACGTGGTCATAAAATGACCTGCAGCTGACAAAGGATCAGCCGCTCCATCAGCTGGAGTGATTTTCTCTATGCAGGACGGCAAGTGGTCGCACGCCTGGGCCTGGAAACTAGCTGTAGTCCCTGCTGTTTTTAGGAATCTGAGTTATTCCACCCATTCCTGGAGATCTCCACACATGACCTGTCGCCACTGGGAGCCACAAGCCAGAGGGACGCGGATAAGCCGCATTTCTTCCCTTTTCCTCCAGCAATTTCAATTAAAAAGAGATTTGAGGTGGAAAAGCACATTTTCATACAAGGCATGCAACCGAAATCCTGGAAAAGGGTGAGAAAATATGCAGTGGTAAGTTTCGAGTGCATTTTCTATAACACTCTCTTTTTTGTGGAGGTTGCTCTGATAGATGCAAGGTCAACATGTGGCATGGGCCGCCCACATGGATGCATGGCCTCAAACTTCCTGGTTTTGGAGAGAAAGAAAGCGTTATATTTCACTGCATTAATGCAGTGATAACACTCTCTCAGCTCTCTCTTACATCTTGGATTTTTCACAATTAAAACCTGGACTGTTCCATACTCTGGACGTATTCCATCTAGCTCCCATACACAGAGACAAACACACAGGTTTATTTGTCACTGGAATACGTCTCTTTAATTACCAATAAATGGGCAGTGTCTTTATTTTACAAAACTATAATTTGGAGTTGACAAAAGTATTAATTAAAGAGTTGTTTGTCATCTCATTACACTGATTGGATCCTGAGGCTTGCAATCAAAACTCCTGATTAGCTATAAAGAACATGAACTTAATACAATCTTGGACATAATGGTTGTACTTTGTGTTGCCTGCGTGGCCCAGAGTTATCTTTTCTTCATGAACCTTGGGGTCCTCAAGCTAAAATCTCCTGCATATTTCTAAACCAAGAATTTAACAAATCTTTATTTATTTGTTCTTTTTGCTTATACCTACTCAGTGTTCTTTTGTGTTATTATTAGCCCTAGATTATTTTATATCCTCATGCTCATGGATTGCATATTGCAAATACTTAGATTGTTTGAACACAAATGTTTAGTGCTAATTTGCGATCATTAACATGCTAACACGCTTATTATAAACATTATACCAACATGGCACTGTTGTATTGAAATTGTCAGAATTGTCACTGTAAATCGTGTTAGCATTGATGCTAAAGCATTGTGCTTAAAGCACCCTTGTCGCAAAGTACAACCTCAGGGAGCTGCTGCACAGCTTGTTGACTTTTGTGTCTTATTTGTTAAAGTCTTTTGTAAGAAATGATTGAAAAGTGATAAATGCTTCTTTATTTTATGTATTTTTATGTTTTAAACCCGTTGCCCTGCAAATGTTAATCACTTCAGTCTGACCTCAGAATGGCATTAAGGTAAGTAAGTGCCTTGGCTCAAGATATGAGTACTGTTTTCATCAAAAGTGATCAAAGAGGTTACTTCACACTTCTCAAAAACAAATTTTATGCTGAACATATAATGTGCTACTCTCTAAAGTATCTGATTATATTATATTGTAGATCTCTTTCTGCTATCATATCTACCTGCTGTATGCTTCAAATACCTGGCGAGCCCAGACCTGTCTGAGCTGATTAATGATAAACCCTGATAGCCCCTTTTATCTCTTAATTGCACACACACTGAGCTCTAACTCAAACAATAATCTGGACCACTGCTGTATATTGCGCTCCAACGTGTGTGGGTGTTTCACGGCGACAAGTGACCGAAACATGTTTTTGTTATTGTTCTTCCTTTAATTGACACCATTTATTGCATCGAGGCATGATTGCATTTTTAAACAGCTTAAAAAAGTACAAATGAAAATAACACAGTGAGATTAAAGTGTTCGTATCAAACTCGATCAATATGATACAATAAGAAAAAATCTGGCCTTTAAGAGTTGGATTTTTATGAACCTGCTCATAATTTGTCCCCTCAAACCAACAGAGTTATTACACTCTAAAACGTATTTTGATATTCAGATTTGTGAAACCAAATATACAAATAAAAAAGACACCAAAGTAATCAATAAGGACAAAGGGAAATCCATCACCCAGTGACAGAAAACAGAAACTCTTATTATCTTATTAATCAACACAGAAACACCAATGAACTGCATATTCCTTATCAACAAATTTGGCGAAATATAATCAGCAAATGCCCAGTTTTTTGTTTTTTTTTTAGATATTTGAAAAGAAAAACAGTATATGTAAGCAAAAACAGAAAAAGATAGACCACTTATTGCAGTGTTGAGTTAATTGTTCCAAGAGAATCTGATATGGACAGTTACAGCATATGCATCACTTTCATTACGGTCAGTAAACTTTAAAAAACATAATTTTAATACGATAAAAAATAAAACTAAACATCCTGAAAAACAAAGCTGTCCCGCTTTCCTAAAACTTGCTGCCTATCAAAGTGCATAATGTTTGATTTTCAGGGCTGACAAGAAGGTGATCGATTTCAGGTCTGCTCCTCTTTTTGCTTTGCAATACATAACTGTAGACAAATGGCAAATGTTCCTGCCTAGCTTCGTGCTATATACTTTAGTGAATATATATATATTAAATTGACTATATAACAAAGTCATAAATGACTGATTTTCTAATCTCAGACTATGGATTTAAAGTTCTCTTGTTATCCATCCTGCCTCAACTTTCATTATCACATCAACATAGATCAGCTGATTTCACTGCATGTTAGTACAAAAATGTTTAATGCTAATGTAGCAAAATAGAATCCTGTATGTCTTCTCGCTCCCACTGTGACAGTGCTTGTTTGCGGAGAGTGCTTTGAAGGAGGGTGGTTGGGTTTTCTTCTCTCGTCGTTTCATCAAAAACCCGGCGGCGATTAATAACTGCAGTTCAGTCAGCTTCAGCACTCAGTTGAACACCTTCTCCCCTTACCAGCTGCCTGACATTTGAGCTGTTTACGGTTCCACAAGGATGATAATTTGTCCAGTTTTCAGCACACAGTCAACTTTTCCTTCCTTATTCCTTCTTGAAAAAAAAATTGCTGCCATCATTCTACAGAGAGCGATAATCCCTCGCAGTCCACATGAAACGGTCATTTGGTTGATGAATGTTTCTCTCTTGTTTTGATATATCAGTGCTGTGCCATATTGCTCACTGCTTCCTGTCAATCATCTGACACCTTTAGGGAGAAATGGGATGTTGCCCAACAAACCTTATAGTCAGATCAATGTTTTTTAAGAGATCATTGGGTTCATGATTCCCCTTTAAGATAGGTTTGATGTGATCATGTTGGTATATTAACAAAAAGGACAATAAAATATAAATTACAAACACGTTGTATTGCAGAATGATTGGAGGGGATGCAGAAGTAACTGGGCTGTAGTACTAAGCAGTATTATCCTTTTGGGAGTGATCAAGGGTTGGACTGGTAATCAGAGATGTTCAGGTCATTGGATGTAAATAATTAGCAGTCAATGAGGTTTGGGGTCAAAGGTCACAGGTAGGCCTCCACTCGTTCCCATGGCTGCATCTCTGTGAAGAAGCCCTCGCACAGGCCAAAGCCCTGATCCAGAGTCAGAGGAATCGCCTGCGCCTCTTCTTTGATCTCCTCCCAGGGCTGCAGCACCACCTCCTCAGAGTGCTCTGGGAACAGCGTGGAGGGCTCTTCAAACTGCTGCAGGTGGTGGTGGCTTTGGAGCAACTGATCCTGGTCCAACTGCTGCTGCGGATGTTGCTGCGGCACGTGGAGCTCTCCCATGTTGACTGCGCAATCCATGGAAGTAGCGTTCAGCTCCATGTAACCGAAGGACTGATGGTGGTTCAGGTGCTGGGCCTGAGTCATGATGTCCCCTCCTCCACACCACCTCCCCAGCCCCGCTGAATGCTGCCTCCCCTGCATGGAGACCTCCATCTCGCAACCCAGGGAGCTCAGCGCCGTGTTGATGTCCAGATCCTCGAAGGTGCTACAGTTCCCGCTGAGAACATCATCAAACACGGACGCCAGGTCAAAGTCACCCCTCAGGAAGTCTGCTTTGTGGGCCTCTGTTGCCAACAGAGGAGACTCAGTCGCCCTCATCACCTTGCTGTTGTTTTTAGAGGGCAGGTGCTTTCGTTTGCCACCAACTCCTTGGTAAGGGAAGCCATTTTGGGTGCTGTGATAACTCTGAACCAGTTTGTTCTGTCTGTGGGGACCACTGCTGCTGCTGCTGCTGCTATTGCTGTTGTTATTGTAGTGGTTGGCCGACATCCTCCTGCGTTTGAAGATGCCGTTAACGAACATATCAGCGTACTGCGGATCAATCTGCCAGAAGCCTCCCTTCCCTGGCTCGTCTTTCTGTCGGGGGACTTTCTTGAAACACTTGTTGAGGGAAAGGTTGTGACGAATGGAGTTCTGTGACAAAGACAAGGGACGAAAAAAAAGGGAGATAATTAACAGGATCCCATTGGCTTCGAGCAAATTTGAGTTAGTCATGCAAAAACTGCCAGTTTGTCTTTGTAAGGGAGAGGAGAGAAAGGGGAGGAGGGGGGTGTATTGTTGTTGTTTGTATGGGAAAGCAAATGTACCTAATGAGGCTTTCTAGTAGCAGGCAGCTCTGTGCATTTCAAACATGATCAGCTGTGCTTAGCTGCCATCTCTCTCAGGAGCCCTCATTAACACACGCACACGCACGCACGCACGCACACACACACACACACACACACACACACACACACACACTAGAGTGCTTTCTTCTCCACATCACCGTTCCCTTCAGACAAAAACCCTGTATGAGCACTCTCTTGAAATATGGAAATTTGTGAAAACCGTGTGTTATAAAATGAAAAACACTTCATCAAAGGCTGAAATTAGACTCTGATCCTGTGGACGTGCTGCGGGATTTCACATTTATTCTACATCTGATTTTTGTGGCATCACGGGCCTCGTGTGATGTCCTGTGGCATAAAGATGTGGTGTCCGATGGTGACACTGGGATCAATTGCTCACCCTTCTCTCCCTCACCTCGCCATTTATCTGACTCATCAATTATAGAGGATGAGTAAGCCGGTCTCGGTTACCTGCCAGCTGGGCTCCGCGTGTCTGTAGTAGCAGAAATTCTCCGTTATCCAGTTATAGATTGTGGACAGAGTCACTTTGGGCTGTTTGCTGGCCTGCATGGCCATGCAGATGAGAGAAGCGTAGGAATAGGGCGGTTTGACTTTAGGGTTGGTTTTGTAGTCGACCTCCACGGGCGGGCTGGCCTGGATGGGGATCTGTGGGTAGCCGTTCCCTGGATGTGCGCAACTGGCGAACCGCGGTGCCGCGGTGGAGTCGCTGCCGGAGGTGACCGGGCTCCCGAGGTAAGGAGGCATCCCGGTGGCGGCGGTGTCACCCGCTGGTGGGCTGGACGGCGAGTCGGTGCCACCTCTGGGGAAGCCGAGCCGCTTGAGATAGAGGTGCTGCTGGGAGGACGGGCAGCCCGGTCCAGCTCCGTTGGGTCGCTCCGGGTCCGCGCTGAGGATGGAGAAATTCTGGAGCCAGTGGAGGCTGGTCAGGCTGTCGTCCATGGGGACAGAGTCGGACCCGGTGACCTGATCTTCCGGGTAAACCTCCAACCATTTCTCCTTAAACTTGTTGGCAATGTCGGGGCTTGTCAGAACCGGCATCCTGGCTTTGTGCGCGCGGTGAGGGCTGAAGATGATCCTCAAATCGGCATTTAAAGTTTTGTTTTACCTTAAAATCAAAGAAAAAAGTAAAAAATAAAAAAAAATCTTTTAAATTATTTTAAATGAATCATCCAGATGCCGCACAAATCGTCACGGATGAAATATTGATTGGTTAAATTATTGCAAACAAGCAATAAATTAATCCCACAAACTGCCAAATGATGCGTAATTTCCCTACCTCCAGTGCAGCCTCTTTGGAGCTGATTCTCTGTGTGCACCTGTTGCAGTACGTCCCTGCCTCTTCTCTCCAAGGGCTCAGCGTATCCAGTCACTGCGCAACAAGTGCGGCGGGGGGAGGGCGAGTAGCATCCAGCAGTAGCGCATATGGAGAAAAAAAGAGTATAGACGCCACTCAGGACCGATCCATTCCGACTCGGGCGAACCAGGCTGTTACTCATCCAAACGCTCGGCTCCGCTCGAGTGTCCGTGGGAGGTCAAGATGTGAGAATGTGTGGAGGTTGGGAAATAAGTCGCTCATAAAGCCCGAGAGACTGCCCACCATCCCTTTAAACGCCTGAGGGGATTTCTGATTGGCTGGCTATCCTTGCTTCTCCAGGTTTCACTTTAATTCTCTCTCTCTCTCTCTCTCTCTCTCTCTGTCGCACACACACACACACACACACACACACATACACACCTTTTCTCGCTCCTTCCCTGTAACTCAAACACACAAAGGGATGGCCACTCAAATGAACGTGGAATGAGTGCACCGCAGGCTCACTGCAGCGGGAACAGTCAGTTTGCCGTTTCTCTGCCTTTAATCTTTGTCTCCATCCCGGAAACCGGCTGAAATGTGACCTCTGTGGCGCGCGTCACGCCCCCCCACCCCCCACGCTCTCCACTCCACCCCGTCCCCGCTGCCGCTGAAAAAAGACGCGCCACAGGTCCCGCTTGTAGCGCACGTTCGCACCTGCGAGGAAAGCAGCCCACTTTAACGGACAAGCCTGTATTTACCGTGTCTCTCTTTACTGCGGACAATTTACCTTTCAGTAGATTCCAAACTAATCCTCTTTCAAAAGCGCACCGTTAAAGAAACAAACACTTGTAATTGTACCTGCAGGTATTTAGCTGAGATGTGATGCCTGCAGCGGTTATCCTAGCGGTAGCAGACATTTTACAAAGTTTAACTGGCTCATGGTAAAATAGGTGCAGTCTGGTCCTGATCAGTGGTACAGTGAGAAATTTGAAACAGCAAAGGAGGCAAAGATGTACTAAAACAAAAATACACGAGCTGAAGAGAAGGAAGATCACACTGCCTCACATTAAAGCTGAGTATAGTTAGGATATGTTAAACTGTCATCAAACAAACAGCCCATCTATCAGCCACTGTTTTACTTCTGTAACTCATCCAGCATGTCAAATATCTATGTGATCCATCAGTAGGCCCTGTCCTGCTGCCACTGTGGCCATAGCAACCAAATAAAATGTGACATTTCCAACGAAAATTAAGAGAAATTAAAGTTGACTCGCTATCAAAATTACTTCATCCGTCACTGTTTGTGTCTGATTGTGGGCCAACAGTTGTTCTGTGTGTATAGTGAGTGAGAAGAACAATGTGAATTATAACGGAGCACTGCCACTTGGTGGATTAATACTGAATTGCACCTACACCAGCATGCCAAACTACTAATCAAATACACTCATCTGCTTGTTAAACAGGAAGAGCAGACGCCCTGAAGGTGAATTAAACGTCCTATAACCTGCAGAAAGCACTGACTTTGGTGCATTCAAACAATGTCAGTGTAATATTCAATGTAGCCTTGGATTTAAAGATTTTGTTATGTTTTTGACTGCACAGGGGTATAGAAAAGTGATTTATAATGTTTGATTTGGCAAATCCCCCTATTCTTATTTCATTTGGTGCAAAGTTTCCTGGCTTCCTTCACTTGTTAGAGCTCCATGCTTTTTGTCCCCTCCTGCAATAGCATCAATACTGTACGCCTCGTCATGGCTGTAGTGTGATGCCAACACTGCACCGGGCATCCTATTGAAAAGATTTGACTTATTATAGCATTTTCATGTGTGCCTCCTGTTACCTCTATAAGTGGGATGCACAAAGGCACTTGTTTCAGAAAGAGTAGATGTGGTATAAGTCATGGTCACTTAAGAATTGATATAGAGGGAGGATGCCTCTATAGAAGTAATTTTGCAAGAGCAGTGACCCACATGCATTAATGATGGCTCTGGCTCCCGAAGCCAGAGGATATTTCATACAGCATGCAGAGCCAACCATCTCTCTTTCTCCCTAAACAGATTTTGTCAACACATCTGCTGAGGGTACAGATCTGGGGTATGGAGGCTGACAAGGGCTGGCATTCAACGCAGGGCACCCGAGGATGGATGAGTGGCAAACTCGATGCTGCAGCACTTGAAGAACGTGGGTACGTCAGGCCAGCTGTTGCACCCCGTCAAGGAGGCTTGATTTTTTTTTTAAAAAAATGTCTCCAGGTTTGTTCGGGTTCTTGACAAAGGGCCTGCTGGTGAGACAGGCAAATGTTTGGACAGCTGTTCTTATTGTTGCCAGGCTGTCCCACAGCAGGGACTAAGCACACATAGAATATGGCTACAGTACATCTAATGGGCTGAAAGAGATTGCTGAGGAGGACTGTTACACCAGGATGCATTTCTTGTTAATAGCACCGCTAACCTTTGGAGGAGTTTTGATTCAGAAAGAAACCTATGGCAAAGTCTATACATTTCATTTCTCTGGCTACAAAACTGTGAAGCTCAAAATAGATGTCTGCAAGGAAAGGTGGAAAACCTACTGATGAATACAACATATGTAGACAAAGACTGGTCCCTAACTAACTTGTAGAGGTATTCAAGGTTCTGAATACTTATATGTTTAAAATGAATATTTGCCACATTTTATTTGTTCTTTGCTTACAAAGTAAAATGTATCAGCGTACCTTTTTTTTCCTCAAGCTATTTGACATTGATAATATGCTTCATTTCTTTTTTTTCTAGCATAAGCTAACACAAGATATCACTCTTGTATCTGTGGGTTAAGTATGAGGCTAACACCAGGAGTGTAGCCGCTTCAGCTTTGCACAAAGACAGAATACGGAAGAAGAAGCTGGTCTGCGTGGTCTGCATGCCGTTTTAAACTCCGATATGAGCAAATTCCATCTAATTTGTTAAACCCACTAGGTGCTGGTGGGTTCTTGTTAAACGGACAGAGGCAAGTTGGCTGTTTAGGCTCTATTTTTATAAGTTTGATCAAACCTGATGTTGATCTTGTTGTCTGAAAAATTGAGCTTGCCCCATACAGAACTGTAATCTTGAGCTGCCAAATGAGCGATGCTGTTTTTCCCCAGTTTAATTTGGTTTAAATGGTCTTCCAATGTGTCTCTGGTTAAAGTTAAGTCGTGGCAAGCGCTCATAAATGTCACCAGAGGAGCCGGAACAAACAGCTGTAGATAGTTAACTAGAGTCAGCACATCAAAGGTCTCGCTAGAATATAAGTCTGTACTGGGAAACCTCCAACTTTTTGTGCAATGTGAAAAACAATGCTTTTATGACCATGGATGGCAATGCCCCCAACTTCACCCAGCTTTACACTGGTGCTGTTTTGCAGGTGCTCCTTTTCACCGGCAGGTGTCAGCATTTCCAATCTTTCCTCTATAGGCTCGCACATCTGCGGTCTGCTACAAACATGCCATTGATAAAAGAATGTTTACAGTTTACAGTTACCCATAATTCTGAGCGGTGTGTTTGTGTGTGTTGATGTGAGAGGGATCGTTTTACACACAGCTTGCACGAAAACTGTTTTTTTAGTATATTTGATATTTCCTTCCCCGACCCTAATCCATCCACATCAGTACAAGCAGGGGATTTATTGTTTGGCTTAAATGGTAAGAGTATTCTCAAATATAATGAGCCAAGGGTTTGGGTGCTGGGTATTTCAAGAATTACATAACTTCAGTGTAACTCTATTGTATTCTATTGTTCATTCATTGTCTTACAGGTACCACCTTTGTTTGCGTCAACACAAATTACCGCATTCTCTTCTCCTTTCTAATCACACCAGCTACTGACTGCCGTTCACCATAATAAATGGCCCTATTCCGTTTAATGATTCGTTATTATGTGCTCATTAATTTCAGAAATTTATAGTTACTGGGTAATTAAGTCGTTAATATGCTACGTTATGGCCATCTGGATTAAGCTGGGTGTTTAAAGACATCATTCTTTCTCTTTATTGTAACATATTTCAAAAGCTGTGTCACCTCGCATCTTATTTGTTGTGGTGTCCTTGAGCAAGCCTCAATTTACAAGCCAAGGAAGAAAACCCGTGCCCACTCTTTCATTACAACAAAGGAGACGTGTAGTACCGCCGCAGTCCGCACTGATGTGTGCAGATAAGCTGCGGCACTGGTGATATACTCGCAGGGAAGATGTGGTTTATGAGAAGAAGTGCGCAGGGCAGACACTCCGCTTCTGAATATGCACCCATGACTGTCGGCTGTCCCTAATTTAACTCCGAGCGATGTAATTGGCGATGGTGGATTTGTTTACCATATTTGGCAAGATAGTGACACAGCGCGCCTGGGAATTGGACGAGAGCGGCCGTCATTCACAAAAGTCTGCCTTCTGGAGCTTTACAAACAAAGCGCGTGCTCACGGGAGTTGTAGTCCAAAACAAACCCTTTCTGAGATTGCTCGAGTGGGAATTTACCTCCTTTGCTGCGATTTAAATCCCACGTGAATTCTATAGTTTGAAACATACTTGTTGTGACGAACGGTTTTCGTCTAACGTTTGTTACTGTGTAAATATAAACCCGTATCGGACGGTTAAAAACACGCCGACACGAGACCCTCCGCTTGCAGCATACAAATCCCACCGGCGGGGCTCTTACTTGATTGGCTGCGCCACCCTGTCAATCACGTAACGCTCCTTCCACTACCGCTCCTACAGTAAATATTTGTGTTTGCTCAACCGGCTGTAATGGTGGACGACTGAGGCAGAGAGACGGAATACAACTAGAGTGAAGAAAGAGAGGAAAAACGGTCGAAAGTCTGTTTCAGAGCCAGTCGCCGCGAGTAGGACACGGGCTTCGTCGAAAATGGATGAACTCAAACATCAAGTCATGATTAACCAGTTTGTCCTGACGGCGGGTTGTGCGGCAGACCAGGCGAAGCAGCTTTTGCAAGCGGCACATTGGCAGTTCGAGGTAAAATAAAATAACAAAATAGAGGAACTAAAAGGCTTTCAGTGGTCCACTCGGCGGGGTAACGTTAGCAGCACGGCTAATGTTTACGTCCGACCGACCGTTAGTTTGGACCTGAGCTCGCCTTGTCTGCCTCTCGACACTTTTATCCTCAGTCCAAATTCAACACAAAACAAAGCGTTAGTGTTAGCTGTCTGTTATAGGTGGCCAACAGTGGGCCCACCGGAACTTTTGCTGCATTCAAAGTAGAAATATCTGTGCTTTAGCTTGACTATTTGTATAAAATACACTGTTAACGCAGCAGGGCGAAGCGTACAGCTAGCATATCCAATTAGACTTTACTCTAGATTAAATACTATAATCCGACACATGACAGCAGTGTACAGGCGAGGCCAGCGAGGGCTATTACGCAATAAAGATGACCGCCGTGTTGTATCGACTGGCCCACTGAAGAGTAGTTTTAATTGTTCGGTCTGCGGTGAATCCAGTATAGATCTGGCTCGTGCGTGTATTGTTTGTGTTAAAAGACAGAAAGAAGCGATATTTGGACGAATCCCTCGCCCGCAGCTATTTTTAGTGCCCCTCTCTGAAACATAAAACAGTGTCACAAAATGTCATTCATTCTATTCTTTCTGTGTTTTTTTGTATTATAGACTGCCCTCAGTGCCTTTTTTCAAGAAACAAATATTCCATACGGTCATCATCATCAAATGGTGAGTGCGGAGAGGAGTGGTGGTGATCACAACACACTCTCCATGTCGTTTATTGTTCTGCTCGTGCCGATGTAACAACCCCTGTTTCATGCGTGTGTATCTTTAAGGCTTCTGTGTTGTTTTGGGTGGGATGGGAGGGGGCGATAAACGGCCCTTATAGGCCGAGAGGGATGATGTTGTACTAACAATAACAAAGCACATGTCGGCCATGTTGTGAGCTTCCAGAAATAAACACACACACACACAGGCAGGCAGGCATGCAGTCGCAGCAGCCACACTGAAAGAGAGAGAGAGAGAGAGTAAATGTGTGTATGTTTGTGAGAAAGAGGAGAAGACGAATATAAATGTAGATGTGCCAAAATCATCCTTTTTTTTGCTGTTTTAATTGAGGTGCATAACGGCAGGAAGGGCCCTCTCAGTTTCTGGGTTAGACAGGGGGAAAAAAAAGTCATTTCCAGGAAGAGGACAGCTGCCTCTCTCAAATAGACCCTCGTGCACAGTTGTAATTTGCCTCCAGCGATATGGTTGTTTTCCCCTGAATGGGTTGCTGCTGCCCCCGACACACACTGCTGACTTTTTGGGGAAGTCAAATCAAAGTGGAGTAAACTGGAAGGCGTTAGGGCTGTAGGAGACTCTGCGCACACACACACACACACACACACACACACACACACACACACACACACACACTCAGGGGTTGAACATTATGAAACACTAGCAGTATTTGGGCTTTTAACAGCAGCCCACTTTGGCAGCGCACAAGCCTTTGTTTGCAGCTGCATGCATGGCAGCATCCAGCAACAGCTGCCCTCCTGAACAGTCTGTCATGAATGTGGGGGGAATTTGGAAGAAATTGTTGGTCATTTTTAAACACACTCTGTTTGTGTGGCGAAGACAGTCATCAGACTGCTGATGAAGACTTCAGCTTTGCGTTTCTAGAGGAAAGTGAAGGCGACTGCGATGAAAGGATTTGTTGTTTTATTGCACTGCGTGTGTACATTTATAGCCTCAGAGTAGTGCAATATCGCCAGTCAACACCGAAAGGGTTCACGCTGTGCTGAATCATATTTATCACAGCTTTATTGTAAGAAACAAAGCCAGACCTCCTTTATTATCTGATCAGTAAATAAAAGCATCTCAGTCCTCTATTTAGCTCATGAAATGTCTCACTTTAATTTAGAGAGTAAACAATCTGCCAAGAGCTGTCCTGTTCCGTCTGCCAAATAGGGCTGAGCCTGATTGCAGCAGACACTGGATAATGAAAGTCAGAATGCGGAGCACCTACGTGTGTTTGCGGTGTTATTGTTACAGACACGTTCTTGCATAATCACAAGTTCACGTTCCCTTTATTGCATACGCCAGCATGTGCGTGCGGCGCTGTGCCCGTGCACGTCACACACATGCACTTGCATTTGGTGCATGCACAGAGTGGGTGTTTGTGTGGGTGTGTGTGTGTGTGTGTGTGAGTCACAACAGTACTACAGTAGGGCAGCGTGTCCAACCTTCCTGCAGCTTATCAGGCCACAGTGTTCGTTAGTGTACAAATCTAATCCACTTTGCTCTCGCTCTTACTCTTCACTCTCTGTCTCTGTCTCTCCTCCTTAGTTTAGAGTAAACTTGAATAACATGAAGTTACATTTTCTGCTGCACATGCTGTTGCGTAAATGTTTTGAGTTACAACACAGGCTGAACTCATCCTTGAGATTGCTGTTTTGGCTAGAAGCCTTACCCCAGCCCCGATGGCCCCAACAGATAGCCCATAGACATGCAGTTCTTGGCAGCCTGGCAGGTTAGGACGTCATGTAGGTCAGTTCATTTATGGATACCGTTCACTGAGCTGGTTTATGCTATTGTTTTTGTGGCCCTGGAACAATGCATGTAGCTGAATGGGATGTGCCAAATCACTTTCCCATCTAAATCTGGCATCATGGGAGAGAAGCCATCTTGGAAACAAAAGCACTGTTGTTTAAGAAATACATTTGTATCTCTAAACAAAGCATGTTTGGGTTGGATTTGTTGCAGTCAGTAGGTTAGCATTCAAGCTGTAAGCCTTGACAAGTCTCATTCTGTTTACATGTGCTTTGCTAATGCATCATTTGTGCATTGTATTTCAGAGGTTTATAGCCTGTATCAAATATCAAGTAGTGAGGTGAGCTGGCCTTCCCATCAGTACAGCCTTGTATAATGCTGTGAATGAGGAAGGATTTAGCTAAAGCCCCTGTCATTATTATTTCCTTTTACTTGTAATTCCAGACTGTTGGGAGTGCCTGTGCTTTGGCACATGATGCAAAAGAGCTACAATCTCTGCACAGGCATGAACTGAAGTCTCCGTTTGTTGTTGTGTGCATGTGTATATGTAAAGAGAGCCGTGCAGCCGCATGATGGATCCTGAACAGATTGTCCATTTGTCTCTGTGTTTTTTAAAATTAAGCCGTCAAAGCTTACATCTGTGTTCCACGATGGACACCCAGACCCTAAGCTCAATCCAACCCCTCCCAATCCACTCCCAGTCTTCTCTACACACACCCTGCCTTTACAAACACTGCCACCGCAACACATTCCTACAGGATGCAGCGCTCACACCGGCCCAAAATGGACCCTTTCACAGCAGAGCGGGCCGATATAACTCAAAACACAGCACCGTCTCTTTTTTACACACCCTCAGTCCTCCTGCTTCCCTCTGCCACCAGCTCTGTCTCTGTCTGTTAACAGCTACAAAATGTCCTAGAATTCAACCAGACATTCATGTTTCCTGTTAGAGAATTTTACAATGATGCCTCTTCCTCATCTTTTAGCATCATTTTCAAAGCAGTTTCCTCCCACAGAACCACATACCGGCATGTTCGCTCGCACTGAGAACGTATGATGTCGGAATCAAATCTTTGTTGCTTCTGGCTGTTTGATGCTGATCCTTCTTATTAAATATAATGCCACATGTTCTTGCACGCCTGCCTCGTTTCTTTTTATGCATATTTTGGAGATATCTTAAGCTCATTTTGAGGCATTTTTTAAAATCCATTATGTAAAGTCTGCGCTATCGTGATTCTTACTGCACAGATTATTAGCTTTCAGAAATGCTCTTGCACATTTATACGTTGTCCTATTAGTGCAGGAAAATGAAGTTTCCTTGGAACTAGATGAAGCACATGAACATCTTAGGGACGTATTTTATCATCATGGTTTTTGAATAATCTCATCCAGACAGTGTCACAACAGTCTGTCTTGGAGTTGCTCACTATGCGTCTATGTCTTGGGAAGGAAAAACGCTGAGGCTTGACTATATCGACAGCAATATCAGTGTTTCCATGATTAACATCTCTCCATGTGAGGCACACACAGCCACTATAAAATGAATGAATGAATCCTCATGTGACCACAGAGGAGGAAGTAGCCCAGCTGCATGATTCTGCCGCTGTCTGGGAACATGTGACCCCCATCATGTGACTAAGCTGGGAAATGAACTAACTAAGCCACAAAGCCTGCTTCACATGTGTGAAATTTCTGCCAGAGTCATGGCTATTAAAAGGAATACGGTGAGGGCCTCATGTAGCAGCCCTGCAGTAAAGTCACGACTGTGGTGTTGAAAGCTTTTTCTTTAGTAGGTCAGGCTAATAAAATAATCTTCTTGAGAAATATTCCACATTCTCCTTTTCCTGTGTGATTCATATCTGCACTCTTAACTACCTCCTGTTTTTACAATGATATGCTTTTATACTGATATAAAAACAAACGCTAGTTCCTGTTTAAGCTCTTACTTCTTCTGCCCTTCTTGGCACCCTCTTGCAAAGTCCTATTACACTGTAAAGAATAGTCAAAATTCTGCTGACCTGCCCTCTTTCCTCATTGTTGAATATATAAGCAGTAAGTAACGGTCAACTGTTTGCTCCCTCTGCTGAGCACAGCCCAGGCAGCTACTCATTGTACTGCAACCGGTAGAGTCATCACCAAACAGCCCCATGGTTTGAACGAACACCTTTTTTATTGTGCTGTAATTGTTGTTAGTTGCTAGCATCACGCACAAGGCGAATGAAAGTAGGATTTTATGAAGGGCAACGTTCAACGCCAACTGACAGAGCGCAGTGACGTAGCAGAATAGTATTGGGCACTGCAGGGCAGTGATAAAAGTGGGCGTGAGGTTGTTTTAAGGCTGTTTCCTGGCAATATAAACACTCAGTGGGAGAAAGGAGGAGGGCTTTGTGTGTGCGTGTTTGAGGGGGTTTTTCTGGTAACTACAAACATTTGGTTTTGGCGTCCGGGTGTGGCTTTACTTGGATTTTTAGAAATCCTAACTCTTCTCATCCATGTTAGATCTCATCTCCCTGAGATTTGAAGTGTGTGGTGTGCCCAAGCAGAAGAGCAGAGGTATAATTACCTTCATAAATCACGATGTGACAAAACGGACGACTGTCTGTTCAAATTTCGCTCTCTGTCTCAACCTTTACCCGTTTATCCTCACACTAGTAGTATATAAAGCACACTTGATTTAGGAATCAGTGAAAATAGAGAGGAAGGGTGTTTAGGCTAGTCCCTAAAGTGAAATAGGCTAATACTACAACAGTGCAAGGTATTTTGTTAGGAGGTCCAATGACACAGAGCTGCATGGTGACTCTGTCATCACAGAAATGAGGTGTACTCAGTCTAGTTACTTACAGTGGTTAATTAAATGCAGAATGAGCTGAACATTTTGTGTGTTTTCTCCCAGCTTTTTACTGTGATTTTAATACTGTAATCCACTGGGTGTACATGGAACAATGAATGATGAAGCTAATCACGTCTAGAGCTGTTAATGTTGTTAATGGGTGTGCAGGTATCTGTGCTTGGATTTGTGCGCGTGTGTGTGTGTGTGTGTGTGTGTGTGTGTGTGTGTGAGAGAGAGAGAGAGAGAGTGTGTGGTTGTCTATATCTGTGTGTCATACAGCCATGCCAAGCAGTTAGCCACATCTGAAGAGGCTTGGCCTGTGCTTTGCATGTTCCAGCGTGTTGCCCTGCATGTTTCCAGGAGCACGACTTCCCAGAACCCTAACCACACACACAAAGACGTGTGTGCAAGCGCACACACACACACAGACACAGACACATGGACACAGACACACAGGAACCTTGGCTCAAGGGAAGGGCTCTGGGAATGGGAATCCATGTGGGATGGCTGCAAGGACCAGATGTGTTTATGAGCGGTGGAGTTAGATTGGGTTTCACACTGATTCTAGGAGTCACTGAGGACACACACACAGAGGTCGGACCTATGGCTGAGGAAACACAAGCAGCACATGGGACCCTTGTCTGTTGCATAGGACAAGGGAGTGTTGTCACATTGAGTCTCCCTGGCCTGGATTTTCAGGTCAGCTGATGTCTTTGCCCCGGCCTGCTGCTGCCGCGTCCCACTATTCCTGTGCTGGCACCATGACCCTTGACACATCAACATGCCTGAACCCCCTCTTTCTCTGCTCTGGTCTTCATTCCTGCATTAGATCTATACTTGCAGTGGTTTACACAAGGGGCTCAACTATTTAAAACACCCTCTTGCAAAAACACATTTTGCAATGTGACATTGCAAAAATTGCAAAAGGTCGTAGCTGCCAATCTCAGATTGAACCAAAAACTAGGGTTGAGGTGATTTAAGTCTATATTTAGTTTGTACACATTCTCCTCTATACCAGATGATCTAGTTTATTTCTAGAATGTCACTTGATTTAAAAAATGTTAACTGACTTTTTGAAATGAAGCCTTGCATGGAACAAACTATCTTGAATAATCTGTTTGTCTTCGTCATCTGGGCATCAGTCGAGCCTCTGTATGCTGTTGTGTCAGATTAAACACACAGTTTGTGTAATGTGTAAGCAACACAAACATTTTGATGTGCATTTTTAAATTAATATTGCAGTTCAGTGGTTCATACTTAAACAGGAGGCATATATATATATGAACTGCAACTGCGATTGCACCTGCAACTGATTTTGACCTATAGTGAATGTGCTGTCTTAAGAAAAAGTCTCCGGAGTCGCTGAATCTGGCTGTTTGCATCGTAATCGTGTTTTGTTTTCCCTCACGGTGACCTTTGGCCTAGTAGTTTCTGTTGCCAGACTGTTACCAGCCAACAGGCCAAACTCCCTTTTCTAGATACAAGCGAGCCATTGAACACCTATTGTTGGCCTGTTAGCCATTGTTGTGAGCAGCGGTGTGTGCAGTTGGTCAGAGCAGAACACATGCTCCAGTCAGTCCCAGTTCTCCCTTCTCCCATCAGTTGCTGCCTCCTTTTTCTTCTTCTGTCGTCGCTCCTGCTTGTTTTTCTTTGTCACTGTCCGCCCTATATTTTACAGCATACACACATGAAAACAGAGCACAGCCTGGCTAATGATCAACTTGTTCCCCTGTGAGCACAAATCCATCCATGTCCCTGCACGTGTGTGCGTTTGTATATAATATTAACTCTCACATAGACATAAATGGACGCCTTGGGCTCAGCTGCTGGAAGCTGGGTGAGGTTGAAGGAGTGAGGGGTCATGTGTGAGGACTGGGTGGGAGTGGTCACTTGAAATGTACAGCAGCACCTGTCAACCTCCTTTATTTAGTTTTGAAAGGAAACATGCAGTTCTGACATCCAGCTACTCCCATAAAACCCTGAGTATCACCCCCAGTGGGTGAGCTATGTGATGGGATAATAAAAACACAGAGGCAGAGGTGCTCGTCTGGTTTAGTGCCGTGTCTGGTTTCCACGTGTAAAGGAATGGCGGCTTGCAGAGGACACTGGCACGGGAGGAGGTCTTGTTGTTTAGTGTTTTCCTGCTCTATGATTAATAATTAAAGTTAAACAGTTGGATTGTATGATATAACCTGGAATACCTGTAGGATTTGCAGGTTATAAATGATTATAACATTATCAGCATATCAGCTTAGCAACTGCTTTGTGTCAGTTTTGTCTAATAATATATTTGTTACAACTGAACTGTCATGTTCAGTTGTTTTGTTATTACTTAATAATTTTGTTATCTCAAGATAATAGAACCAAGTTTTCTTGTTATGAGGGGTTGTCTCATCTTGAAACCTTGAAACAAAGGGCTGAAATAACAGAATAATTAGCTGCACAAAAAATGCACATGCATTGAATCAATTATTATGAATATCAAAGTAATATTATTTTCTCATTATTCTTGGTTGTAAAATTTGCATAGCTGTTAGTAGGCCATGGTTGCATTCAGTGCAACTGTAGAGCTGCATCTTTAAAAGAAAGAAAGCAGTGGGAGGCTACACACACACACCGTAAACACACTCCTATTTAAACATTTAACATGCAGGCAGAACCATGCACAGTCAATGCAGCAATGCCTAGCCTACCTTCTTTCCTTTATCTTTTACTCTACCCCACTGACCCCCCCCACATCCAGAGCATGGGCTGTATGTTGCTTTCACCCATTTCTTTCACCATTTAGCCCTTTTACTCCTTTATTTCTATCAATTTTAATATGTCCTGACCCTCCATTTAGCCCTCATATCCACTGTCCTCACAGGGCATCAGTCAGAATTAGCCGCGGCATCACATTAATGAATGTACAGCAACAGCATAAATGGAAAAATGTATTTTATAACATCTTTGTTTGTGGTTTATTCAGGCCTTGGCCGTAGCATGGAGCCACACGCAGCTTGTTTATTGGACAGAGTTTTGATAAACTGTCAACTGTTGAAGTTACGTATTTGAGAAGCATGTTGTCAAAACATCCAATTTCAGTTCCCGTAACCTTAACCAAACAGGATTTATAATAGTATTGAGGAGTTATTTCATATCATCTGCAGGCTAAGTTTGACCTCGGTTTATCTTGTTAATCTTGCTTTGGTCAGCTTTGATCCCATTTTGCTCAGATCACACGTCAGGTCTAACATACTGCAGCGTTACATATTGTATTGCAGCACTCTTTAAGCGGACAGAGACCTGCTGTGTTACCAGGTTAGCTCATATACCCAAACAAACCAAAACAAAAGGAGCAAATGATTCAGGATGTATATAAACTCCTCCAAACATGCACGACTTGAATGCACCCAAAACTAGTCCAGACCTGATTCTGCATCCTCCCACACATCCAGCACTTAACACCGGTTAAAGATGCAGTCATCTGTTTGTATCTCCCGCAATTATATCTTGTAATTCTTTTTTCTCAACCTAACCTAATTAATTTTAAGACTCATGTTCTTTTTCACAGTTAGACAGGTTTACACTGATGTGCCTGTTAGTACTTCCATAGTGGGTATTGTACTGCAGTTCCAGTGGAACAGTTAAATTAAGGTTAAGTGTCTTTTTGACTTTGCCCAGTTTTATGAGGTCACTTCCAATAACATTGCTGGAAGACAACAGCATTGAGTAAAATGTTCCCAGAGTTGAGGGTTATTACAGGGTTCGACATTGTGAAGCCAAGGAGAGAAATTCTATAATACACAAGACAACGTGGTGCGGTGATACCAGGATTTATACACATTTATTCTCTAATTATGTGAAAAAAATACTTTTGGCCTCGTCCTCAGCATAGATTATGTTAAAAATACAAAATCCAACATGTTTTATTTTAACAATATTGAAATAACGAAGGCATGCAGCAAAGTATTTAGCAGTGTGATAAGGCCTAATCCAGTATGTGTAACTGAACCTTTCAGGCTGAACACAACACCATACGTTGCCTGGGGGTTCAACCAATTACCAAACAAACATTTTGAAGCGTGCGTGCCTGCTGGCTCAGCCACAGCAGCCAAACCATCAATGCAGACACCACGGCTTGTTTTCGCAGTTGACAGATTTGCTGCAGTGAGGATGTTAGCTGGCCACTCACCATCAGCATGTGTCATGTTAAATACCACCCAAATTCCAGAAATGCAATTTGATCATTTCCTTTTCCTGTACACAGACTGACTGAAAACTTGTTTTTACTTTTAGTGTCAGACAAGAGTCATGTTGCATGGAGTCAAAGTATTGTGTCAGCTAAAGCAGGAAATCATTCTGTCCAGATACTTTATGTAAGCAAGTTAATGTTAGAATCCATCCTGAAAATACAGTTCTAGTAAGACTGTGGGCCGGGGATCATGATGTCAGGCTGCATGTTTCGCCGTTCTCACGTCTCACAGATCTCTCAGCACAGTTTGCTGTGAGCACTGACGAAGAGTGTGTGAACTGTACGCAACAGGCCACAGACTGGAGGGAGAGGGAGAAGAAGACTGGAAGTGGGAAGTGAGAGAAAGAGAGAAGGGAGAGAAAACCGAAACCATCCCAGTTCATGTTAATGTTCACAGCCGTGATGGAAGCAGAGAAGCTGGGTTAATTAATTAATGTGCAAATTGTGAGTGAAACTAAGTATTGATGAAGGCTTGACCATATCTGCGACACACATGCCGGAACCTGACGACAACAACTTCCTCCGTTTTGCCTGAATTGGACATTTTTGGTCAATAAGGAAGTCTGTTTGTTTGTCTCGCCCATGTAAATGGAAACAAGCAGATCACATTTCAATCACGGCTTATAATTCCTGCGACATCTGGCCGGACACAGCCGGAGAAAATGAAATGAGACGAATAAGAATGTGAGTGTGTGTGGTAGAAGCACAGAGGTAAACGTTGAACACGGAGGAGGTCAGCTGGGGTCACGAGACCAAACTGGACCCTCTGCACAAAGTATGCAAGAGGATAGAAAGCTCCTCTTTTCGGCCTGGCACATACACACACTTGATATGTCTGAGGAATGTGGTCGGTCAGACTGGAAATAACTCCAGCTCATCTGTGTTTGTGGACAAACACACACACACACACACACACACACACACACGTACACAAACGGAGGAGTGTTTAAGGTTTGTGGAGCCTCACCACAGGCCTGGGCCAGGCATGTTTAGAGTGGTCGCTGCCTGTCAACCATGCGTTCCTCATGCCGAGCTCAGCAAACAGACTTGAAGAGAGGGCGGACAGGGCCGGGCCGCTGCGACCACAAGAGCCAGTGCTGCCTCAGCCCCGTCCCATCAACAGCAGATCTGTACTGCTTCCTCATAACAACCGTCCCCATGGCAACTCCTCTCTGTTGGCTCTGTTTTGAACACAAACTCTCTCTGGCTGTCTGTTATTCCCCCCGTCTCTCCATCTGTATATCTTGAATAAAGGCTAGACCTCCATGCTGTAACACATTTTCTGTTGCATGTGCTGCTGTACACACACATAGTCTGTCACAGTCCTCATCTTAATACGACAGCTTTTAACATCTGTTTATGACATTCAGTTTTGGCTTTCGTGACACAAGTGGGAGTTGATTTTTTTTTTCTTGATGCTAGATTGTTAACTAGCTAACAAAGCCTGCGGACAAATGTTTGTTTGGGTTAACTGAGCTCACTCTACTCAGATTACAAACTCATAGAGAAGACAGACGATTACCTGTCACAGTAACCTCAATTTGAAAAGTTTACGTCACCAGACCTCTCATGTTAAAAGACAATGTTAATATCACTTACCTTACATGCACCCACAGAGTAAACAGCAGTTGCATAGAATGTTTTTATTTATTTTGTTTCCAGTTTCTGTATATTTAACTGATACACAGGTAATTAACTGCTGATCATGATGCACATGTGGCTGCTGCTTTATAGATTCTTTCATTTAATGTCAAGCATTTGGCCATCCCACATGAGACAAGACCCCAAAAATGCATGGCATCTGTCTCAAATATCAGTTTAAGCATTATATGTACTCCCAAAATACGTTTGTGTACAAAACTATCAAATAAAGTTAAAAGCTTCTTGTAACTGAAATAGAAATTTTTCATGTGTGACCAGTCATTGTTCATCATCTGTATTTATTAAAACAGTTTCTCTTTTTGCCTGACTGAACAATCAGAGCTCACATTGAAATGCATTCAGACACCTGGGACAAGTTCCCTTTTCTATTTCCAGAGTGACATGCTGTCCACTTTCAGCAAAAAGTGGTAAGATACCAGATCTTAGGTGGGAATATAAAGATCCTTTTAGCCCAGCCTTACTCTCGAAATCATTAGTTGACACTAATTCTCTGATCAGACGTGCGTTGATGTTTTTGCACTGCACATGTCGTCCAGTTAACCTCACACAGTCCTCATCCCTTATCACTTGCGTGTGTGACGCAACAACAGACCCTCTGTAAACACTATGTCCGTCGACATTTGTGTGTATGTATACACACATGCACATGCAGTGATTCTCTCAGATAGAATATTAACCCTCTCACTGCAGCCCACGTGCCCCCGTCAGCTATTCTCGAGCCAATTGGATTTGAGCCTCCGTCTGCTCGCACCGGTTCAGCGGCTCTTGCAGTATTTTTTTCTGTCCTTGCTTCAGCGCAGCGAGAGTTAATCTGCTACTAGGCTGCTTAATACGCACAAAGGGAAAACGCACAGTAACCTGCATTCTCTGTATGCTGCACCAGAGCAACCCTTTTAATCTCTGTGTAGGAAGCCACGTGGAGTTTGTACCTGTGGTGCTGTTTTCTCTGCTGTGACAGTCGTCATGTGACGTTATGGATCTTACATTTGTGTCCAGTCTGTTTGGGAGCGGTGTTCCTTTGTCATGTATGTGGATCATCAGTAAATCTAATAAATCTAACGCTGACAGGTCGGGGCTGCGTTGAAGCTTTTATCAGTGTCGACGTGTGTGTGTGTGTGTGTGTGTGTGTATGCGCGCGTGATAAGCAGTCAGATCTACACTCAGACAGCCTGGCAGAGAAAGACAGCTGCCGTGTCTTTGGAGCAGATCCTCTTCCCTGTGGGTCGATACCGTCTGCGTCTCTGACTCCATGTCCAAGGTCCCCTGCAAAGGCAGACACACACACAGTCGCATGCCCACACTAAGAGGTGTGTTGTGTTATTTTATGAGTGGAGGAGTGTGAGGTGGGCAGTCGTGAGACGCTGAAAGTTGGTTGTGTCATCAGCCTCTCTCCGCAGTCTCTACTCTCTTTTGTAGTCTACTGTTAAACATGAAGCAGAAATGAATCTTCATGAGTGAAGTGTATAGTCAGTTAGCTGACTGCAGCTGCATATTCATACCTGCTCATCTGTGAGTTTATAGTTGAGTAAGTCGGTTGAAAAGTCTGAGTGGACAACCTGGGCAGTAAGCAGGCAGGCAGGAGGCCTCCCTGTGTTGTTTCACACAGACCCTCAACTGATCACGAGGTTGAACAAATCCAACCAGTGGCTTTCGGCGCCAAGAACAGGAAGGATCACAGAGGTCACCTCGGCATTCCAGGGTGTCTCTTTACCGCAGGAAGCGGCCTCAGAGACATGAGCCAGCGTTTCCTGTCCACTGTGTACACACTCACCTTTCATAACAGCGTGCCACTCTGAGCACCTCTAACCGGGCCCGGCCCCAGACTGCACATTCGCGGGCTTAACCTGCATGCAGCAGCAGTTTTAGGGGGCAAAGTGGTCCGATTACACCCCCAAGGGAGGAGCTGTGTTCCTGTCCCCCTGTCGTTTTTCTGAAGGCTATTTCCCGTGCTCTAAGGCCGTGTGTCATCCTCTGAGCATCCTGGGTGATGGAGCCAAGTTTAGATTCGTTTCCACGGGTCACCCTTGTCAGTAATGCTGTTCTCCAGCTTTTTGGTTTTAACATTCTCCCTCCAATATTCATGTGTGGCTGCAGCTGCTGTTCCCAGTAGTTGATTCATGGAGCTTATGACTCCCAGTTGCAGAAAATTCACTCCCCTCTAACAAACAGCCAAGCATTTGACCCAGATATGTAGAAAAAATCTTATTTTAAAGATGATTAGGGGAAAAATGTTGAATATTTAACAGCTAATATATTTTCATTTCCTGTTAAGTCAGTTGTACTTGTCAAGTCATTCTCATTTAATATAATCCTGATCCGGGGAGTAGCCAAGCTGTTTTCTTCCATTGTAGACAGCCGGTGATTTAGGGTTATTTTGTCATGTAGGTGCCTGCCCTGTTAGCCTCTCAGCCCTGGCTCTTATTTTTAGATAACAAGCCTCTTGGCTAAACATGGCTCCACCTCTGCCTCCCTATAGAATACAGCAGCTTGTTGTTTTTCCTGATCACACATGGACGGGGACACAGAGGAGGAAGCAGGGATGATGATGGTGGTGGTGATGATGATGATGATGAAGAAGAAGGCTTGCTATTTCTGAGCAGCCAAACATGTTGTTCACATGGCGTGTTAGGCGCAAGGTGCTAGGTTCAGTGTTGTTTCTGGCAGACGTGTGTGTGTGTGTGTGTGTGTGCATGGTCGGGGTGTGCCACTAAAGGAACTCTTGGCTGCAGAACAATAACCTTGCTGGCACAAAGGAGGGTCAGGCCAGGTTAGAGCACAGGGGGATATATTGAGGCCAAAGAGACTTGCTGTGTGTGCGTGTGTTTGCTTGCATGTGTGTGTCCGCACAGCCAGAAGAGCTGTTATTCTTAGCCTGATTAAGTTTATCTAGTCTGCAAAATCAGATTGGTTGCCATACTGCCGGTTGAAACAGGAAGTGGATGTAAACAAAGAACTGTAATGTTATCATCAGGACCCTCTGGGGAAGCATAGAGTGGCTGGGATTCCCCTAACTTTCCCTTCAGTTATACATAGTAGTTTTCGTCCTTTAGGGTGACATCCGCTGTTAAACACCGCTGCAAGAAACTTTACCCCATAATGTGCACTGCAGCAGTAATGCTGTTTGTTGGTGTAGGCTCATTTTTCTTGCAGATAACTGGACAGTGTAGACGCCATAATGTGATTTTACCACTACAGCAGTGTTGGACTTTGTCATTCTGCTGTAATAAAAGAGTAAAAAAAACTTCTACAGCTTCACTATTTTACAGTGAAAGTCAACAGTGATGTTGGGAGGAATCCCTCATACAAGAAGAAAAGATCATTTCTCCACCGATGCTAGTCTCAGTAAAACAGAGTGTGCTGCAGCTGCAAGTTGTGTTGTGTTGCTGTGACTCTCCAAGTACAGCTCAAAGAAGCAAGTCCGCTACCGTCTGTCAGTTATTGTTATTGCTTAATGGGTCACTTATTTTCTTGTTTAATTTCATTTACTGTTTAATCTACGAAATGTCAGACGTCAGAAATGTCAACATGGAGCCCAAGTGACATCATCATACCGCTCATTTTGTCCGTCCAAGTTGGTTTCACAGGAGACCAAACTAATCAGCCACAATTTCCGTTTACAGTGGAAAAAACCTCTTACGACTCCGAGTCTATGACGACCTCCTCAGATTGCTAATTTTATCCAGTCAACAGCCTAAAACACAAAGACTTAGGATGACAAAGAGTGAAAAAAGTTTACAATCATGACACTGAAGGAACTGGAAAGAGCAAACGTTGAGTATTTCTGTTTCATTATTGGCTCACACCAGCATTATCCCATCAAAACAACTGACAATTCAGTTCCTTTCAGTTCAAGTCCTTTTTTTATATATGTGTTTTGTGCACTTATATTTCTTCCTGTTTTGGATGCTCAGTAATTATTCCCTTTTCCTCGTTCTCAGATGTGCACCCCAGCCAACACACCAGCGACGCCCCCAAACTTCCCTGACGCTTTGACCATGTTCTCCAGGCTGAAGGCGTCTGAGAGCTTCAACAGCGGCAGCGCCGGCAGCCCCATGGCCGCCTCCATGGCCACCTCGCCCCCGCCCCCTCAGGTCGGCGGCTGGGGCGTTCCACCAAACGTACCTAATGTGCCGCAACCTCCACAGGGACTCTGGACTCAGGGGCAACCCCCCACACAGCCCTGCCCCGCTTGGCCCACGGGCGTGAACCCACACGCCGGCACTGAGCAGAAGGCTAGTGTAGCGATGGAGGCTGAGAGATGAAGGGCAGCATGGGACTGAAGCCCCCCCTCCCCTTCCCACCTGGTTAGGGGAGGGGGAATACGGGTGGGGGGCGGGAATGAAAGCGGGGAGGGTGGGAGTTGATGATGGGTAGAAATGGGTTTCGGTCTTTTTTTTTTTCCCAAAAAGGATGAAAGGATATGGAAAGAGACGGAAACTACGCAAACCAAGAAAAACTCAACCGTGGACAATTGAAGAAGCGGAGAAAACCAATGCAAATATCAAAACTAGAAAAGAAAAAAGATACGCACACACACACACACACACACACACACACACATAGTAATAAGAGAGCAACTGAAATCTTTGTTAGTTTTTCCTAAGTAAATGCATAGATAAGAGAAATATTATTGAACTAAAAAAAGTACATTTTTAAAAATCGTCACGCCCAAGGATTCTATGTGATGTTCAAGAACTTTCAAGGCAGCAAACTCAATTTTCAGTTTTACTTTTAGTTTTTTTCTCTTTTTTTCTCTCCATCGTTTCAGCCAGTGTTTTGTTTTTTTTTTTGCCACTGGTGTTTCTGTGTTTCTGCAACTGTCTGTGCTGCATGAGCAGAGAGGGACTTGCAATGCAGTGTCTGAGATTGACTCAGAATCATCACGCACTTGAGTGGGGGTGTGTACGCATGTGAGCGGGTGGTCAGTTTGTAATCAAAAATGTATACACACACATACAGTATATGTATATTGTCACACACACACAAACACACACGCAAATGCACACACACACACACACACACTCACTCACATTAGAGTTTAGAAGAAACACCTCCATACTGTCATCCCCATCGTCAAAGGTGGGGCTTTTCTTACCTCACCTGGTGGTCACCTGACTTCTTTCAGCCAATCAGGGATTCTTCTTAAACCAACCGTTGCCGCCACGTCGCCGCAGGACATGTTTTTAAAGGTTTTTTCTTAAAGGCAGCAGCCACTCTGGTTTATGCTAACTGATCCTTGCTGCAATGGCTTTTCCTGACAGTTTTAAACCTGGACTCAGACTACAACTGTCCACTGTCTACTTTTCTCTGGAGATTTGGGTTATTACAAGAAATGAGAAATCATGGTTTAATATAATATCGTTTATAAAGTGCTAATTGTTCTGTTTTTTGTTGAAAGGTTAAGGGAGGCGGCTTTGAAAAATGGGTGGGACTTCAGGTTGATTTTTTTTTTTTTTGGAGAGAGTGGATCAAACGCAGCTAAAATGGCTACAGATTAAAAAACGACTACTCCATCTTTGTAAACAGAATTGCCACTTTGCATGATGTGTTCATAATGTGTAACATCTTTTGTAGCAAACATACATGAGGTCGAGACATGTTTGTGGGGTGGGGGGGTGGAGTTAAAGACGAGGGTGGGGTGGTGGGTCTCATTCCCCAAGCTAACTGAAATGCAATAGATGAGTGTTTCTCTGCAAAGAATCAAATGAGCAGTGTCTCACTGCAAAGGTAGAATTTGACTAAATGTCTCTTTAGGTGTGAGAAACAAAGAGAAGAAAACGGGTGCGGGGCAGCTTCGGGGAGCCCACCCATCGACTGGATAAAAGAAGTGGATGTAGCCACAGTGACGTCACCCATTGGTTTGTATAGCACTGTTTCGGAGCCTTGAGTTTAGCATGTTAGCATCTTGTCTTTTTGAGCCAGAAGTGGCCATATTCAGTAAGAGGGTGGAGCTGTGGAGCAGCGAGGGGTTGACTTGACTAAAAACCCGTGGACACGTCTGCCCTGACTGACATCTTGGCATGTTAGCAACCAGAATTTACAAAACAAACATTGTGCTGTATTAAATAAGACTTGAATCTAGCGATTGGATTAAGAACTCGTTGGAGAAATGGTTTCTAAATCACGTGAGAAGTCAGGTCCTTTTCCCACAGACGTCTACGATAAATTTCTGTTTGCAGCCAGTTGAGTCGTCCCCTGCCGGTCATTAGGAAGAACGCAGCTTTAAGGCACTTCCACAGGACCCAGAGGCTGCGTCCACTTCTTTTCTTACAGTCTGTGAGGCCACCACAGGCTGTTTGGGGACACTACAGACTACTTTCAGATGTACAGTATATACACACCCTCAGATACTGTACTACAGAGGGGTTTTTACAACATTTAGGTTTTCGACCGGTCCCTGGTCCATTGATACTGCTGAGGGACAGTTCAGGGATGGCCCTGATATACGGCAATATTTGAAATGCAGGGTCTGGCCCTTTTTTAGTTTCTCCTGTTTGGATTATTTTTTCATTCGATACAAGAAAAGAGAATAAGAAGAGATATTTTGAATAGCTGAGGGTCTTTTTTTTTAAAAAAAGATACAAAAGATAATTGGGGAATTTATGGATATAATGAAAAAATAAGCAACGTCCTTTTTATTATTTAGACTGAACTAATGTTTGAGCACATTTTCCATGCTTCATACTTTATTTGGTTAAATCAGAGCGTTTCTGGGTGGGCCTGTTCCTTAATGGTTTCTCATGTATGTTTCCCCACTTGTATGACTGTATGAGACCATTCCCACAATATTTGTGGACTACCTGATAATTAACTTATCATTTTTGTGAACCTAAATAAATATTGTATGTCAACCTAAAACGTACTGCAGTGTGTGTGAATAATGACTGACATTTGGTTGGATATGAGGTTTTTACAGGGAAGGCCTTCCTGATCAAGATGTGTGTGTGTGTGTATGTGAGAGAGAGAACAAGAGGGACTGGAGCAGTGTGTGCCAGGCAGATTTAAAGCCGTCACCCAGCCAGACTACAAAGTTACAAACCTCTCTCTCTCTCTCTGTGTGTCTGAGAACTGAGGAATCTGTGTGATGTTTTGGAGCGAGAGGGGCCGGAGATGAAAGCCAAAACGGAGGAGAAAAGCTTTTGAAAGAGGCAGTTCAGCTCGGCGGCCAATCGCTATCTTCGCCTCCCTGAATCCACGGCTCTTTAGATGTCAACACAAACACCAGCTGTCCACACGGACGCTATCGCCATACATAAACAGCCACACACACATGCCAGTGGTGTGGTGTGGTGGTGCTGGTGGTGCTGGTGGTGGTAAAGGAGGGGTCACAGAGTGCTCCGTGTCCTCGGCTCAACTCCTCATGGCTTCCTACTCTGCAGGAAATAAAAGAGATTGCCTCCGCTGATTGTGTGTGTGCCACTTCTGCCAATTCCTGAGCTGCTGCGAGTGTGTCAGTGAGGTCGGGTGAATGCCGACAACTTGGCATCGGGCACTGCAGTGCATCAGAGAATGTGGGAACAGGAATAGCAATGAACAGCAGCACAGTATGACCCAGTAAGATATAGAGGCAGTGAACGGGGTCATGGGGGCTACCTTTGGTTCATTCCAACTTAACTTACATTTTGAGTGATTTGCTCTTTATTTCAGTGACGTCAGCAGCCCAGAAAACACGTCTTTGTGGTTATCCTATAATTGCTAGTGCTTAGTACCCAGTTTGTCTTCTATTTACTCCAAACAAACTGCTGATGTTAAGAAAACAAATCATATTCTGACCTCAACGCTTCGCTCGGAACAGTTAAACCATAAAATGTCTCCCTACCTGTCGTCGTATCTGTCCATCTGCGGGCATTCCAGTGCTTGTATTCCAGCAAGATGAGAAAATGCAGAATTGCCATATTTTAGCAGACTGTGTTGTGATTCTGCACCATTCGGTTTATCTCCTTCACACAAAATCAGGCCATAGTTTTCTGGGTCATTGGATGTTGTGGACATAACGCAGCCTCACAGATGGCTCACCATCAGTACACCTGTCTCGCTTCATGTGTAAACATCACCATATTAGCTAACTACTGCAGGACGGTTGGTGTTCAGCGCTGGTAAATTTGTTTGACCTTATTTTTTTATGTCAAATGTATCTTGTTTACACAAAGGAGACTGCACTTGAGAAGGTCTCCGGCATCATTTGGCTGCTACAGTTCATTTTAATTAGAAAAGGCAGATCAGCTTAAGTTCTCCACAGTACAAATAATATGACATCGCAAAACAGAAGTCATTCTAATTAAAGGTACTCACTAGTGTTGTTATGGAGCAATGCTTTTATTAGTGGGTCCTTGCTTTGTTTGTGTGCTGTGTAAGGATGCACATCATCAGCAAGAAACAGTTTAACCTTAACTTTTAACTTAAATAATTATTTTCATTTATCTTAAGGCCCAGGTTAAGGACAAGGAAAGCATTGCAGGTGTAGGATATTAAGCATTAGTGACTCATGAGCTAAAGTATGTTATTGGTGAATCCTAACAAAGAAAACCTTTTTAAAAGTGTATCCGTGTTCAAATTTGCCTGCAGTACAGAAGACAATCTGAAACCTCAGTATGATGCTTCAGCTTTTAAGAGCGAGATAAAAGATGATCAAAATAAAATATAATATTTAGCTGGTGCTAGGGAACAGAAGCTAGCTTAAAGAGACCCAGTGAGCACTGTAAACTGTCCCTTTGACGCCAAATGAGCCTGCCAGTCTAAATATAGGGTCCTGACTGTACCATCCTGTTACTTTTACTGATTGTAAAATTATGATTGCAAGTAAGTATCACAGGCAGCATGTAGCTCATAGACTTTAGATTAGCAGGTATACTGTTGAAATGGACAGGATGCTGGTGAGGTTTGCAGGCAGGGGGAAGACAGAGGACACTGCGCACTGTGCGGAGGTGGCCAGGGGAGCAGAACGGACAGAGTGACATTGGGTGCGTTTGTAACCCAGCACCTCACCTTCCCCCTGCTCTCTCTACAGGTGGAGGCTCTGGCTCTGCACCGAACAAGCTGCAGCTAGCAGCAGGAAGTGGAAGAAAGGTGATACACACACACACACACACACACACACACACACACACACTGTAGGCTGCACGCACAAAGCGTCTGGCAGACGTTAAGTGGAGAGAGAGTATGACTCAGACTGAGAAAAAGTTAAGAGAGGAGCGAAACAATGGCAGCACATAATGATGGGGTGTGTTGTAACACGGCAACCAAATAAAAGTTTCATATCCTGGAAGAAACACGGTTACCTGAAAACCATCAGCTGATGTTTTAAAGGTGATTTTGTCTTCTAAAAAGTAAGAAAAAAAACTGTATATATATATATAGGAAACTGCATTTTACTCGCTAGATGAGAAGGTGCTGCACACAACCTGGCTAACAAAAACATATAGGAAAGCCCCAAAAATCATCAGGAGAACGATGCACAATGCCCGATCTGATGGAAATGAGCAGCTGTGTGTCTTAATGATGCCGCATCTGACTCAGCTCGTCTCAAGCTGTGGGTTCTCTGTTCCCGGGTACATAAATTAAATACATAATTTAAAAAAATAGAATTCAACAACTTCTGTGAGGCTTTACTCTGCTGATGTGGCTAGTTACACGTAGGTTTTGCTGTGGATAAATCACAACAAAACCACTGCATCTGTGCTCAAATTCAATGATCTTTCACATTTCATCTTTAAGGAAAGCCCAGGAAACCTTCTGAGAAAATGTCTGGCTGAGAGTAATGGTGCTGGAGCGAGCTTAAAAAGGGGTCAGGACTTTGGATTGCTCCTTCTCCCTCTTCTTCTCTTTGGCCTCAGTTCACACCTTCACTTAAGAAGAAAAACAACTTGAAAGAGATTTTTTTTTCTCCCCCCACATACCATCGTCTACCCCTGCCAGAAGTCAAAGCTGCGATAATCGACATTTTTGAAATCGCTGCTTGTAGGCTCATATGAAAAGTGTGACCCATGGTGATAAGTCATCAGAGTTATCAGCCATTCAGCTCATAGTTTCGGTTTTATGGCCACCTGATTGTGCTGCTCTGAGACACAGCAGGCGGCTGTTTTCAGTGACAAAGCTGTGACAAACTGTCACACCACCCTCAGACACAGTTAGCAAGTGTATTGAATAATGAAGCGGCAGCAGAGCCAGACATTTCCCCCAGGAGTCGACGGGGACCAAAACTGAGCTAAAAGGAGACAGAACATTGAACTTTGCAAGCTTGTCAGCATCACGCTTCAAATGAATGCTAATGTTCTTCCATATCAGGATGTGTAAATAACACATTTGGCCTATCATCCTCACAGTTTTAAGATGTCAGCGCTGTCTTTACAGCAAGTCATTTGATCTGCCCTCAGATATCAGTTAAGACAGCTGTAAAGAAACATCAAGAGTATGTAGCGTTTATATTGTGATGTATTTTCAATCAGGGTGGGCAAGCAGGGCATAGCATTTGATTTCAATCTTGAAAAGTGTGCATGATAAGAAACAGAGAGTTACAGGCTCACACACTTGGACGATTGCCTCAAAGCTCCTCACTTACCTTGCTGTTGCTATGCTAGCTAACTACTGAATCTTAGCTGTGTGCTGCTAAAACTTGAAGACTGATTGATGGGTGGATGTTTTAATATTATTGGTTGAAAAGAATAGTTTCAAGCTTTCCTGGGAACACTTCACATTTTGAATGTCAGGAAGTGAGCATGATTGGATTTAAATATCTAAATATGATGAAGGCATGATTCCCCCTGAAAAACCAGCAGTCTTTGTATTTGGTTTTATTGTTCAATCCTGCACATTTTCTGTGAAACTTCCAATTGAGCACAATATAAAAGCAGGTGTCAGCGCCTGCCAGTCAGCCAGGATGGGTGACTTGGTTTGTTGACATTAATTGTATCAATGTCTCAAAATAATATGGCAATGATTCACTGATGTTGAACTGTGTCGCAATTGCACTTTAATATCTGTGGCTTCAGCCAGCGCTGGTGACACCAGCTCTTTTTCTCTGTGTGTGTGTGGTTGTGTGTGTGTGTGTGTGGTTGTGCATGACCGCAGTGAACCTGTGACAATGGCTGTGTGCCATTTCAGCCACTCTGTGGCTGAGATCCTGAGTTGGACACAAAGCCGGCTTTATCTCCGCTCTCACTGTTGTATCAGTGCTGCCTGGCTGGACGCATTAGCACCAGACTTAGCACACACTCACACACACCAGCACTAAAACAATACATTACACTTAGATGGGAAGCAGGGGAAGTTGTGTGTGTGTGTGTGTGTGTGTGTGCCTGTGTCTGCGTGTGTGCATTTGTGAATATGTGCGCGACCATGAAAAGACCACTGACCACTGGGGGAAGTGACAGAGACAGACACATGCTGTTTCCATTTTCAAGTCATGTGGTGCTGTTGAGATGAAAGTCATATAAGGAACATGATGTATGGTCTGTGTTTGTGTATCTACACCATGAGCATGTCAATATAACCTCGCTGAGTGTACAAGGTGTGGAGAGTGTGATGACTAGTCAGACAGGTCAGAGTGACCTCATAAAAACAATATGAATCAAACTCATCCTCTCTGCTTCTTCACTTCCCTCTGCTGTTCTCCTCAATATCCTCCTCCCCCTTGGCGTGTGCCACACACTCCCCTTAGCACATTAACTCCCCTTCTGTGTGTCTCTAACTCATGTCACAGAGAGACGCGGCGCTTGGAATGTGGAGAAAGAGATTTTCAAAAGACACGGAGCAGGAACGAGCCATAAAACGTGTTCACAGGTGAATTAGCAGGTTGTTACACCGCAGGACATCACAGCCACAGACGTTTACACAGGAAGAGTGAATGTGGCCGTTAACCCTTTGTGCCACAGATGCCATCCAATAATTATGTAAAGCCTCAAAGTTAATCACCAGCTCCTCTGCTGCCTGGTCAGATGTCGATGCTCCTCCCTCACGTTTAGTTTCATTTTTATGACCCAGTATGAGCTTATCGCTGCCTGCTTTATATCAAACAGGATTTTCTATTACAATGCTGCTCTGTAGCTCTGCACTGTTGTCTTGACTGTGAGGCCGCTCTGTGGTGACAGCAGGGGTTCGATTAGATTAGATGAAACATTAATGATCCCTGTGGGGAATCAGGCCATTGCAGCAAACAAGCACCGACAGTATACATCAAAGAGAAGTAGGATGCAAATAAGAAGACGGTGTAAGACGTGTATGCAAACATTGCAGCTAACAAGTCCAACACTTACCTATATAAATATATGTATATTTATGTATAATGTAGCAGCAGGAATTGGGAACAGACCGTTATGAAATAGTAAACATATGAATGTGAAAATGGAGACCTTTAAGCATGTAGAATACGTTTTTAAGATGTTTGATCTTTTAAAGGGGTTTTTGCGTGCACAGCCACGTACTTAGGCACTGGAATGCTTAAGCTAAATGCTAACTTGATGCTGACAGTAACAATGCTTACTTGCTTGCGTTGCAGGAATAACCACATTTACCACTTCCACCATCTTTGTTTGGTGTGTCAGCATGACAACATGTGATGATTAGCATCAAACAAAGAGTACAGCTGAAGATGATGGGATGTTTAAAGGTCACCAAAGTTTTTACAATTCATCCTGAGGGGGGAATGAATGGGTGCACCAAATCTCACAGCAGTGTATCCAGTAGTTGTTGAGACATTATGATGGACAAATATTGACCTCATGGTGGCTCTAGAGGAAAAGTCATTAGGATTACTCCTCTGGGGACTATGAATATATGTACCAAACCAATAACGAGATAGCACAATCAACCCTCAGGCATTGGATTGTTGCAATGCTGCTAGCATGGTTAAAACTATACACGAGTGCCGGCCTTACCCCTTAAGACTGAAAGTTACACTGAGAGAACAGAACCTCTTGCTGTTTTCTGTCACAGAGCACTCTTTAGTCTAAGTGGAAGAGCCCTCTCAGTAATGGTCTTATTCACTGTAGATGGAGCGCACACGTCAGAATTACCACGTCAGGGACCCGCACATGTTAAAATGCTGCATATCTTGTTTTACAGCGTCTGCCGGCGATCATGTGAACACAAGTGAACGCAGATCTGTTGACAAGTCAATCCACCTGAGAAAAATGAGTGTGCACCCTGCAGGGAGGCACGTGGTGGTAGCGCACCAGGAAACTCTTGTGATTTGTCACTGTGATTTATCTTTGTTGTTATACGTTCGAGGCATAACAATGAGGTGCATGTGGGTTTTAATCTCTGAATTTTATCGCTGAACGATGCTGCACGGCGATTTTAAGGGCAGCTCTGTTACATAACCTTCTTGTTGCAACAGATGATCTACGGCAGTGATATGTGTGTGAACGTAACTTGTGTGCAGATAGGCGTCTGCAGGGAATGTGATGTAGTGTGTCTGATGCAGGACCGGATCCATCCTCACCTCGCCTGTCGCTGTAGCCGCAGACATCGTTTTTCATATTAGACCTGCATGCTGGCAACGCGCCTGACATCCTCTCTTGTCCTCTTTTCTCCCTCGTCTTCTCCTCTTTTCACCTCCTCTCCCCTTGTCTGTATGTTTCTCTCCTCTCTCACTCACTTGCCCCCTTACACTTCTCCTTTCCTCTCCTTGTCACTGATCAGCCTGAGTGGTGCAGTGATCCTGCCTGTCTGCCCTGCCTGACAAAAAAAGAAAAATAAAAATTTTTAAAAAAAAATCCCAGTTTGATGACATCATCGCTGCCACTCATGTCCAGCCAACATGTTGGAGACCATGAGTGGAAACAACTGCTCTGAGTGAGCGGGTGTTTGTGTATCCAAATTCTCCTCCCATTAGTCAGTATGAGAGTCCAGCTGCAGGCTGCTGCACAGGAAGTGGTTCTAACAATGGTTTTGTTCAGACAAGAGAACAGGAACATCCACACACACACACACACACACACACTCACCCACATTGTCATACCATACTAGTGAGTTTCCTCAATGACGACATTCATTACTGGCACCCTTATCTGTACCCTAGCATTATTTTGAGCCTAAACACAAGCCATAAGTCTAAAGTGCTGCAATGGAAATGACAGGAAATCTATATTTGTGGGTAAAAACAAATTTAATTACAGAGAAAACATAAAAGTACATATTACATATTAAAAGCAAAAAAATAAAAATATCACAATAACTCAACAAGGAAAATAATTATTGTCATGTTTAAAAATATGATTTAAACATATGCAACAAAAATGATAATCCCCAGTATCACAGACGTACATACACACTCACTCAGACATTAATCCGGGCATGACGCAACCCTCTGAACAACTGTATGTCATCATCAGTGAGACGTCCTCTGGGAGGGAGCGACCCAGTACAACGTACAGCCTAATGAACAGCAGAGTGTGTTAAACTCATCTGTCTCCTCCACCACACAGCAACAGCGCAGCTAGTAAACACAGACTGACCCATATCTCTGAGGTATTACAGTTTTGTTACAGTTGAAGCTGAAGTTGTTTGATAGACCACCTCTGTGTATTGGTTACGTAACAGCCCACTGTTATGGCTGGGAATTACACCAGGCTGCTCCAGTGCTGTGTTAAGTGTTTCAGTGTGTTTCAGTGTTGGGTCATTTACTTGTTATTAGGATGTTACTTTCATTTTGAACCAAAGTCTCCTGTTTTTAAGCTCATTAGTACTGCTGCTGCTTGAATACATTAACATGCTGGTTCACAAGCCAGCGCCTGCCAGTTAGCTTAGCTGACCAGCCTGGCTGTCCATGTGGCATTTCTTTAAATCTGCTTTCTTCAGGTTTTTTTTTTTGGCCTCTTGATGGCAAACAGTTGCTGACTTTACCAGCAGGCAACATTAACCCTCCTGCCTGTTGAAACACAAAACACATGCACATTTAACAAATGTCAAAAGATATAGATAACATAAGACAACATAAGATAACATAGTTTTGAGAAAACTTTAGGCATTGAAAAGTGTTCATTCTACAGTAATACTAATACTAATAATAACAATAATAGTACTCAAAGACGTACGTTCAGATAAGGTCTATAAGCATTATTTTAATGCATGAGTGTAGCAGACATGGAGCAACATTTATTTGGAGTCATGTATTTCTAGCCGTTTAGCAAATGTAAATCTAATTCGCACACTTTTAGCTCTGTTTTGGTCTCCACCTATTCTTGAGAAAACTATCGGGACATTTAGCTGCTGAACGCTCCACCACGTTCCCAAACTAGCAGCTACCATAGTCTGCCTCACAGTTTATGCTTATAGGTCCATAAAAGTGAGTCTGAGTAAACTCTGACACTTTTTTTTTGAAATTCTTTCAGGCTACGGAGGTAACATTAGTCCGAGTGTTTGACATTTACTCGATTACAGTAACACCGTGGTCCAACGATACGTGAGAACTTTTTGTTGCTGAATAATGAAGCTCATTAACCATCAATGACTGCGCGTATCCTTGCTTGGGTGACTAACACCCCGACAGGTGGTGCACACACATACTTTAGTGTTATTTGATCTGTATGCATTTCACACACACACACAGTCACACTCCATCAAACATGTAGCTGAGAAATGAGGTCTGTGATTGTGTGTGTGTGTGTGTGTGTGGGTGAGGTGGGTGTAGTGTGTGGAATGAAAACTGGACGGAGACAAGGAAAGCAAAATATGAGGCTCGTGTAAAGCTCCTTAATATTTCAGGTTGGTGCCCGCACTGAGGAATGAATGAAAGAATAGATGGAAGGGTGGATGAATGGATAGATGGAGGTTTGCCACTGCAGGACAAGTGACGTCAGCCCTGTAAACTAAGGACATAATCCTCTGTGGGCCTGACCTGCTCCTTTAGAGTGAGAGACTGACATCTAGTGGTCGGCTGCTTGAACAATAACTGCTATAATTTCATTTTTAATACTTTAAACATCTTAAAACACAAATGTATAGTCCTGATTTCTTGTTCACTTCTTGTGCGTTTGCTTGGTTTGAGCACACTGGCCTTAATGAGCCCCACGGCGCCATAGAAACGCAGAAAAACACAGATTGATGACAGCGCCTTATCAAACGTGATATAAAAAGACATTGGAAATTAAAAGAGGTCACAGATAAGGCTTATGAAATACACTCCTTATCTGTATGCACATGTAATTACAGTCTGTTGGCTGCTATTTTGACTGACACCAGCGTTTACGTATGGGGAGGTTTGAGTGTGGAATATAGGTCAGACATCATCTGCTCTGCTGAGGTCATAAACTTGCTGCGGGCTTTATTGATGCTCCGGTGGCCAGCCGCTGTCACATGGGGCCAACTGCCACATTTTACAGTTGAGCAAGCAGGTACGGCGTGTGCTACGGAGCGCCACAGGGTTCGTGTTATTTATAGACCAATAATCGACAGAGATATATGTGCATGTGTAGTGCGTTGTTATGACCTTTGAACTCGGGTCAACATGCCATCAGCATCAACATGTATCAATATCTTCATCGAGGGTTTCTGATGGCTGAAATACATCAAAACTGAAGCTCAGCAGAATAAAAATACAGTATCAGCTATTTCGGTATTTAATAAAATAAGAATAAATCAGTTTGACATTTTAGATGATTAAAATCACATCTTTTAGTGTAAACTCACATTCAAGGTCTCATGTTACTGATTCTAAAAACCTCATTTTAAGTCTTAAAGCTGCACTTCAACACTAACACTGTGGAAGAGTCGTAATTCACTCTAGTCATGAGCTTCCCCTGCAGGATTATCATCTCCGTCCAAAAAAGAGCTGAAAGGAGCAAAAATACAGGACTTCCATTCATTAGGTGGCCAGAAGGACGACCCCAAATAAACACTTGAGTTGCTCTGTTACCTGCTGGATGTGTGTCCAATAATCACATTTAAATAACAAACTATCAGAGTTGAATTTGATGCTGTTAACAATGTTCATTTTTAAGGATTTAACCGTCCAAAACTTGGCTCATCATCATCGAGGCTGTGTGAGTGTTGGTTCAGGTTTAATCGACACAATCGCAGCAACCATACAGACCTTACAGCTCCAATTACATTTTAGTTGAACGACTGATTTACCTTTATTGTGCATTAAAATGCATAAAATCAGGTTTTTTCTATTTTTTTTTTAACCCAGCACACAAGACCACTGAAAAAAACAAAACAAAACACAAGAGCTGAGCAAAAAGTGGTCCGGTGTGGTCGTGTCAGAGCACACTGCTCAGATTTGGAAGATGACTGGACAGTTTTATGTGTTTTATATGTTTAGTTTTGATACGACCTACGACCTGTTACCTGGCATTGCTAATCGTCATCAGTGTCAGCCACTGTTCATTGTCCTGCATGTGGTCCAGACTGCCAACATTTGCATGTTTTACATGTGTTATATCTGTTTGTGTACACTACATCATTTAACTGGAACTATCAAACATATTCAGTGACGCCCGCGTTCAAGCTCCTCTCACTGTCATGAGCGGAGACTGGCCAGATGATGAAAATCTCTCGGGTGAGTCTGTGTTACAGCGCCCTGGATTTGGTTTTGTTTTATTCATTTTGAGAAAAGACTGATTTTCTTTTTTTAATTATTACATTTTTTTGGAGACATTGTTAGAAATGTATTCCTCTGGGTTGAAAACGGAGCCTCGAAACCTAAATCGCCCCAGAGGGATGTGAACCTGGATTCAGATTTCTGTTTGGTTTATTTTTAGGTGGATTTTGGTTCATGGTTTTCATCTGAAGATACTGCGGATTAAGTTTGTCTGCCAGTTCAGGTCTTTAAAACAAGATGGATATCCCAGACCAGGACACGGTGTTGCTCCAGCCTGTCAGGCCTACACAGAGCATTGGACTGAACACAGGCAGTAAGTCAAACCCAGAGAGAGAGCAGCAGGTTGGCTCTGAAGCTGAGACCCAGTCTGAGCCCACAGATGCCCTCTCACCACAGGCCTTCATCCAGTTCCGCATACGGCAGCTGCGCAACAGGCGTTTCCTGCTGCTGAACACGCAGCACCTTCGAAAGAAGGCAGACGACAATAACGGCAGGACGACAGAGGAGAGTGAGTCACTCCTATGATTTGATTATAAAAACAATGGATTGGTTCAAACCTTTGAAACAAAACCACTCTGTCATGACAAACCCTTGTCTCAGGTTGCGTGGGAGTTGCGCAGCAGCATTTGAACCAAAGAGTGATTTTGCATTTTCACATTTTTCATTTGAGGAATTCTTCATGAGGAGAAGATAAAACTTTCTAAAGTTTGACTTTTCTGCTGCACTACTCTGGACTTATTTACCTACGTTTGTACAAAGGTTTTTATTTTAAATTAAAAATTGATTGACTCAAATAAATCCACCCTCACTTAGGCCTTTTTGAAAATTCCAATTTGAGCCACAATAAGTAATACTGTCAAAATGGATTGTAGAAAGAAAATTATAATATTCCATCTATAATTTGATCTTATAAACGACAATCTAGAGAAACAAAACATATACAAATTATTACAAACATTTTTAATAAATGATTGGAGTTTAAACTTAACCTGTCACATTCAAAATGCTGCCTGCGGGCAAACAGCGAACCCCTGTCATTAATGACAGCGAATGTGATTTAAATTGAAGATTCAGCTGCTGCTGCAGGATTTGCTTGAATGTTTGGGGTTGTATCCTACTGGGAGTTAGGAGCTGCAATGAGTTACCACAGAAACAGTGAGGTGTAACTGTAGAAAAGTGCAGACACTCAGGAGAGGGATGGAAACGCATATGGGAGGCTTTTGATGAAGTTAGGGACTTGTGAAAAATGTTCTGATAATCAACTGCGTGTTATTTTTCCCTGTGTCTTTGTTGGTTATACAATCACATTTAAGATAAAGCAAGGCTGACGTTTGCATTGTTGCATTTCTACATTTGCAAAAACCTGCAGCGTCATAAAGGTGTGCAGACTTTTTGTACGCAATCAGTTTTTCATAAAATTAGACGAAGACTTAATTCATGTTTCTCCTTTTTTTATCTGCAGTCCATTTTATTTTTCAACTCATAAAGCAATTTGGCAAACAGACTAACACCAAAAAAGTCAACCAATGAGTTAAAATAAATTGAAACTTATTTCACTCCATCCTTCTGCTTATCTTTTTCAGTTTTTCGTTTTAATTTTTGACTGCAAATGCATTTTAGTCAACGAGTTACAAAGTTATCTAACAAACTAGATGCTAGTGTTTCTTTTTAACAAACGCGCTTCAGTCTCATTGTGGTATATTCATTATGAGAACAATGTTACATGATTAAATATCTGCTAAAACCAAAGAAATAGGAAAAACCAAGAAAGAATAATAAAATGAGAAAAAGTGCAAGAGTAAAATGAATTTAAAGCTAATTTATTCAAAGTATCTGAACTCAATTTAATGATCTAATTTTGATATTTCTGACCTGTCTAATAACTTTTACCACATTTTGTCACTTTCTGGGGCTCCATGAAGAACTGCTGCAACTATTCTAAACAAACATGCACAGTAGCTTTGCTGTATCTGTTGCACTTTTGTAAAATTAGTTTTCCTTGTAGCGGCGTCAGGGGATGGCGAGAACAGCGGCGACCTGTGCGAGCTGGAGGTCATCCAGAAGGAGCTGGAGGAGCTGCTGGCTCAAAAGGAGGAGTTGGAGAAACAGGGAAAGAGCTCCGAACTCAGTAACGGTACAAACCGGAGGAACTCTCATCTTTATGGCAACAGAATTGTTGCATAAAAATATCACTGAATGTATTTATTATGTCAATCTGAAAACATATTTGAACTGCTCATGTTTTGAATCAGGTCAACAGGATGTGTGTCCTACTTTTTACAAAAGTGAGACACCCCAGGGGGGCATCTACCTGCTGCCACCTCCCCCGCCGACGCAAGAGGACATTACATTGGAGCAGAGGGTGAGAACGAGGTTTTCTACAGTAAGACCAACAGGACCGGTCGTTCCAGGTGAGTTACACCCTCCACCAGACAAAAACACAAATGTAAAGGTGCCAATCTTCTATTTGTTTGCATGTGAGTGTCTACAACGCTCTGCCTCTGTCATCATCAAGTGGACCATCTGGGTCAAAATCCGGACGTCACCAAGTGTCCATCCTGCCAGGAGGTCGTCTTCACAGAAACCCGCAGCAAAGTGGGCGAGGCTGTGTGGATGCTTTGCTGCTTGTGCTCCATGATGGGGTACGTTTCCTGGGACCTGATTGGCTGTTCTGTTGACATTATGTGAAATACACTTGCTAAGAATCTAATGTCTGTATGTCACATGTGAGGTATATAAGACCTAGCCTGGGGGCTACACACTACACACACACTCTAGTTGGTGAGTTTATGTGTTCATGTTTAACAGACAGATATGAGAGTCGTACTGATGTTCCAACTCCAGGAAACAAATTTAAATATTTTTCCAACTCTTCATTTAAATGAATAGAAAATGTTGCTGCACCATTTTCAGAACGTTTTTTTTTTTTTTTTTTTTAACGTACAATGAGTTTGCAGGTAATTTGACCTTTGACCTGCTGCTCATGGTGGCTAGTTGCCGTAGGGAGCCCGGGGACCCGTTTGCTGTTTCTGATGGTTGAACTTTGACCTCATACAAGCTGTAACTGCCCCAATCTCGTTTCCCTCCTTTCCTCCCTCCTTCCACAGATGTGTTGCAGGCTGCTGTTTAATCCCGTTCTTCATGGACCATCTGAAGGACGTCCACCACCAGTGTCCCCAGTGCAAGGCACACATACACACCAATCGGAGATTTTGACACCACATTAACAGCCATGATTTCTACGGTGTGATGCACTGTTGTGTCTGCACATGGGCGACAGTTTCCTGTTGTCCTGGAGTTGTCCGGCTAACCCACATTCGGGAAACTCCACGAACATTTTGACATTCGTTCACATGAGGACTTGTTGATCTTGGCAATGTGCCTGGACAAACTGCACAAAGCCTGAGATAACTTGACTGTCTCAGTCTCGTGATGTCACTTGTTGAAACTCAGCCTCCCCTGCCAGAATATCTGCACATCATCATTCAAGCTCTCATTCAAAACACTGCTGTTAATGTGTCAAACACGAGACCGCAGCAAACAAATGGATCCCTTACATTTTTACATAGACAGCTTCAGGGTTTTTCTGTCAACAGTCAACAGACCTTTGTGGCCGCTTTCCTCGGTACAAGGAAAATATATTTGGGATCCATTATCTAAGAGCTAAATGGAAATCCGTTGGTGTGCATATGCAAACGGGGGCCTGTAGCCCAACAAGTCGGACAAAGAAGTGTTTTCAGAAAGCATCTCCTCCGACACAATTCAAATATTGTGGCTGCTTCCTTTCTTCTATACTTTCTCCCGTCATTTTAGAGCTGTTGATGTTGTTAGGTAGGTTTCTATGAATGTTGATTATTCTGTCCACACATGACGGAAAAGCGTTCCATAAGAGATACAGCAAGCCAATCGGTGGCTTTTACCTCCGCAGCTCTGAAACAGTTTGCTTGCATTGATGATTGTGCTTCCTGCCTTTAACTGTTAGACAGTGCAACTCGTTATTGACCACCTGAACAACACATCAGCGTTAATAGTATTGTTCATGCACCATGAACCCTGAACACAACCCCCCACCACCCCACAGATGTGTTACTTCACCTGTAGTGATGTGTAGAAGCTGCAGCCTTGATGTGTTCATCGTAAGATTCTCCGATGATGCTGCCACCTTGGCTTTAATGAAAGATGTTAGTGTTGCTAAGAAACACAAAGGTTTGTAGCATGGTGTTAAAAAGGCAGAGGAGAACAGATACTTTGGTGTTTTTGTTGATGGTTCTGATTTAATTTGTTGAATAGTTGAATGAAAAGGAAAATGTGCAACATATGATTTTAAACAAATATCTTAAAATAACACGATTAACAGATGTAAAACCGAGTGCTGAATATGTTTGGGACTTTCAGGAGACATAAAAATGAATCTTATCTCATTTTACTTTCCTTTTCAGTGTAGAATGTAAAGAGGATCGGTGTCATAAGCCCACAGCTTTCCAGTCAGTATAAACATGCTTTGGTTTGACTTTTTCAAATAAATTCATTAAACTATATTTACCTGGAGCATGCATGTCTTCACCATTCATCAGTCTCTGTAGTGACAACACACCTGAACCTCTTGCAGCGACTCAGCGTTGATGGATTTACTTAAAAAGTTATTATTGTTGTCTAACTCTATTTTATGTGTGGAATGTTTAACACAATGAAGTCAATCATCACAGTACACCAAGTTTTATTGACACATAAAGGCATACAGTACTTATATATACATCTTTTTGAGTATTTACAAAATAGAGAACCCATGGATGTTACACATGTATAAAAATATGCATTACATCTATATAAATATGTACACAATGTGCAAAACATATGGCATACAAACAACAAGAGGCATGGCATGGGAGGTGGAGACTTGATGGAAGATGGGAATGTGCTCATGAGGGTGGAGAAGGTCGGTGCCTCCTTTGTGCTTCCACTAACGCCCCCACAGCAATTTCACTGTTCGGCTTCTCCACCCAAACATGTACAACGTCGATGTGATGATGACGGGCTGAACGAGGCGAGCTGAGGCCTGAGCCGACACCTGTTAACTCCGACTATGAGAGTGAAAGGAGTCGACAGGAACCGAACAAGGAACCTCGAGGGGTTCCCCAGACTGACGGTGCCTCCACAAACCTCTAACATGAGAGGGTTAATCAAACAAACCCCCTTTAACCACTCAGATTTAAGTGCTTTTGAACTTTGAGACTGTATTACTGTGTAGTAAAAGCTCTTACATTAATAAGATCAAGGCAGGATCTGACATACAGTACAGTATATCGAGGGAGAGCAGCCATTATTGCTTCCAGCTGTCCCTGTCTGGCCAGTCAGCGACCACAGTTTCCAATGATAAGTGGTGTCACATCGAGCGGAAATCGCACACACGTGTGTGGATTTACTGCAGCCGAGAGGTTTGTGTCCGTCTGATATGAAAAAACAACCAAATGAGAAAAAAAAAAAAACCCCTCTGCAAACCAAAAATATACACACAAAGATCTTCTTTTACAGATTTTACATCAAAACAAGATTAAATGTTTTTTTCCTCTTAATTTTCACCCTAAAAAAGTGATAAATACAATAAAAAATGTGAGAAAATGAACAAAATGTGATAATATGTTCCACTGCCTTTTTGGCAACAAAATCTAATATCTGATAGCCTGGAAGCAGACAGACTGAAGAATGAACACTATGAACTCATCCTCTCTTCGAGCATAAACATGAATCAGCTCGTGATTCTTCCTCTTCATCCTAATGAGGATTTAACTCGCAGAATGTGGGAAAAGAAAGAAATAGCAGAGTCCGAGCACCCCGACCCAGCTGAACCAAAGGTGCACCAACCAGAGGTGACCAGGAGGATGAGGCGTAAACAGGCGCTTTAGCACGTTTGTTTGTTTAAACACAAACAACAAACAAACAAAGCAGAAGGTCTGTGCAGTATATGGCGCAACTCTTTCAGGTGGTCAGAATCTAAAATGATTTGGGTACGTGTGTGTGTGTGTGTGTGTGTGTTGGCCTGATCTGATGATAAAGGTTAGTGCAGCAGTAAGAGCGTCACACCTCTTTGACAGGACAGTGCTGACATAAAGGGCTCTCTCAGTTCCGCTCAGGTCACCACAGTATTGCTGAGGTCAGCAGCGAATCAGCTGGAAGATTTATTCCAAATGAAAAAGAGAACGTTTCACTCAGCGTCCTGCAGGGTGTGACCCTGAACGGACCCTGCCAGTCAATATGTGCCGCAACAGCAGAGAGGCGTCGCCCTCTAGTGCCCGGGGTCGTCATGACAGAATGAAGTGGTTCTGTAAATCTGATTCACTGGACATGACTCGATTTTTAGAAGGTGATCTGATTTCAAAGTGCCATACAGTGAGAGCGCATCAATCCCAGAAATGAACTTACACTGAGATACTGAATCAGTAACTTTAAGGAGAAGAACACTGAGTGGGATCTGTTGCGTTCAAAATAAACATGTACAATGCATTACGGCTTATTAAAGAAGCAAAGCCCTCTTTGCCGGCGCCCCACTGTGAATCACACCTCGAGGGTGTCTGTGCGTTTTGGACCGTAGGACACCAACTGAACAACACAGATAAAAACAGTAAACAGTCATCAGAAGCCTTTTGAAGAGTAAAGTTTGGAATATGTCCACTGGATAGCAAATGATTTCATTTTTATAGATATTAACAAATTTCTTCAGACAACTTGTGGCCGACGGCTGCAAAAGAGCCCCGAACGGCCCGAGATTAAAACGTGAATACAATCATGCACACGCAGAGACACAGGTGGACATGCAAGAGACAGGAAGACAAATCCACACACGCCCACACACACACACACACACACACACACACACACACACAAACCAACATGCTTTTTAGCATCTCTGACACACCCACTCGCTCAGGAAACTAACTCTGTCAACTCAGGTTCAACTATTTCAGCAGCCGAAGTACTTTAAAGTATTCTGGTGGCGCCACGTGATGGTTGGTCACTCGGTTAAGTTGTTAGCTAGCACGTTTCCCCTCAAACACACACACACACACACACAGACAAACAAAGTGCAGGGATACTGTAGGACAGCTAGATATAAAGCTCATCTTCTCCAACGACATCTTTATTCCTCGATATAACTTGCAGCGCACACCCAGTTCACACCTGTGTGTGCGTGTGTGTGTCTTCATGTGTCATAAACTGATATTTGTTCCCTTTCCACTGTTTTATGTCAGTTCACTATCAGAAGAAAAAAAGCTGCCAACTTTGTGAGTTAAGTCCCATTTTTCAATCTTTTCAGAATTACATTCAAAGTAAGATACTTGGACGACAACGGCAGTATCTGGAGCGTTTGGCCACATGACCACAGCCGAATCGATCACTTCATATCAACCATCACCATGGATATGCAGAGTTCACATTTCCTTGTTCTGAGGTGAATGAGGCGCGTCGTCGCATGGCTCCGCCTCTTTAGTGCATAGCTCTCATGTAGATTGAGGAGCTTGCTCCTCTCGTCGTCCCACCGAGTCATTCGCTCATCAGCGCGACCGGAGGGGTCGTGACAGGTCGGGAGAGAACAGTCACATCTGATACGACGCATCAGATTAGTCAGCAAACGTGTGATCTACAGTATGTGGGAGACTGGACCAGTGTGAATGGAGGCTCAAGCTCCTCTCAGCTGAGGAATCCCTTTGAAACGAGCCTGGTGACCGACGGAGGTCATAAAGGGAACAAACGGATTTAATCTGAGCTCTTCCAGGTGAGCTGGTCAGTGTGCGACGCCGTGCTGACATCATGACACACTAACGTCTCACACCGAGCTTTAAATATGTTTGAGTCCAGAATCCAATCAAATGTTTTGATTAAAACTACATTTCACCTGTAGTCTTGTCTGTTATTCAGAGTGGTGCAGTTTTGTATGTGCTTGTATGCGGCACAGTATGCTTCAGTGGAACAAAGGGCTTTTACATTTAGTTACTGCGCTCACACAGTAAAACCAGACTCAGAGTTCGCTGAAAGGCAACCAGCCAAGCCTCCAGTCAGCCATCAGCACTGTTCAGGCTCTCTGTCCGAGCCACAGGTACGCTGTATTAGTGTGGTTTGAAGAGTATTTACAAACAGTCTGGGCCTCCGCTGTTCGTTTGGCTCTATCTCCTCGTCTCTGTTAAAATCATGACATCACACACTGCAAAAAGTCTACATTTAAAATCCCTTTATCACTAATACTACGGGTGAGTATGATCACCTTAGTGATGACGTTATTCTGGCTGATCAGCCGTTAGAAATTCTCTTTTAAAGCTGTGCAAACTCTTGCTTGTAGTTCCACTTGAATCAGTGCACTGCCTGTCCAGCGTCTCTTGGCGTAGCATAGTGGGAATAGTACAGATGTTATGGATGTAGTGGTGAGAGGGAGCTTCCTCCTTCATTTGCTTCCTTATATATAACACTGAACCTCCCTCTGGTTGTCAGTCCCTTTCTTCTGCTTCTTCTTCTTCTTCATTCAAACGTGTCTCCGCCCAGGCTCAGTTGCTCAGCTACTCCCTTCACTCCATCTTTCTTCTTTCATCCATCCCTCCATCAGTCCCAGTGCAGCTGCAGGTCATGTGAATCCAGCAAGTCCAACGAGATCCCAAGAGGCGTGAGTGCTCCAGCGGGACCCGGTGGCATGGTGAGGTCCAGCCATTCCATGTTGTCGAGGCTGGGGTCAGACAGGCCCATGTTGAGCGAGGAGGGGGGCGAGGACGAATCACAGAAGGACGGGTCAGACGTGTCCATGGGCGAGAAGGGTTGCTGGTCCAAAAGCTGGGCCTGCAGCTCCTCCATCAGGCCCTGCGTGCGAGGGTCTGACGCTGGCGGCGTATCAGCCAATGTGCCCTCCAAAAAGGCCTCCAGCTGGTTGTCTGAGGCCAGTGAGGGGATGCTGGGCAGGCTGTGCCCAACGCCAGGGCTCAGGGTGGGGGGAGGGGCCACCTGGACCTGCGGAGGTGGCCTGGAGAGAGCGGTGCTGACAGGCAGGGTGGTGATGTTCGCTGTGACTGGGATGGTCTTGTTGATAGACACTGAAGGGTCCTGCTGGATAAATGGAGTGATTTCTGGGTGGGGGTGGAGGGAAAAGATTCATTATTATGAGGGTGCGACCAGTGCGCGCTCCATACATACAGCACTAACGATTGCACCTATTTATATATTGCTCAGAGGTCATAATCAGTTCAGTTCTGTTGACACAGGATGTAAAGTGACAGCCATTTCCTCGACATCAGATACAAAATCTTTCAACTTCCTCTCACTAAACACAGTGCTCAGGGTTTGTACTGTCAGCGTGCACCTCCTTACCTCCGCTTTCTATGAGTATGTCGAACAAGTCATCCATTTGCTGGCTGGTTGCCGTGGGAACCTGAAATGATAGGGAACAAGGTTGAGAGACTGGTTCACCAAAGTGAAACAGTTCCTGAAGGCCGAGGAACTGAAAAGAGACTCGTTCAGGTTTTTTGTTGTTTTGTTGTCCTGAAAGATGCAGCTGCTGAGAAGCGTACGCCATGGTTTGAGAGGTGCCTTGAGGTGTGTGTGTGTGTGTGTGTGTGGGTGTAGTTAGTGTGCACCTTACCTGTGAAACACTGTTGGCTTGCAAGTTGCGGCTCTGTTTGACGGCCTCCTCGTAGCGGGGCGGCTCTCTCGTCTTTGGAGGCTGAGTAACAACAGAGGTGGGCTGAAGGATGAAGGCCGGCTGGGGAGGAGAAGACTGGAAACATGAGAAAGAGATGAAGAAAGTCTCCGTGTGAACTACAAACACAAGTTAAATTTGGAAACTTGTTCGGTTAAAATAGTCCATGATGTCAAAAAACATCCAATTAAGTAGAAGCAACTGAGCCAAACTCCCCAGCGGTCCTGACTCTGCACTGATACCTTGTTGAACGGTCCGTTGGAGATGTGGTGGTTGGGTGAAGCCCGCGGAGAGACCCTGTTCTCCGGGGAGCTCCGCAGGAAACACTGGGGATTCATCTCAGGTCTTGTCTGGTTCTCCAAACCAGCGGTGTTGTTGCACACAGTCAGAGTCTGTCAAGACACGAGAGAGTTTCACATCAGGCCGTCGTGCGTCGGCAGGAAAAACAAGACCGATGTTTGAAAAAAATAAACAAAAACAAAACAATGAAATAAATCATTTTTGTCATCACTGTAGTAATCACAGAGCAAACCAAACACAGCTGTAGTTTTAAAGGAGGAACGTCTTTTACAAACACACACTTTTGTAGCTCTTACACAGAGCAACAGGCGTGGGAAGAGCTAAGTTTCATGAATTATACACAATTATCTTAATTACCTTGTGGCACAGCCAACCCACTGGATTTTGCATTTCTATTTAAATATGAAACAAACTCGATCTGAAAGTAAAGACGTGTTTACTGAAAGATACGACTATCACAAGCTGCTGACAAAATAAGAGCAGCGGTTGTGGTAAAAGATGCCGTGTCTCACAGCTGAAATGAACAAAACAACATTTTTGATGATCAATCAAACAGTTTAGGCAAAAATGGTTCAACCTTCCCTGCTTCCAGTTTCTGATTCGATGCGTTTGTTTGCTCTTCATCATAGAACGTGAAATATCTTTTTAGCTTAGTGCTGCTCACTGGATAAAGCGACCAATGTCAAAACGTCTCCTGGTGTCTTTCGACATTCTGTAGCAGCTACAGCAGTGAGCATCATCAAAGGGCAAATTACTACACTTCAAGATACATGCAGGACAGATAAACATCACGATGACACATCAGCAAACAGACAGCTGTTACTGAGTGTGACTGACTTGTAGTATTTGGTTGTTGTTGGCTAACTGCTGGCTGGGTGTCGTCTCCATCTTGGTGGTTTGCAGGTGAGGAACTGTGGCCTGGACCAGTCCTGGATTTGAGACAGTGGCCTGAAGAACAGGCTGAGATAAGAGCAGAGGGTGTTAGAACAACTCGTGTAGGCTCAAACTTCCATAAGATGATGGTGAATTTGTGTTTTCATAGAGCAGGTAAACTGTTTGACATCACAACACATGATGTCAGTCCGTATTGAATCTGACCTGCAGGCTGACGGTGGTGTTTGGGAGCTGGATCGCAGTGGCGTTGTTGGGCAGCGAGACTGGGAGGAGGATCTGAGTTCCAGCCTGGCCGGTGGTGGTCAGCAGAGTCTGAGGTTGACCAGATGTGGTTAACAAGGTCTGGGGCTGACCCAGCACCTGGGAGACGCCACCTGTGTGGCTGATGAAGAACTGCTGCACGCTGGGGGCTGCAGGCTGAGACTGGGGCTGGGTCTGGGGGCCCCTCTGTGACTGGGGGAGTAGCTGAGGGCTGGTGGTAACTTGTGGCCGTGCTTGGGACTGGATCTGGGTGAGGAGCTGAGTTTGAGTCTGCAGCTGGAGCGGCTTGCCAGAGGAAACTGTCACATCCTCCAACTTGACCACAGTTGGAAGTGGGGACAGAGTCTGGGAACCCAGGATCGAGTTGGGGATCGTAGCTGTCGAGGATGAACAGTTTGACAGGACCGCACCTTCCATCTTCACTACATTTGAGTTCAAAACAGTGGGAACAGGGTTCAAAGCAGGTGCAGAGGTGACTTTAGGAGACACAGAGGCAGAGTCGGTGGTGCTAGCCCTCTTCTCCACCTCCAGCTGCATCTTCAGTGCCTCCACCAGCCTCTGCTCCTGCTCCAGCTTCCTCATCAGCTCCTCTATCTGCCGCTCCTTCTCATGGAGCCTCCTGTCTTTTTCCTCCGGGACTTGAAAAGGTGGAACAGGTGAGGACTGCAGCCAGCCAGAGCTCACCAACTGTGTTTCAGAAGGAGCCTCGGACATGCCTGAATCATGCTGGAGGATGGAGGGATCAGTGGGAGTGGGTGAGACCGGCGGTGTGGAGCTCATGCTCTCTGTAGCAACCTGCTGGACTGGGAGGACTATAGTTGGGGCAGTGGTGGTGCTGGTGACCTCCTTGGGGACGGAAGAGAGGGTGGCAGTGGCCGGAACAGGAACGGTGGAAGGAGCCGAGGTGCTGGGATTGTCCTGGAAAGGCTTCAGTCTTTCTATCAGATCAGTCTTTGTTCCTGACACAGGGAGGCCGCGCAGCTTTAGCTCCAGTTTTAGCTCAGCCACCTGGACAAATGTAAATGTCATCACTTAAAGTGTGATTTTGCAACAAACACTTTGGCCTCTTTTGTCGAAAGTAACATGAGAAAATTGATCAAGCTCTAATTTCTGTTCGTTCAATATGAAGCTTCAGCCAGCTACTGATTGGCTTGGCCCAAAGTCTGGTCGCAGGAGAAACAGCTAGCTTCAGTCAGACCAGAGGTTTTAAAAAACAAACCCAGCAAGATAATGTCTGACATGTTAATGTTGTAGCATGTTTAAGAGGTTCTGGTGAGCTAATTGCTAAGCTAAGCTAACTGCCTGCTGGCGGTAGCTTCATATTTGCTGAAGTCCTGCTGAGTAAATGGTGTTAAATGTGTAGCTGGATAAAAGCCATCCTGCAGGATACACAACCACAGTCATGTCTCACAAAACAAATATGGAGATCCCCCAGGTAATCAGTGCTTTAGGAAACTTCTTAAATGACAAGACAAAACCTTCTATGAAAACATTCTGGCGCTGGCTTTGTCGTTTCTTAATTGAGTTTAGTCCTTTCCTCCCTTTTGCCTTTAAGAATAACTTTGATTTCTAAGGCCACACTGTTCCAAGCTACAAGGGTAAGAGGTCTGCTGTTTTCCAAATACCTTCATCTCCTCCAGGTTGGCAGGCAAGACTCCTGGCTTGCGGTTTGAGAGCGAGTTGTTTGGGCGAGTCAGAGCTGGAGCCACAGGGGGAGGTGGAGGTGCAGTGGGCAACGACACCATGATGGAGGTTGGCAGGCTGCTGCCGCTGGTGCTCTGACCCTCCGCCACAGGTCTACACAGAGAGAAAGAAACACACACACACACAAAAGATGAGGTCATTGTTACACCAAAACTATTTCCGTATCACACAAGAAACTGAAAAAAAGAGGAAGCGGAGGTGGGCGAAAGAAGGAAGATAGACAAAGGAGTATTATTGCAGAGATCACTGGAAAGAGAAAAACAGCAGAGAGGAAATCTGGTCCTAATAAGAGCAGACCATCCATCCTGTGCCCCGTGCCTCACACTAACAAAGCCAGTCAACCAAACCACAGAGCAGCAGCACAGTTCAAAGGGAACTCGACCATGCTGCCGCTACGAGGACAATCATGAGAACAACAGCTGGTGAAACAACATCCTGTTAGTTATTAATATGATTAGAAACAGGGTTGTTATTGGAAACTAGCTAATGGCCCTTTGGGCTGTTGAAAACAACAATATCTGGCCCGCTTTCAGGCATTTTCAGATAATGGGTTATGGAGACAAGCCAAAACAGTTTAGACAGAAAAAAAGTTTGCAAAAAACATTTTTACATAACAAACACGAATGATGAAGGCCTGAAAAATCCATAAAACTCTACCTACGTGATACAGACAGAAATAAAACATTATGATCACTGTAATTATTAGTACTTATAATATTTTATGTGCGTACTTGAGTGGTGCTGGTAATATAGTCTGGTAGTTGTAGTGTTGCTGTTGCTGGCTGATGATCTGCAGCTGGAGGAACAGCTGCTGCTGCTGCAGTAGTCGGGCATAAGAGGAGTCCATGGGTGCTTCGCTGGCCTCCTGCTTCTGGTCTGGGGGGACATATTGGTGGTACTTGAGCTTTCTCACCCTGGGCTTGGGCTCTTTGCCCTTCTTACTGCGGCTCTTCTCTGAAGGTGTCTTCTGCTGGCTTTGCTGTTGTGGGTAGAAACAGGGAAATGATGCTTTGTTCAGCAACATTCAAACACTGCAGAAAAAAGGCCATATTATAATAAGAGACTGGAAAAAAGAATGCTCTCACTTTGACCAGTGTTGGGCCCGGTTTTGAAGGCGCAGCTGTGGTAAGTGGCGGTGCGGGAGTGACAGCTGGGCGGCTGGCAGGCGGCTCATTGGTAGAGATCACTTTCACAAAGTCTGTTGTTGCTTGCGCAGCAACTGGGAAGGCCTGAGGAAAACACACACCACAAGCTGTTAAACAATCAACTTCCTGGAAACACTGAGGTTGAATTCTAGTGTTATTAAGTTACAAAAATTTTGGGTGGCCGAGGAAGACAGGCACGTATCTGACCTGCAGCACGGTGCTGGGTAGTGGCGGTGGTGCTGGAGCTGGAGAGGGTGTCTCTGGCACTCTGCTCTCTGCTGGAGAGGGGACAGAGCTCTGAGACTCCTGGCTGGCCGGCTGCTCTGGGGACAGCGCGTCGCTGCTGTCTTCATCCAACACCTTTGGATAATTCACCTGACCCACTGAGAGCCAACAAAGAATAACATTATCAACCACTCAGTCTTTTTTAATCTCTTCGTGAGTTACACTTCACCCCTCTTCCTGACAGGTAAGGCAGAAATCATGGCCTCTCACCGATGATGGCCTGTTTAAGGGTGGAGTCGACCGGCAGGATGTTCTTCTCCACCAGCTCCATGGGGCCGGGTCTCTGGGCGATCTTCTCGTTCAGGTTGTCTGCCAGCCGGGCCCTCTTCAGTCTCATCTGTGTGGCCTGTAGTGATGGTTCTGCTCCGGTCTCTGAGGACCGATAAATAAAACAAACAAAAAAAGCGTTAACTGACATCATGGTGTCTGAGGTCTGTTTCTATTCTACTCAGATGTACAGTTTTAAGGGGAAGAGGGCTTCTTGTTGCTTCCTATGCTAATTTTGGTCAAGTCATTTTATTTATAGCGCACATTTAAAAGTGTTGACCAAAGTGCTGTACAGAGCAGATAAAATCAATCAGCAGATTACAATCAACTGCTGAAAGCACAGAAAACAAAAACAATTCAAAGAAAAAGAAAAACAAAACGATTTAAAACCAGGGCGTCTGTCAGAAGGCTGGACAGAAGAGATGTGTCTTTAGGTGGGTTTAAAAAATATTAATGGAGCTGGAAGATTGAATAGACAGAGGCAAGCTGTTCCACAGTTTAGGGCCAATCAGTGAAAAAGCTTTTCGCTTTAGCTTTTAGTTTTTAGCTCGGTGGAGGGAGTGGAGGGAGGTGACTGGAGAGAATGTAACCTGGTGCCAGTCCATGGAGTGCTTTAAAGACAAAAGAATTTTAAAATGAATTCGATATTTGGTGACAGATGAAGGGAGGCATGAACAGGTGAGATATGGTCTCTCTTCCTGGCACCAGTGAGGAGGAAATAAAAGCACGAATTACAGTTTTGAGGTGTTTTAATGCTTTAAGGCTCCACAGGGATTAGTAGATGATACAATGAGTGCATGAGAAGTAGAGATTCACCTTGCAGGATGTGCATCCTGACCAGCTCTGCTCTCTCTGGACGACTGCGGATCTTGTGCTTGAGGAAATTTTCAGTCTAAAAGGGAAAAATGGGCACAGAAAAGTTACTAAATCATCCGAATTTTCATGTTTTGTTCTTCTCTGCTGCACTGAGCCGACACAGCAGCCCAGGAGTTCTTTGTCTTTTGCTTCTCAAATCTGCATTTAGCACTTTATTTCCAAACTGGGTGCCTTACCCTGGCTCTCTCCAAGCTGCGAATCTGCCCATGGAAAGCTGCCGGGCTCTTCAGCGCTGCAACACGGAACATTTTCATTTGCACAAGTTTGTGGACAAAATGACTTGGATGAACAAATAAAAACAAAAACAGGGCAAACATGTTTATTATCTCTGCTACAAAGGTCAGAGTTTGTTATCACGTTCCCGCCTAGGCCGCGTTAGCTTCTCGGTGAGTGATGGACAACTGGCAGCGCTGATACTCACGTGGCATGATGCCCTGCTCAACCAGCTGCTCCCGGGTTCGCCTTTGCTGCAGCCTCAACTGCAGGACTGAAAATAAAAAGGAAAGCAAAATGTCAGAAAAGAAAAACAGGCACTTTTTTCTAATGTTAAGGCAGAAAAAAGGGGAAAACATCGGAAGAAATGCCAAGTGGAACGAGGAGAGGAGAACAAATAGATGAGGTAGTTAATGAAAATAAAAGTAACCACATACTAACCTCACCCCGATACACCACTCATATCCTGCTACTGAGTCATTAGGTTGACAAGTTCTAATAATGTCATGCTGGCAGCTTTCTTTTACACTCAGGACTCAGACGTTATTGTTCATGTAAACATATTTATCAAAACATTGCTGACAGACAGAAGTGCATGGTGGAGTGGTGAAACTATAGCAACTGTTCCTCTGCTGGTGTCAAGAGTGTGAACCCCTGCAGTCCAAAACTGAAACACTGGTAGATGGCAAACACAAGGGGGGGGAAGACTGGCACGCATTACTCGATACGAATTCAATTCAATCACCACATGCCTTTATTTGAATCTGTTAAAAACGTGATTATCAAGCTCCCATAAAACATGTTTTACTAACTGCCGTCACTTTCAGAGCTTCAGGACAAACTGCCGACAGCATTCGCCGACTTGAGCTGAGTATTAATCATAATGATGAGGTCAAAAAGAAAAGGAGTCCTCACCTGCTCTGTACCCTGTGCAGCAGTCACCGAGTCTCTCTACCTCCATACAGGTCATGGTTTGACACTGACACTAGACCATTTCATCCAAAGTTGACTAACTTTCTACCAGAGTCCCCAAAAGTGTTTCTTATAGTCAAACCTTGTCTGCAGTGCAACATGACAAAACCAAATGATAAGCATCCACACTGGGGAGGTGTCAGTTAGAGGGAGAACATGAAGCCCGTCCTCTATTCCCCTACCCCTCCCTGACTCCCTGATTATTTTTCATTGCAGCGCCACAGCCACTCCTCGCCCTCTTCTCTGTCTCCCCCCTCTCTCATTCAACCAGTTTGGGGATAGCTTTATTGCCTGGCTGTAGGCAATCCCAACATGGCCTGACATGGAGGACTCCGTTGGTTTCTTGTAAAGACAGAAAAGCAGTCAACAGTCTGAGTCAGCAATGACGGAGCACAAAGGGCAATGAGAACTACATCTCTAAGCTGAAACGACAGGCTTGCGGCTCACTAACTGGAAGTAGGGGTGATGCACCGAGTAAACAGTGACCATGAGCAGAGACACTTCTCCATTCACAGTAAGGCTCAAAACTTAGTGTGATTAAAAGCTCTCTTCCTCCAACAGGAAACAGCTGACCTCACCAACTTCACAACTTTTGTCTCTCTTTGGCTCCTACTGATTATAATCACAGTTATGCTGAGGTGGCACTGATCACTGTCTGCATCACTGTTTACACAGGTAGTCTGCAGGGCTTGTTTTAAAAGGAGGCTATACATCCCTGGATGATACGAACAATTATGTGGACACTCAGTAAATAGCCGGAGAACGGTATGCAGCGGGGGCATGTTTGTTTTAAAGGAAGTGTGTACAGACTTCCAGTCAGTGACACTGTTCTGAATTCCTCTGGAAAGCGCTGTTCACCTGACAAACACATGTTGACCTGTGACCTGAGCTGAGGAGAGCTGAGAGAACACAGCTTTGCATAGCACTGTGCGTTTTTTAAACCCAAAGAAGACACAAAACGGCCAAACACAGCTGATAAACCACGTGAAACTAAACTCAGGGGTGTAAAGGCAGAGATTACAAGTTTACGCAAGATGGACTGATTAAAAGAATGGTGCAACACTTTGCGAGTGCAACGTCAGCATAAATCTGAAGCTAGCAGCCAGTTACAACAATTCAGTTCAATCTACCATTTCATTTAGCAGGCGTTTTGTCCAAAGTGACAGCGTATAGAGTAAGTAAACAAGGATTTCGGCAGGAGTAAACAATGCAGACAAATGCTAAGAAATGCTTTGAGTCTAATGGGACATAGGTGTCATCAGGTAGCGGATGATAGCTTTTTGTATTCACAACATATACTGTGTTGATTAGTGGTTGCTTAAGAGGTGCTGGTGGGTGGACTCTGTTGTCTTTGTGCTAAGCTAAGCTAACTAGGGCATAGAAGTGTATTCCCAAAATATCACGCTATTTTCTTATGGCAACATGATAAAGGTACCAAGACACAAAGTAAACCGACACTCCTGTCCCCGTCATTTTGTGTTACCTTACATTCCAACAGCATGCTAATGAAACTTAATGATCTGACATCACTACAGCGCTAATGTGAAGACAACCAGAGGGTTGTATGCATACTTGTGAAGAACGACTCATTTCTGAGTAGCAACAGGGGCAGTGAGTGAACTTCGGCCCTACACCCAGCTGAGTGCAACAGGAAGGGTGTGTGCACCCACCCGTGACTCTGGCCTATTTTTTTTAAATGTGTGACTAGATTCCAAAAATAATACAACAGGACAGTTGAGTTGTGAAGGACTTCCTGTACCGCAGAGAAAGAAGCCACTCAACAAACAATTTCTTTGACATGTCAAAAGAGATGAATACAGGCAACAATTGCTATTTATAAACCTCTCAGAATTGGATGTGGATGAAAGTTTGACTCCTTTGAGAAAAACCCTTTTATTCTGGTTTAAGGTTTGTTAATCATTACGTTTTAATATACAACAATTCACAGTTTCCTTGTGTGTCTAGCTGTGCACTCATTTATCCTCTCGGCCGTTTTTTTGCTGTTATCAATGACCTTATTGATTTTACATCACAAACCACCTTGTACTGGCCAAACTCCCATTCCCTGTCACAACAAACTCACTGCCCTGAGTCTCAACGTCCCACTCTGCTGACCGAGCAGCACTCAAGCTCTCCTCCTCTCCCCCTCCAGGCTCACTGAGCTGCTGCCCCACACCGCTGAAGTGGTCTTAGACACTCAGAGATGTCACGATGGTAGACAGATTAACACCTGCATGTTAAAACCAATATGAGAGACGGGTCTCTGTGGTTGGCAAAGTCCTGCGGATGGCTTGGAGGGTGGAAAGTATGAGCTGTGTGTTCTCACTAGAGGGGAAATGACAAAAGCCAAGATGATGAGTGGGCACTACTACTGTTGACATTCCACAAACGTTTTTCCACTGTCAAGACGTTTTACTGCGCTCTCCTGCAGACAGCAGCAGCAGCCACCGTAGCCATAACCTGTTTCAACCGGCCTGGAGCTGCTCCAGTTAAACACCCCGCGTCTGTTGACTGTATCTGACAAATTAGATTTTTCTAAGCACGGTGATCAATATTGCAGCGATTGCACCGGACTGATCTCCCTACACCATCTAAGCTGTGATTAGGAGCTGGCAAAGGCAGCAGTGAATCTAACCCACTCCTAAAGCCTGGTGATCACGTACCCATCCATCAGTGCCTGAGTCAGTGCCATTTGGCTGCCAAAATAACACCAACATCGTGAGGCTGATGAGAAGCTAACTTGCAGGCCGGCTAGCATGTGGAAGATTATCACTTGTGCACTGCACAAAAGAAACACTGATGGAAGTTTTAGGGACTGTGGACTCACTTCTTCTTCCTCTTCTTCTTGCTCAGTTTGAACTTCTTAAATGATTCAGGGCCTACGTGCCTGCGAGTATGTGCACATGCATTAATTCACATCTGTACGCCATCTATGCACAAAGGGTATTTAAGGCTCAACAGGGCCGCTGTACACAACATTACACGTTTGATTTATGTGGCATTTATTTTCAGTATATTTAGGGAGGCAGCTGCTCTATCTTTTTCAACCTCCTGTCTGAATTCCTTCTCTCAGAGACCCAGTTAAAAAGTAATTTGTGCCCTTCAGGTGTAAAAAGGTTTAAAGGGTCTTAAATACGACCTTAAGAGGGTTTGAGTGCTGTAACTTTGTGCCAAGTGACCAATCCAATAATAAACAGAATTTGAGGACATCACATTCACAGTGGACGGCTGCACACAGACACGAGAGACTGTGTTTGTCATCATCTCGCTGACTCATTTTGTTTTGCACTGAGTAGTTGACCAATGTGTAACATAATAGAAAATGTGAATAAACAATACATAACAATATTTCAATTAATCAAATCTGAAAGTAAGCATAGACAGTAGAATAGTAAAATGTTTTAGGGGGTACAGGGTAAGAGGCTGCTGAAATAGGATCACACTGAATTATCAATTGGTTTCAATATAGGCAAATCACTTTTTGGATTAAAGTCTAAATTACTGAAAATTTAGATTTTTTTGACTGACAAAGAACCAATTCTCCCAACATTTGTAGTGGTATTTCATGTTTTTTAAACCCTGTGGAGTGGGACCACCTGGGGTGGGAGGTGAAAATATAAATCTTTCTTAGTTATTTTCATCATAGCGGCCTGTTAAGTGTAACTTCTGTCCTGGCATGCCACGACAGCCCGATGCAGCAGCATGTCCTCACCATTTTTGCGTTCGTTGAGCGGAGGCAGACTCTGCGTGGGCTGCAGCGACAGCTCCTCCATCTCATGGGTCACTGCCTCGCTCTGGGGACTGGGCAGCAGCAGACTCATCATTTCACAGTCCCCGTCTGCTCCTAGCTGCCCCTGAGAGGCCTGGGGCTCCATCCTGCCTCGGGAGGTGGTTGGGGGGTGTCCCAGGCAGGCAGCAGGGGTATGGCTCAACGTCCCTTTAGTTAAGTCTCGCTGCTACCTGTGTAGATACAAGAAACAAGAGAAGACACTGATGGGTGAGAGGGAGAGATCTAGTTCCTCCACAGGAGGAATACATCACTCAAAGATATTTGGAGGCTCGTCATGCACATCAGTAATTTAGAATAATAATCATCATCCTGTTGGTATGACTACTTCACCCAACTGGTGAAATGCTAAGGGTGGCATTTCATTTCAGCCATCTGGAAGAGCTCAGTCGCAGCCCAAATTATTCATTAAACGAGCCGGGTAGGTTATTATACCGAATAATCACTTCAAACCGCTGCTCAGGAGAAACAAGGCCAGTTTGTCCATGAATGTACTCTCTGTTCAGACAGGCTTCATAATCTGGAATATGACGTCGCTGTGGCGGTTTCAAACAGAGGGAACGGAAACATTTCGGGGAGCAAAACAAACACTTTAGTATCCATGGCTTCCCAACAGTCTCTTAACCAGCAGATGACAGACTGCTCAGCCTCAACATGTACGCTATTTATCGCTCTACAGCAGCACCCACATGTATCCATTCCAGGACCTAAGCACTCTTTACTAACTGTCCTGATGTGTTGCTTTTGGCTGAGACTGCTGTGTTCCTATGGCTGCTTTTATTTCTCCCTGTAGGCCCTTAAAGTGCCAAAGGCATTAGACAGCTCAGGGAGACTGTGGAGGATAACACGTCTGAAGGTTGTCCAGGCTGGTGGCTGAATGCTGATGCCATGTCACGAATCCAAACACAACAAACTCTAAAGCCAGTGTTTCATCATCTCATTGTCTGCCAGTATCATAACAGAAAAGAATGCTCAGTGCAAAGGAAATATATTTTCACACTGAGCTAAATAATCATTGTACTAATCATTACCTCATCACAAAATATTACGCACAATAGATGCAACCTCTGTAGATTATTTTAAGATCGGCCCTGATGTCACTTTGCATGACATATGTTCCTGCAGCTGCCAGAGAAGAAGCTAACCTATCATGAATATCATTTTCCAAACACATACATTCTGCAGGTTTCTTCTCGGATGAGCACACAGAGACGTTTTGCACTGCTGCTGTTTGAATGTACCGATTTTGTTTAGTGAATAAAGTTATACATTAGTAGTAACAGCTTCCTGCTATTTTGGTGAGATTTACGGAGTGTGCATTCAGCCCCACCAATCAGATATCTAGCATTGCCATGGGAGTCAGCCCTAGTTCACTTGGCCTTTACTGGCAATCTGAATTGGTGCATGCTGAATCTGGCGACCACTGCAAAATTACCCTGGTCTCTGAAACTTGGCCTCTGATCCACAGCCACTCTCTGATTGAGTGCCACTAAAACACCGTGCTACAGACAAGGCCTTGAAGTTCAGTGGTTTAACCTCAGGGGTTTTCTGTGACAGAAGTGCAGTAACAGCATCTATAGTGCTTAACCCAACTCTATTCTGTAGCATTTTAATACTTCCTATGGATTAGAGTCCAACTGTGCATCCTGTCCTGTGAAGGCCTGTCGCTTTGAACTGTCTGAGTCAAAGCTGTTAAAAATGAACTCCACATGACTCGGGTCAAGTGTTTTTCATCTCTTTCAGATTGTCAATCACTGACAGGAAAAGGACGTTTGGCAAAAAGAGTTGAACTAATGGCAGAAAGATTAATATCACTTCATTTTACTCAAAGTGTCTGGCTGTTAATGCAAAACCAATCCACACAGTTCACCCTTAACTAATAAACTCACCTCAGCTTTAGTCCCATGTACAGGTCTTGAAAAGGAAGTTTGAAAAAATAGGTTTTATCCAATAGAAACGAGAAAGAAGTACACTAACACAGAAGAAGAGTAATATTGAAAAAAATATACATTTCATAGTATATCAACATCCTAAACCTGGTCAGATGTGTTTGTATGTCTCACCTATGATAATTGTATTGTAACAGTTGATAAACCAATAATAATAATAATAATACTCTTTCATACCTGTAGTAGCAGAGGAGAACAACGGGAAGGAAAGAGATGTCGGGGCTAGTTGCTGTTGAGAGTCACTCTAAGCCATGGAGTCAAACCTGGTAAGAGACAGAAATGAGCAAGTTGAATATCACAAATGCATCAATTAATCAAAACTAAAAGCCATGATGAGCAGGATTTCACCTCCCCTGCTGTACACCCTTTAGATTGTATATCAATGTTTTTACTTTTAATTTAGTGTTTTTAAATTAAGGTTTCCATGGGTTTCTGTCTCCATCCAGCTATGTTGGCTATTACTCATCCCATCCCTAATAATGGACCAAAAACACAGTGGCAAACCAGACTGCTGATGTGGCTTGAATAGGTGCGTTTGAAGATAAGCACAGAATAAAAACAGATGATGAGTACCACTTAAAGATGCCTGAATGAAACTAACCGACACTAAAGGCTGCATCAAGGCCTGAAAATGAATGTTCACAGGTTGCTAGGAAAACCTGTGGCGGTCTCTATGACAATGGAAGTGGATCCTTAGTGCAGAGACAATAGAAACTCTCAGTATTGACGACTGAAGAGCTGTAATGTAGCATCAGACTGCAGTCTGAGGGAGAGACATGCGGAATAAGAATCAGTCAGCTGCACACACAGAAGCTTACAGTACTCTTCAGAAGGATGTGTGCTTAGTGCACAAACAAGATAACTAGACTAGAGTCTGATCAATGCATCAATTAACTGACACTATGGGCAGATAATAGTGTGGTAATGTGTGCATGATGTCTGCCAGTTATGTTGGTTTTTGTAGGTACCTCCATAACCTGGAGACATTTTTGGCTATGATTTTCTGAAGCCATTTTTGAAACATTTTCGCGAGTAATACAGCATTTTCATACGTAATTCGCATATTTTGGGGGATCAATACAGACGCACTGCAGGTTTGTGGCGTGTAATAGCATGAATTAAATGAAAAATTAGAGAGGAGAACAGAGAGATGGAGAGAGAGGAGGTGACGGTTGGATTCCAACTGTTGGAGTCCTGCATGCTGTGTGTGTTTATGTGTTGGGGCGTACAAAGTGAAAAGGAAAAACGAGCGAGAAAGGAGAGAAAAAGGAGCAAACGACTGTCACGGCTGACGAGGCATTGCAGGATAAACATCGGAGCTGCCCTGGCAGAATCAAAGAGCAGATCCAGATGGCGGGCACTGCGTGCTGCTCTGCGCAGAACTGTTCTTTAAATGGCAACGGGGCAACAAGTACCATGTGTTTCCTCAAAGGGTAATGCTGTACACACAAGTAAACACACAACTAGAGTCAAAGGTAAAGAGTGAGAGAGAGACTGGGCATTTGCTCCTCAGGGCTATACTTGCTTGTGCTGCAGTATTACTTTTGCTCACAGGTTTGAACAATGGTTCACAGCTATAAAAAGTTTTGGTTAGTCCGCTGATATGTCACATGACCAGTCAGAGCAGTTCTATTATTCTGCTACCAGGCAGTGTTATCTCCTTCTGCCAATGGGTGTGTTTTTATTTATAAAAACTGGCAGACGTGATGAGCAGGGTCATTGTAGTGGCCCATGTTAAAGTCAATCATCAATGCTGTTGCGTGAAACCACAAAGATACTAACAATTGTACCTATCCCTTCTCTGTCAGCACACAGCCTGCTTTCTTTTTAAACATGTTGCCAACAACCTGTGATCTGGCCTGAGCAATTTGTCATAAAGAGAAGTGAATGAAGGTCATCACCATGGAGAAACATTTATCATGCATCATAAACAAACAGTCCTGTACGTTACTTGAGTACTATTCTTGAAACAAAACTACACTGGTATGGCGTAACAGTGCCTGACAATGATTGTCAGAGGAAACTAAAGTTAATTTTCAATCAGTACGACTACTGAGAAAGACAGAGGAAAGAGTTTGCCAAGCGCATGGAGCCCAACTGTCACAGAAAGACAGTATGACTGGCTTTATTTATTGGCCAGTTCTGGAAAGTCACAAAAGCTAAACAGATAATATTTATATTGTGTTATAAGACTAGATATCATAGATTTGGGGTATATAATATCCCGATCAGGCAAGTGCTATTTACTAGTTTTAAAGGCTGCATTACAGTACAGAAGTGATTTTTGGAACTGTTACTGAACTGTTCTGAATGTACTGCTATGTGTTTTTACTCACTTAACCATTTTATTCACATTACTGATGATTATTAAATCCAAATGCTCACTGCAATACTAGCTAGCAAAGTGAAAACATGATCTGGCTTAAGGTTTCATCTATGCTTTCATATCTTCAGCACTAGAAGATCAGAGTTCAATGAGGTAATCATTTGTGTCGACATTTTTACAGGATGATGGCAGTATCTAGGTGTGTCTGTCCCCTGAAGCTGTTTTCTCTCCCAGCCTCATAAAAAGCCCAGATGTATACATTACAGGTGTGAGGCTTCATGACGTTCTACTGCAGAACAATCAACAAATCAACCATTTTGCGGCCACTCAAAAGAATAGGAATCATTTCAAAGTAGACATATGTATCCACAACAGTAACAAAAACACAGAGGAGCCAACACTTCCCAGACTCTGCATACTGACGAGAAGAGGTCATAGGTCAACTTTACTACAAATAGGCCTGGCTGGGAAGCCCTCAAGTGATGATATACCCTCAAGCACTCTTAACACACACACACAGACACACATGCGCACACCCACACACACCTGACAGCAAGAGATAACTAAAAACCGCAGCCTCAGTCTAGGAGCTAATAAACAATGCACAGTCTAGGAGGTCTGGTTTCTGTTACAGCGCAGTGACACCAACAATCTATGAGATGAAACAGTGACACTACACAACTGTTAAAAACAATAAGCATGGTTTGGCAATTTATGAGAATATTACCATTCACTTCAAGCCAATGAAACTCACTGTACCTAACAAGATTTAGCTCCTTATTCTATGTAACAAGGCTACACATCAAACATTTATTAATATTGCTTCAAACACCTCGCCCCAAAAGCTATTAATTCTGTGAGCACGTGAGAAATGCTAAATAAAATGAAACGTGCACAAAACACACACAAACCCACAGAAGCACACAGCATGAGAACCACGCTGTGCCAAACTTCACTTTGAGTCTGCAGTTTTCTGGTCCTTAAATAGACCAAGTCTGGGCCAACAAAAATGTCTTCTTTTATCCAGAGATAAGACAGAAATGATGTCATCACTGTGGCTTATTCACTATAGTCAATGTTCTGTTCTGTTCCCACAGACACATGTGTGGTGTCATTTCCTTCCTGGCTGCCTTTGTGGAGTGAAAACTGAAAACAGTACAAAAGAACTGGACAAACAAAAAACACTAGGTCTCAGTGGCAAAAAGCCTAAACCCATGGGACTGTCACACTAGAGGCGGGCAATACAGCTCCGCAAATAATATCACAATACTTCAGGGTAATTATTCGATAATGATATTCTTGACAAGAGGGGGGATTGCCAAAGATTCAGAAATGCTGTGCTGACTGAATGTAGTTTATTTGCATGGTTCATATTTTGCTGAAGCTGCTGAGCTCTCCTCACGGGATTTTTGGCTCTCCAAAGGTCAAAGTTTTCTTTTGTTGTTCCAGTCCTTCTTCTTCTTCTATTCTTATTGTTGCTGTGCTTAACAATAAGGTATGACGTCATCATGTCAACAACTCCAAATACAGCCATCATCTTGATAGTGAAATTTTAATATGAAAAACGAAAACCAACTATATCAACTATATGATATGCCACTCCTATGAAAAGAATGTCTATTACAGCTGCTGCTTATCCAAACTTCAACCGAGAGTGCTGGATGCAATGAACAATAATACAGGCTGGTTATGTAAAGCAGTTTGGAAGAAATTAAAGCCTGACTAAACTGTCCAGGACACTATTTTCTGTGGAAAGATAATTCCAGCTTGCCAGAACTAATAACACTATAAAATGCATACATCAATACAACAATATTCGATTCCATTTTTATTCAATTTACCCCAGGAAGGGTCCTGGAAACCATAGGCTGAAGTGATTTGAGCAGACAGTCTTCCCTGCAAACTAATACTGCACTGGGAGGTTGAACTAAGCCAAACACACAGGGATGTGTGGCCTGCAGGCTTGGGATAATTACTTTCCCATTCAGCCATGTACATAGTGTTTAAGTTAACGCCAACAATCCACACTTCTCTGTGTCAGCCTGGAGAGGGCCGCCTCTAAAACCACCACATCCTGCCAGTCTATATGACTCACACACACCGCGACCTGTTTGGATTTGCTGCAGCACTACCTCACTTTGCTCCCCTCCATCGACTGGAGGCAATAATGCAATATCATAGGATTTGTGCGCGCGAGATGGGCCTCATCACACCGCGCGCGTGGTTAGTATTCCTTGAGTGATGGGGCTGCCAACTCACAATGAAACCACAAGTCAATGCCCCAGCGTGCTGAGACCAGCCTAGCCCACGAGTTAATGAGTGCACAAACACCAAGCACACAAACTGTAACCTAACAATTAGCTAGTTTTACAGCAACAATACATGTTTATATTCCTATGGGGTGTGTTATTGGCTGACATAGCTGTCAGCTCCACCAAAGCTAATATTACTGATATCGCAGTGGTGGACGCGGGTGGGTGTGGGTTAAGCTAACGCTGGGTAGTTACTTTAAATCTGACAGGTGAGTGAGTTGCAGACTGTGCCGATGATAAAAAAACGATGCAGCCATTGTGTGGCTCAGAAACCAAAGAGTAGGAGACATGTCAAGGAACTTCCAGTGAAATCCTTGCTGCCGTTGCGTTTCTGTGTAGTCTTACCGAACCCCGTCTGCTGTCTCTGTCTGCATATCATGAACGCTCCTCAACAACAACCTCCTCACAGTTCGGCTAGTTAGCTCGGTTTAGTTAGCACAAGCTAACATGCTAAAAACAAGACAGCGCCGCCCCGGGGCTGTGGTCTTACCGAATTGCGAAGGCTTGAAACCCGAGTGTGTCCACCGCCTGGTTCGAGATATCCATTAATGTCAACCAAGCGTTCTTCTATGTGTTGTTTTTCCCCTCTAGCTGTGAGATTGAAGTTTATTTCGCGGAGTAAAATGGCTGCGACTAGTCTAGCTTCGGATGCAGAGTGACGTAATGACGCTGTCGGACAGGAACAGTTGGGGGGAGTGGCGGAGGGATCGCTGTCCTCTTTACTGGTCAGCATTTATGAACAAACCCATGCGCCGCACCAGTGATTGTACCCGACTACACCACATCCCTGATTTCTATCTGAAAACACAGAACAAACAACCAAACAATCGGTTTTTTGTTTCCTCTCATAGTTTGTTGCACAACCTGTTTCACTGAAGCCGGTAGAAATCCGCAATGAAGAGAGCAAAATCCTCCCTAAGGGCGGAATGTAAGTACTTTGACAACTTAAACCACGAAGTAAAGACATTTTACTCCTCCTCTGACTATTGTCGGTTAAATGTTTAATACAATACGAGTCCGTTACAATAGGAGAATGTGTAACACCACCAAAATTGACTGGAGGCATCCATTCACGCCGCTATGAAAAACTCTTTCTTTAAAAGTCTTTACTTTGAAGGAAACACAATGTTATAACAATTATAAAACATTTGAGGTTTTTATTTCTTTCGAATGCAAAACATTTCCTACGAAGTTATTTAAAAAAAATAAATGTTCCAATTTGGAGTGTACTTTACAAAATACAATGGAAAATATTTTATTATTTCAGTTCATTCTGTACATTGAGGTATAATTTAGTCAGCAATATTCTACATTAACACCATTTTTTATAAAGTTTTTCACTGTAAAGATAATCCTGTCGCCAGGAATAATATATTCATGTACCCACTCAGTTGTTTAGTGCTGGTCATGTCTGTTTGGCCTTCTGCACAGGAGCAGGGGCATCAGCAACATTATGAAGAAACTCATACAGTAACTTAGCGTTGTTAGCATTCCCAAGTATTTCTGCTAGCTTGTCCTGGCTGAGGTTGGCTAAATCTGCCAGGCTGTCTGCATTTTTAATAAGAGCCCTATAGTTTTTTGTGTTGACCCCAGGCATTTTCAGCAGGAAGTCATAAGGTCCGGGGTTATAGAGGTCTGCCGATTCAGCCACCATGTCTGACTCGGCTGTGACTGCCTGAGCGGCTGCAGCATCAGGTTCAGAGCGACCTTGCTTCAGATCCAGGAAAAGGTCGGCTGTGGCGTGTGGAGACGGGCACCAGAGTATACGAAGCCGTGGGAAATGCAACGTCAGTAAGGTGAGTTTTGACGAGATATCGTTAGATGATATCTCATGACGGAAATCCGATCGGGCCATTAAGGAAAACGGTTTCGCCGGGTCAAACTCAATGAGGAGCACTGGTTTCCTGTAGTAGCGGGTCATGGAGAGACACTGGGTGTAGAGGCGGCCGCTCTGCAACGAGCCAATCAGATCACTGACACTCTTACGCTCGACACACGTGTCCGGGGTCAGGATGTAGTCGCCTACTTCGAGGGTGACCGGCTCGATGTCCAGCCCACGGCGGTGCAGCAAGGACGGCAGCTCACTGCGGAACTCACGCATGTCCACAATGACTCGGGAGGGCTCTTTGGGCTGCTCCTGGCCTCCTGTTATTCAACATAAAATGCAAAATAATGAGTCACTTTTACAAAAAAACAAACAACGCTAGACATTTTTCATCCAAAAATCAACACGCCTGCTTTGAGGGTATTCGTTGTAGCATTGGCAGGCTCTAAATTTCTTGCAAGGTCCAGGTTGGTGTCTTCTCGCCCCTCCCTCTCCTCTGGGATGACCATAGTAGCCTTTTCCCTGCAGAGCAACACATATACAAGCACCAGTGAGAAGATGACACTTCCACTACACTGGCTACACTGGCTCCAAAGGTGCTTTAAGGAGAGAAATGGAACAAAACAGTTCTGACCTGATCAGGTGTTCGAAGGCTTTCTTCTCTTTAGACAGTGTTGTCAGGTACTTCTGTTCTTCTGTCGAGCCTCCATAGATGAGGAAATACACTCTGAGTGGTTTCCCAGGCCGATTAGCTTTGTAGGTCTCCAGCTGGCGGACGAAAGTGAGTTCAGCGTCATACAGCACCACGTAACCGGGTTCCACCTCATGCAGCACCCGCGTCAGGCTGTGGGGGTCAGTGAGTCCTTTCAGTGGGTGAATGATGGTCAGGGGCTCCTTCAGGACACCGTAGTAGGCATCTGATGACAAATCCAGCTTCAGCTGTTCTTCCTCCAGATCCTCCTCGTCCTCCATCAGCTCATCCTCGTCTCCACTGCTGCCCATCAACGCCGCTTTATCCGTGTCCTCTTTCCCCACCATCTGAGTCAGGGTGAGGGACGGCCTGTTTTTAGCCTTTGAGGATTTTGTGTTTTTTTTCTGTGCAGGCTCCTTCCCCTTGGCTCCTTTGGCAGAACAACCTTTGCCTTTTTTTTGAGGGCCAAGTTCAAAGGCAGCGGCCGCAGCGGAGTCCCGTTTACCGATAGTACGGGCATACAGGCGATTAAGCAGCCAGTCAGAGCCGTGCCTGATGTACTGCTGCAGCTGGGCACACGTCCTGTCATCGCTGGCGCAGATCAGCACACGACCTGGGGGTGACATGTCGGGCAGTTAGACAGATACACACGCACACCAATGTTAGGCAAGTGCTCATCATACCCTGTAGGTTGTAGTTGTGTTTTGCTTTTCATTGGTTGCAGCAGTTCCTTTTCCTTTTACGGACCATATTCACATGACTGCTATTTTTCTCTGATGTCACACTCAGGATGGAAAGCTCAAATCAAAAGGAAGACATCATATTTCCATGTTTCAGGCTGCGATTTGTAATATTGCAGGGAAGCTGACAAACTGTTGTCATTTCAGCGCTTCTCAGTGGATCGGCTAATGAAAGGATGTCAAAATCTGGAGGGCATGTGTCACCAACATATTCAACAACTTATTTGCTACAATCAGACAACAGCTAAGGCTAGTATTCAATCACTTGACAGCTGAACTTTTACTCGATTGTGTTGCAACAATATATATAATTACACAGTTGTAAAGTAACTTTGAAATATCAATGTACATCTTGAACACATTAATTTAAAGGCTGGAAAATGAACTGGATGTAATAAAGTTTACGATGTAACATGATCTGTCTTATAAGCTCGATTACATCCATTATGTTTGTACATCCAGGCTTTAATAGTCATTTTTAAGATGTGTGTTAATCTGAATCCCAGGAGTAATTTTCCTGTCACATCATGTAAACACTATCAAATGGTAAAGGTGGCTCAAAAGTAGCTGAATGCTAAAGTTGCTAAGTAAATGTCTAAATGTTTATTGACTGGGCGTTTTATAGGTGAATAATCACTAGCACCAAACACTCTCTGGTAATGTGCCCTGAGCTTACTGCTGAGAGGTCTGCAATATTTATGTACTAGTAGTATTACAAACAGAGTATCTGCAGTGACATTCCTAGAAAAACTGAAAACGAGCCCAGTTCTCGTATTCAGCTAAAAATAAAGTTCATTAAATAAAACCATAGAAGGGAAATCATGTACTGATGACATGATTAACCTTTACAGCACTGTAGCAGAACTGAGCTCTGACCTGGTTCATGCTGAGAGTTTTTGTTCTCCCTCTCAATTTCCTCCAACACCTCGGTCAGAGCTTCCCACTTTGGGCTCTTCTCCAGCACCAGTTCCCGCTTTACCTCTGAAACACAAACACACACACACACACACACACACACACAAACACACACTTACAGCTTTTAATACTTATAAAATAAATCAAATATCAAAACACATAAAGCAGATAACATTGCTGATCCCTAGTTCTCAGATATCTGTTCAGTAATCAGTTTACCTGAGGGCGGCTTCTGTTTCTCTGCTTCTGCTCCCACTTTTAGTTTCTTCTTGCTCTCTGGGAGACGGTACACTCTACCCCTGGCGTTGACAAACATGGAGGTGCTGGAGTCCAGGAACAACCACCCTGAAGGTTTTAACAACATGCACAACATGCAATCAAATAAGGATAAAAGTGATAAAACCCAAAATATAGTAAAAACAAACAAAACACCTAAGTACTTTGAGAGTAGTTAAGTATATCTTGTTTACCGGAATTGGATCCAAACGTCTTTTGGCTGGAGCGCAGCGATTCGAGCAGATTGAGGAAGGTCACACAGTCGTACTGGGTGAGGTAGAGCAGGAGAACCCTCAGCACCTTCAGGTCCTGGACCAGGGCCTTGGTCTTTGCTCCCAGCTGGTGCCACAAGGGGTCCAGGTAGTGACGAATAGTCTGGGACAGAGAAGGGCAAAACACAACCTTCAAACAACCTTCAATTCAAACAAGGCATTAGTAACACAGAATATGATGTTAAAGGTGTTATTTGTCCGCTAGATTTTTATAAGAACTGTTCTCCTCAACCAAACAAACTTTGGAGCCTGTCCTTTTCTCTTCCATCCAAAAAACCCAAAACAAAACCTGTATGTCCCGGAGGCAGACATTTACTTTTAAAATCAAATAAAACCAAGGCAGCTTCATCTAGAGAGCAACACACCTTGTCAAAGGTGTTTCCTAGTGTGTTCTCCAGTGAGAGGTCCTCGGCCTCCAGGGAGGGGTTGTAGCGTTTAAGCTCCTTCAGACAGGCGCTCATGATGTCCAGGATGGAGCTCTGGATGGCCCTCATAGCCGGCGTCAATGACACATGGAGCTCCACCACCTCCGGCTTGTGCCTGTCCAGTGCTGTGTTGACAGATGCTTGAAACCTGATGAGTGAAGCAGGTTAAGAAATCATCTAAAGATGAATGATTGAAGACTGTATTATTTTTATTAATGTTATTAATTCAGTTATTGGTGAAAAGGTCTGTTGAGTACTACCATACCTGGGCCACAGGTAGAGCTTCTTGACAAAGAGGTTCCTCATCACACGCTCCACTTGGCAGAAGCCCGAGGAGAAAGCTGTGGCCTTGTCAGTGAAGGCTTTAATGAAACCTGTCTTGTTCTTCTGTCTGAACAGACGAAGGATGAACGCCTCCTGACACGACTCGATGATTTTATGAGCACGGTACACCAGGATGCCTGAGGGGCGTTAACAAGATGTGACCGTAGGTTTTTATTTGTTACTGAGAAAACACTGGCCGGAAGACGAACGTATTTAGCGTTAACAAATGCCATTATTGTTGCTACTGCTGTTGTGATCGCTTACTGTGTCTGCTTTCTTTACAGCTTTAGAGCCATACAGCACAGGACACATTGCATTTGTTTACATGCCTTGAGAAATGACTTCACTACTATATGTTAGTACCAAATGCTGATGGCCCAAACCAGGCCAAAGCCAACTAGTCATTTGCTGAGAGTTCAGTTATATCAGTCATCAATGTCACATGAAATTCATTAAATAAGAGCAAATAAGTTTTTCTTTAATAGTAATAATGACCATGTAGCATTAAAGGATGCAAATATGTGTGCACATATATATACGTTGCTCCCTAATTATACGTAATAAATGAAATCACAATAAGCAAACGACACAAACAGAGCTCTCTTGGTAGCCACGATCTGCCAGTGGTCTGACCTGATATGAGGTGAGCGGGGATGCGATCAGTGAGGAAGTCGACCACCAGGATTCTGCTGGTGACAAACAGCACCCCTCCCTCGGTGTAAACGTTATAACGGGCAGTGCTCTGGACATCGCTGGTCACTGTCCTGGGCAGGTGGGTCACACCTTCAATCCGCAGCTGCTCTGTGAAATACTCCTGACAGGGAGGGCAAGAAGGGAGAGCAGTGCTGGGACATTAATGACAGCGGTAGATGATAAACAGTAAGACATGTGTGTGAAGCTTGTAACTGCAGACATCTTGACAAGTCAAAGCAGGAAAAGCCCCGGTGAACATTATGACATCAACAATTACTCCATCAAATGTCCCAGGAGGCCAGGACAGTTGGTGGGCAGGTACACTATCAGAGCCCTGGAGGTCAACATGTGCCTTTCTGGTGGCTTTGACAAGTCAAAATGTCAACAGCCACCATATTGAATTTCGTATAACACATTTCTAAAATCAGTAGCTATAAAAAAAACAGGTTTTTAATATTCTGAGTCACGCTTTTAGCGGCTTTATCACTAAGCATCACTAACCATGCTATTAACCATAGCATGCTAACTTAGCTACTTAGCTTCGGTTAGGTCATAAAGCGTTCGTGGGAAATTAGCGTAAAACTACGTGTGGCTCACCTGTTCAGCTGTGGTCGTATTGAGGAGGAGGACCAGGCTGTCCTGCTCCGAGTAAACCCGCATGAACTGCAGCAGGATGCGGTCTATCCCCATCCCCTCCGCCACCACCAGCAGCCCGTCACTGCCGAACAGACTCAGAAACATCTCGGTCTCATACTCCAGCATTGGACCCGCCATGTTGGAGCCACCGAAACAAACCGGCTGGTGCGGAAAAACACAAAGCTGTCTCTCACTCCAAGTGATAAATGCTATAAACTAAGAGCAACTGGCATCGTTGTTAGGCAGCCACTTGGGCGCTTCATTCATCAGTTGTTCAATGTTTTGAAACTGCACATCCGGTCACGTGACACTAAAACAACAAACGAGGGTATACTATGGAGCGTGATGTTTGACACCAACAGCGCCATCTATTGGCATGGAGCATCATAACGCGTGGAAGCTGGATAAAATCAGCTCAGATTTATCACGTTTCCTGAGTTAATCGTGGTCTATTTTATACAAACGTGTTTGCTGATGGTGTATTCAATATGCAAAAAATCATCCTGGTCTTTTCCTAACTTCTTCTTTTTGTCAACATCTCTTTTTCATATTTTGATCAAGTTGTAAAGGCAGTTATGAAAATTTTGAGCGGTTCAATCTTTAAAGTCATGTTCTGTTTTTTTTTTCATCTCCCTAGTTTTGACTTCATAATATTTTCCTCTCAACATGTGAATATATGCAGCCATAAAGGAAAAAACAGCTGCGTTCAAATATATTTAAAGAGAGTGATTAAAGTAGTAATGATGATGTCAAGTTGTAAGCCTGATTTCGGAGCATACTGAAATGAAGTCTAACCACTCTGAAAAATGGCTACATGATCCATTTGGTTAGAGCATTAACAGCATTCATCTAAATTCTGTTTTAGAGGCATCGTCTTCCTGTCAAGCAAAAAATCTTTAGATAATCATTAAGAATTTGTAATGTTTTGGTATCAAACAAGACATTTAATATCATATCTGGTTGTAGACTGTCAAAATAGCTGGCTTTTGGATGCATTAGCATAATGATATCAGCATCAGACCCAAAGAAAACTGCAATCAAACATTAACTGCAGCAAGAAGAGGAACACTATCAAACAATAAAGTGGACCCAGAGATGCAGGGTGCAGCGCCAATAGCTGTTTTAGTGACAGTATTAACGTGTTTTCGGTTGGATTATTCCTGTAATGCACCGACAGGAACAAAGCTGTAATATGCTTGCATAACAAAGCCTGCCAGCTGGGCTTTGTAGAACTCTGTTGTGTCAGCCCACATTTCTCTGCCATAAGAGAGGAGGCTGAGGGGACCAGAATAGGTCTGCGCTCATGAAAGACAGCAGAGGAGCAGGACGATGCTGAGCCCACCACCACCACACTGCACACACACACACACACACACAAGATACACTGAGGTTTTGTTTCACATCAGCATGGATGTGACTCATCATAGTTTTGAGACTTCTGGCTTGAATTTAGCCACTTTGATGTTTACATCTGTCACTCATCGGCTGCGATGTACCAACTCTGTGTGGAGCCAGATTATATAAAACAACACATGGGCCCTTGAGCGAGACTCATTATAATGAGTTATCTGGACAACACGTTCTTTGTGACTTTCTTTTCTGTCTGTTCTATTCTGCAAAGTTAGTCCAAGTTACCCTTCAAATGACACAGGAAACTCGGAGTGTGTGTGGGTGTGTGTGTGTTAACAACGTCGACTGAATCTGTCAGGAAAACTAATTTCTTTTAATATCCTGATTTTGAATAAATGAGGGGTGAAGGACTGTTGCAGGAATTAAGTAAGTATATTAATTAAAACTCATATTTCAGTGACTCCTCCATCACTAATGAATTTCATTCATGGTGTCAACAAATCAAGGAAGAGTAATATGGAGAGTCTTAAATAGCAGAATATTATTGCTAATGTCTAAAGCCCAACAGCTGCAGCTAACCTCCCATAGCTAGGTACATTTACTTAAGTACTGCACTCAAGTACAGTCATTAGGTACTTGTACTTTAATCAAGCATATCGATTTGATGCTACTCCACTACACATAAGAAGGGAACATTTTACTCCACTATACATATTTGCTTCACTATGGTTACAAGTTACTGTGGAAATTAAACACACAACAAAAGTAACTGAAGCACTTGCATTATTGGTTGTTTTTTATATCCCATATCTGCTTTATTGGCTAAAATTACAGTATCTATCATCTTTAAGAAGGTAACCAAACAATGTACATCAAGAAAACTCATTAAACGGTTGGTTAAAACCGTTAGTTCAATCTTAGGTCCCCCCTCTCACCGGGAAGCTAGCCAGTCTTATACTTATGGACGAAGGTGAAGGGGTACAGCTGCTCAGATTTAAGGGGTGACGGGTGCCACCCAAGCCCTCCCCTGGATACGCCCCTGTTTCTGACTTCTGTACAACATGTAAAAGCAGTGAAACTTACCTAATCTCAAGCAGCTACTGTTAGGCAGTCAAGTGCTACTTACACATTGTTGCAGCAGTATTTACAATCTAATGATGTTAGTATACATTATTCACTTGGGGCTGTTTTTCTGCCGAAGGATTTCTTTTCTCTGCATATTGAGCTCATAATTCTTGTGCTCTTTAACTTATTTAGAAAAGCAACTTTAACTTTACATGTTTATACTTTTACTTATTTCAAGGCCTGTACTTTAAAGTCAGTCAGTCGTCCATCGACATGATCTCACAATGAAATCCCTCACAAACTGCACACATGCTGACTAAAAAAATACCGTGGCAAAGAAATTTCAAAAAGCTCCGACACCCTAGCCAACATCAAAGGTGACCCTGAAGGTAGCAGGAGACACAGTGTCGGGCCCACGCTGCCTTGCCTGTGCAGTGTAATGCCACTGGGGAGGTTTATAGGTGCCTTGAGCAGAAACTGACAACTTGAAAGAAGTGAGGGGAAAGCTGGAAGAGGCCCAGCACAAAACGAGGGTTTGATGAGGTCGCTGTCAAGAAAGATGAGGGTAGAGATGACATTATTTGGATTTTAATTCTAGGGTAAAATCCAAAAAAGGCAGGAAAACCAGCGCAGTGACACCTGTCTCTGCAAAATCTCTTTACAGCCATGTGTTGAGCTTGAAAACCATGGTAACTCACCCTACCCTGCTTCCTTTGAGAGCGATTCATTAGCTCAATAAAGACAAAGTTTCTCTGTTTCCTTGATCACTTAAAACAATGCAGTTTTACATCTCTAGTGTCAAGTGTGTCACAGTTAGACTGGAAATGAGTAAGGCATGAATTGGCTACTTCTCTGCAACTGATTCCACAGAAATGTTGAGCAGCTGAGTGCACAGACACAGAAACGACTCCTGGAGGATTGAAGCCATGCATTGTCACAAACAGGCCTATAGAGAGCAGTGGAGCGCTTTGCTCCCACACGTCTTACTTCAGACGAGTCTACCTCCGGGCTGATCCGTGTGCGAAAGCGTTCCCGTTCATCCAGCTGCTTCTGGGAGACAATCAGCAGCTTCATGTCAAGATGAAAACATGGAGCAGGCGGCTGGGATGGAGTGGTAACATGACACCATAAGGCCTGACGAGGGAGAGAAAGAAAAAAAAAAAGTCAGCATAATTGATTCTGCCATTATTACAGTTTTATGGTACATGAAATTGAATCAAATGATGCATAAATGTGCTTGGAGGAACCAGCATGTTTGCGTGGAGGGAGCGTCGGTATGGTTGGCACATGCGAGGGATCGCGGCGAAAACTGTTCATCCGCTCCTCTTTGCACCAAGCGAGATGAGTAAAAGTGTACGTTTGGCAGCTGATGTGCATCCTGATATCGTGGATGGTGTGGCACATTGTAAATGAGAGGAGAACAGCTTGGAATTGATGGCAGGCTGGAGGATAAAATAAGATGAGATATTTAACACTGCCTGCCTGACTGCAGTGTAGGAGGGAAAAGGAGAGAGAGGGAGAGAGAGAGAGAGAGAAAACATGGAGAAGAGAAAACAGCTGAAGGCTCGATATATCCCTCCAGCCCTCATTAGGAAAAGAGAGAAGCAGCAGGGTTTTGTTGTAAATGGAGGGCTAAGCCTGAGAGCCAACTCAGCTCTGAGGGCCAAACTCAACGCCCCTGGAGGTTAACACACACACACACACACACACTTCAACATTTTTGAAAAACACTTATTAGCCTTCTTGCTGAGACATAGATTAGAAGACTGAGGCCTTTCTTGTGTTTGCATGTTTAATATGAAGCTGAAGCTAGCAGTCGGTTAGCTTAGCGCAAGAGGAAAAGCTAGCCTGGCCTCTACCAGCACCTCTGAACCTCACTGAATAACATTTGTAGAAGTGACCTGTTGATGTTTTGTTGGGGGGTTGAGTGATGGACTATTAAGTCAGCTAGTTGGCATCACATATAATTCCCTGTAATACCACAACATGTGTTTTTATTTTACAGGTGTACAGTATATATGACTTAAACAAATGAGATATGGTGTAAAATGCTAATAAGTGAGCTTTAACAGTGCTGATATTTGGATTTTTGTCGCTTTTGGATAGAACCAGGATAGCTGTTTCCGCCTTTTTTATAGATTTATATATGAAAATATTTATTTCCTATTCTCTGGCAGTGGCTTCATATTTACACATCAAAGTGATATCAATATTCTCATCTAACTCACAGCAAGAACGCAAATAAGTGTATTTCCCAAAATATCAATCCACAGATGAATTTGTCGGCTAATTTCTGTGTTGTGCGCTCCAGCTACGATGCAGAATAAAACTGAATGCGTTCACCGACAGTGAAAGTACACAAAGTCCCCTAAATGGATTAAATTAGCCAATGTTTTTCTACTCTAGTTTAGTTTGAAATTGCTTTGGAAAAAAAAGAACATTAATGTTTTTGTCCAGCCTCAGCAGCGCGGATGTGAAAGTTCTGTTTAGTGATTAGACCCGGACGGTTTCTAATTATGAATCAACATGCAGCCCAGGACTTTTTGCTTTGTAACGAAATGAAGAAGAAATACAACATTTTTAGAAAATCTGAAACACGTGGAATCGGAAAAGTTGAATTTCATCCATGACACATGCAGTGGGCCCAGTTTAGATAGTAAGAGATCAGCAGCTGACCATGTACAGACTGTGATTTTAGATATTCCTGGTCAGTCTGTCGTCAGCATGTCATCACGGACGCAGAAGGTGTTTTGATTTGGTGATTTACAGGTGAAAAGAACTTGAAAACCAACAGATTTGTATTTCACTTCCATAACCATATTTTCAACTTGTTACATGTCATATTTCTTAGCCACAGCAGTCGAAAAATCCTTTCATACATCACAGCGCTGTTGGTTTACAAGTGACATGCAGTACAGCTGTTCTTTTCTGTGATTAGGGTTCAGTCTTTTTCTAAGTCCTAAAACCAGAAAACAGCCACGCTGCAAAATAGCATCACCTACCTTTTTTCATTTTGCTAAAGGCTTTTAGAAACATCTTATATTTAGAAAGCAAAGTGGATGAAATAACCTCTTTTCAGATCTTCATGGATTTTTTCCCTTAGTATTTTTTAAATAGTATCAGGTCTTCTATTGTGTCCATAATTAAGGTGCCGGGCCAGAAACTCTTAGACTACACCTCGGCTTGAACCAACCTGCTCAGGGTCGAATTCTGAAAAGTGTGGCTCACTGAAAGCCTTTCAGTGCTAAGAGCAGTCACGAATTTAGAAAACTAGGCAAGCGGAGCTTCGTGTTTCAGTGAAAATAAAAGTGTTCCAGCGGCACAGAAGATGGCTGCAGACTCTACATGCATAGCGTTTCAGGCTGTCATGACCCGTGTTGTGACAGAACCTTAGCGGAATGTGACTACGGATTATGGTGCCTGGAAATGGCAGAGTGGCACCGCTGCATGTTCACAAATTGGGATTATTACAGAACACCCTCAGTGCAATGAAATATAGATGAGAGAGAGGAGCATTTTGGCACTCGGAGCAGGGTCAAGCAGCACCAGTCAAGCAGCCCCTGTAATGCTCAACCGTAATGACACACACAGAAGTAATTTCTTTGTTTGCGTAATGGTGGGAGCTGATTACCAAAAGCAAAGAGACCTACGTTTTTCCAGGGCTGCAATTTGCATGCATTATCAGTGACAAAACAAGGGAATAAACATTATAGCAGGGAAGAAAAAGCACTCTCTCATGGTGAAAGGCAGCATGCAAAAGAAGCAGAAGAAATGAGATGAAAAAAAGCAATTCTATTAAAGTAAATGTATGGCTTTTATAAGAGGCATGAACAAGGCTCGCTGCCTGTCACATCCACTTTAGCAAATCACTGTGACAGCGGATGCCAATAAAGAGGACGGGAATGTGGCGTTTGTGAGAAAAGATGAGACAGAGGAACAGAGGGGAGAGCTGAGGGAGAGGAAAAGACAATAACAGGAAGTGAAAGAGTGAGACACAGAGAGACAGATAAACAAATTTCTCCTGCCTGTAATGTTTGGCGAACCAGCACAACGGCTGGCTTTGTCAAACGGGCATATTAGATGAATAATTCAAGGCGGCTGGCAGACTGGAGGTTTGGAGGATGGTGTCAGTAGGTGACAGGGGAGACACGTTACAGGCTGGAGCAGATGTCAGTGATGCATTAGAGGGAATGGCTGCTATGTGTGCGTGTGTGTGTGTGACAATGGTAGAAACACACGAGGCTTGTTTGGTGAGAATATGAGAGAAACATACAGAGTGAAGAAGGGATAATGTGTTTGTGAGATTTGGAAGCAGGCACGAACAGAGAAATAGCCACACTGCAGAGGGACTCACATGCAGAGTTTTCAGGATCCATTAGCATATCTCACTCAGTCCCTCTCATGGGCGATGATGAGGAGAACTGCAACTGTTTTCATGGTGTTTTCTCCCCCAGCTCCCCCACACCACGGCATCGCGGCTCTCCGTTTGATGTTGCGGACACACATTTCCTCCGTCTAAGAACCAATAAATCCTAAATCCTGACAGAGCCGAGGCCCGTTATCGACCGGCAGACCTCAGATCCACAACGTTGCACTTCCTGGACTAGAGATAGAGATGTGAGGAAGAACAAGAGAGAACCAGAAGAGAGGAGCAGAGATCAAGGCAGCTCAAAGGCTGATTTGATCTCTACTAGTGAGGTCCTGGAGATGGCAATCTCTCCATGATGGGGAAGAGGGTGTGGGAGAGAGGAGTGAAGGTTGAGATGGCGCTCGTATTAGATGTAAAACCCTGGAATGAGCGTTTATGTTTTCATATTCATATTTCATATGGCATCATAATATTGAGGGATTTGAAGGATACAAAGTTGAATTTGGCGCCTTGAATCAGGAAGCATTCTTTATTATTATTATTATTATTAATTAATTATTTATTTCTTTAACATGTTTGCTGAGAGCTGAAACAAAACCACTGTGAATATACTTGTAAAATACAATAAAAGTATTCATATTTATACACCAAACTATTTAGAAGGGAATAACATCAGGCTGACCTTACACACCCCAATAATCTGTGCCTTGAGGAGATTAATAATGATTTCCTCTTTGTGCTCGTTACAGTGATCAGTTTGAGATGTGATTAACTGTTGAGTTCAAACACTTGAGAAGAAGAAAGAAGATCAGGTGTGCAGGTACTGGTATTAAGGGGTTCAGGAACCTCTGGAGTGTAGAAAGAATCCCTTAAATTAGATTCTTAAAGAATACAGATACAAGATTTGCACTGCATGTTAAGAGTGAAAGTCAAACTTTTTATGACCATACACATTTGAGGCATGGCTGTACTGCAATTTATTGCTAGTTGGGATAAAATAAACAATTTACATATGCCCTCTGAGTGGCTGTAGAGGACTACAGCTGCTAACTCTCAGGTTTTTATATTTGGGTTTAATTCTTTAACTTCTTTTGTATTTAATTATATCTAAAAACGACATTCTAGCCAAGGACCAGGCTAGTTCTTGCTAATATGAAACACTGTTCTCACTGTAAGTGAGGAACTGGGTTTGACAGGCACAGAAGACTTAAATCAGGTCCTCAAGATCAGGTAGAACCAGTTTCTCTGGAGGTGCCACAGGTTGCGTCCAACAAGATACTTTATTTTCATTCACTGCAGGAGTGACATTTTAACATTTTATCCTTGTGTGTTGCCTGTAACAGAGGGTTGTTACCTCACTGGTTTGCACACTGGTCTTTTGTTCCTTCTGAGATATGTTTACATTTACAATTTACAAGTCTTTAATTAAGTAATGTTTTTAATTAAGTTTTAATTACATTTTTAAAATATAGTACAGCACTTTTAATTACTGTTTAGTCTCAGATCTTGTCTTCACATTTATGCGTACTTTCGAAAACTGTTTTCATGTGTTTCTCTGGTATTTGATAGATTTTAGCGCCGCCCGTTGACCTGACCTTGTTAGCGTGCTCGGAAACATGAATGCATTCCTAGATGTTGAGTCCTAGATTTTGTGAAATGAAGGCTGCAGAGACAGAAATATATTTTTAAGCAAGAAAATATTCTGTTCTCTTCTCAATGTATGTGCAAAAAAAAAAACCCTCAGTCTTTCTATGAACAAGAGATAATACTATTAATAGAGGTTTTTCTCTATGCCTAATCAGACCTCTCATTAGGACACATCCAGATTGAGCCTGATCTCCTTCACTCTACTTTTAATTTAATCACATTCAATTTTAAGGGACAGACATCTTGACACACAATCACTTGAAAAGCACAGGTGAAATGCACACACACCTCAATAAATCAATGTCACCATACACACAAAAGATCTCTGCTGACCTTCATGCATGACACCTGGACTGGTTAAAGCAGGTGTATCTAATACCATTAATAATGACTGCGTTCCTGTTACAGTTTGTGGTAGGATTAAGAGTACAGACCTACAGTTCCTGGCCCTGGGTGCACGCTGGCTCACTCGTGCAGGTTTACTGGCAGACGTGAACAGAATGAAGCCATCATTAATGTGATTAGTTACGTCTGCGCTTTTCCTGCGATGGCATGTCAAAATGTCGGCCGTGAGAAACTTATGCTTATTACTGCGTAGAGTCTGGTGACTTCAATTCCCAGAATATCTGTACCCAGGTCTAATCAGCAAGAACAACTGAAGAAATCAGTGTGGGTGTGGAGTTCCCAGTTAATTTCATCTCTGTCTGAGGGACTCAGCAGTGAGAACCATCAAGAGTCAACTATAGGAACAGGCAAAATAATGAGCTGAAAGCAATAATTTTACCTGATTTTATCTTTCATTCATGGCCATGTAATCACCTCGTTCAGCAGGTTTGCTAATTAACATGAGTGTATAGACCTGCACTATGCAGCTGATTGGAATTCAGGTCAACTGGGCTAACTAGCTAACGGATAAAAGGTCAGGTGGTGTTCAATGTGATTATCAGGACTCAAGTTTAGGTCTTTGTTGTCAGAGTCTCAAAGGAGATGAGAGATGGGGTCAAAGCTCACCTAGAAAACATCTAAAGAATCGTTTGCTCTCATTTTGACCCATCTCAGCTCACGAGTACGAAAATAAAAGGCAGCTGGGAGAGTGACGCAAGGTTTGGATGAAGCCAGCGTATTTAATGAGAGTCAGCAAAGGTGCTAGCGCATAGTGAAGGTTTAGCAAAGACGTATCGGCAGCATAAACACTTATCCTTATGCATGCGCACAAAAAAATACACACTTCTCTTTATGAAAGCCAGATAGCTGTCAAGCGCCTGATGCACTAAGTCAAAGGCAAAGGAGGATTTCAAACATTAGCATTCCTCCATAATTCCTCCTAATCCAAACACTAACATAACAGTAGGAAGTTCAATCTAATTGAGGAGGGGATGAAAGCCAAGGATATCCTGTGTGGGAAAAGATATCTGGATTAATTAGTATTGTTATGGTAGTGTATGTGTGTATTTGGATGCACCGTTAATTGTGAGTGTGTGCCAAAATGTGCCGGTGTTAACGGGGCATGTGCGTCACCGTGTGTTTGTGTGTTTGACAGTACACGAGAGGGTAATTGTTACTGTATTATATCCCATATGTATGAGCCACCACCTCATCAGTGAATGTTCGCCGTCATAAGAAGCATGTTTGATTGGATTTTCCTGTTTTAATCACTCTGCCTCTATTTTTGCTTATGGTGGTGGGGCCTGGCTAATTACAAGGACGGATTAAATTTAAATGTCAGAATGTTAAAGGCATGCAATCACGGCCATAAACACATAGTGGGGAATCTGGAGGCATCGATTTTAAATGAATCAAGCACATGTCAGCGTGTGTGTGTACTTTGTGAGGACTTGTGTGTCCTTGCGAGGGCTATGTTCATGTGAATGCGTGCATACGAACATGAGCTTCTGCTTTTTGTGTGTGAAATAGAAGTAAATGTGCTGTGAGAGACAGGAAAACAAACACAAACAAAGTCGTGTTAAATTATTTCTAAGCCCTAATATGCAGATGATGCAAGGATATCACTAAGGTAATCAACTGAAGCTGTGGCTTCTACACTGATGGGCTCTACAGGAGTTACTTTGATACCTGCTCATGAGTTTGAGGATATGCCAGAAAGGTTTTGACAAATCGATGAGATCAAACCCAGGCTCTTCAAGATTTGCAAGAAGAAAAACTGGAGCGGCTCGATGGCAACGCACCCAACTCAACTTGTCAAGTCCAGCGGCTAGTTTTAGAACACAACTGTCTTGCCTGTTTCAACAACCAATCAGCAAGGTGTGCTGGTTAAGTCTGTTACCAATTGTCAGATGGTCGAAATGGAAGAGTTTTGGGTGGATGAAAGAGAGGAGCTAAAACAGGAGACCTTGGAATAAATTTGCATATCCCCCCTGGGTAGTCTCTCAATGCACCCATAGGTGGCTACAGATTCTCTAGAAATTATGTCCAACTTAAAAAAAAAATGGCTGCAGATTTTAGGGGTCATCATGCATGAAAGTGAACTGTTCATAGCCCTTCGAACAGTGAGGCGTACAAAAATCTGAGGTCACGAAAATCTGTAAAAGTGTTGAGTGAAAGGGTTTAAGCTGTGATCAACGCGTTAGTCGAAACATTGTGCTGCCTTTACTGTCCTGCGAAGTTGGACAACTGGCTGCAGATCAAAAACCACTGATGCAAAACGCTGTATAAAATGAATTACCAGAATATAATAAAATATAATGCGGTAACTAGGACTTCTGGATCTAATTTGAGGCTTTTGAGATATTATCCAGCACTTATTGAAATTGAAAAAAAAAAATTAAAAATCTTAAAATCTCTCTTGAATTGTAGAATGAAACTACTGTATATCCTTGCGAATCAAATGCAGGAGTCACACGCCCATGCTTTGTGTTCTGTAATATATTATTTAAATGTATGTAAGCGCACATGTAAGTATGACCTATTTATCCATTGTTTATCCATGTTTTTCACAATTTCGGGCTGAGTGAGGTTCCCATCCTCTATAGGGGACTGACAGTGGTTCATATGTACATTAAGCCCTCATCTTCTTTTCATCCCTCTCTGAGAAACTGAAGAATATTGATATTAAGAAAGATTGCTGCCTCGCCTTGCATTGCCTCGCCCCGAAGGTGCTTTCAGCAATGTGCAGCACGTCGGCACCCGTCAGTTTAGTGTGTTGTTAGCCTGCATCTTGGGTGCTAATGTTCCCCCACAGTTTATTACTTGGTGAAATGGCTCCATTAGTGTCGAAAGGCACCGTAATGGCATGCAGATGGGTCGTCATGTGCTAACGCAAGCTAAGACTTGTGAGAGGGAATGTTGACTGACAGGCTCGAAGGCACAACATCTACCTGCCTTTTTACTGTCTGTGTGTGTGTGTGTGTGTGTGTACAGTAAACATAAAGAACATATACCATATTAGCCAGCATCTTAATGTACGTACTTTATGTGCACACATTCCCACGTGAGTATTGAGGTGTCGTGTGTGTTACAATAGTTGTGTAAGTGTGCTAACTTGTGAGTGTGTATGTGCATGCATTAGTGGGAGAATAAGTGTGTGTTTGCGCGTGTGTGTGCAGCCTCCTCTCGGGGGATAGCAGGAGGTTTAGAGACGTGTTCACTTCTATTCAGCTGTTACACTCTGCTGCTCCTCGGGGGTCTTATAGAAGCGACGCAGCAGTGAGGGCAGAGTGTTGTGATGACAGTAGGAAATGGCCGCTACGCCACACTATAAATTGCTCTGCTGGCTAAAAGAAACTTTAAGTTGGTTAGCGCTGGCCTGCAGGAACTCTGAACTTTCAAACTCAGTGGGCATATTCGTATGATAACGTATGATATGATATATACCTCTAATATAACTCTGCTGTGGCAGCATGTTGGTGTTGGTGAAAAATGGCAGAAAGGAGGCAGTGAAGTGCTGTTTCTGACGAATGATGCAACCCTTCTTCTGGGACTAAGGGACAAAGATGTGTATGGTGCCAGCTTTACATTTTGTAGCTTCATAAGAGAATAACGTGACATCTGTCTAATGGATGTTTTTCGAGTGTTTTATTTGTAGTGACACATTTCGATATGAAACTATGATGTATATTACTTCACAGAAGTCAGAAGGCACAGAACATGAAGACCAGAATAACTTCCAAACTAAATCAAAATGTTTTTATTTTACAACATAAAGATCAGAGTTGCCCAAACCGAGGCCCCTTGACCAAAGTTGGCCCATCCCAAAGCTGCATTTTGCCCATCAGATGTTCTTAGCAGGGGAAATAAATATATAATTTCTACTTAAGCTCTAAAAATGCCTTTTAAATATGACGGATTTCTAATTATTTATTCCTTTCAATAATCTTATCCTGGGGGTCAGAGTGACACAATGCAGAGGCTAATCTTTTTAAGGGAACTTGGCAACCTAGTATCATTTTGCCTCTTAAGAATCTAATACAATTGGTGTTTGCTATTAGTCCGTGACCCTGTATACCTCTGGTAAAGATGCTGAATATAAAAACTTTGCAGCAGGTGAATGGATCAGATATTTCATTCTTCTCCTTTAAAGTATTATATGAAAGGGTGCATTCCCTTTAAACATATTTAATGGAGAACTCACAGGCAGAGACTATTTCCCTTTCTACCCCCTGTGCATAATTCTTAGCTGGCATTTAAATGTGAAATAACTGCCATACAATCAGTATGTACCACAATGCCACAAATACCACACCAGTGTCTTCCTGGACCATGCAACACTTTCACGTGCAGTCAGTTTAACTGACAGTACAGCAAGTTGTAGAGATGGGGGCTCAACCCAGTGCTGCTAACTGATTCTGCACATTGTGCTGCCTTAGAAACCTAAATTAATTCCTTCTTAGAGATAAAAGACAATTCAGAGACTCCTCCAAATATATTTTGGGACACTCTGAAGGCCTATACTAGGGGCAGACAATCTCTCGTGAAGCTCTCAAAAACCATCAAAGCAAAGCTAAACTACAAGATTTAGAAGATCAGATTAAACAGCTAGAGGGAGAGAAAGCTCAAAAGGCCTCTGGGGAACAATATCAGAATATGTTTTTATTGAAATGCCAATAGTTTGTGAATCACTTCTTTAAAATCACATCTTCTTAAAAGGGTGAGAAGCTTCGTAAGTTACTAGAGAGAAAAATGAAAATAAGAAAATCAAAGAGTCCTCAAGATTAATAATGTGAAAGTTAATTCATTTCTTTGGTTTCTGGATTTTGTATTAACTGATCTAAAAGTGAACTAATGCCTGGATGAGACAGACAGTCTGGACATTGGTCTGTTTAATACCACGAGAGATACATTTACCTTATATAAGAGCCAAATTATACAAGAACTTAAATATTTATTTAGACTCCCTCCTTTTACAGTCAGGTATTAAATTACTCTTCCTGTCTCACTGCTTATGATGCAATAATGTCAGTTTGATCTTATTAGTAAATCTTATCTTTGGAGCACACACACAACATTGGGATAGGCTACATGTACATATAAATAGGAGAAAATCAGGCAGACCTAAAGTACCAGAAATTACTTGTTTGCAATTCCTATACAGACAGTCTGCGGTAGGTTTATCCACTTTATTTCCAAGCTCAGTTTCTAATAATGATCATAATTTAAAATAAAGTTTCTGATACAGTACAATCCACAGCTGACATTATGTAAGGCTGTAGCTGTAAATGCAAATATGGTATCGCGCTGCTGGTTGTTAATTAGCCAGGCAAACAAAGCAAACGTATCAAGCAGGCATAAATAGTGTATAACATTCTCTAATTAACTTGAAGGATACCTGCTGTAGCACAACATGCTATATGTTTTCAGCATGTTCTCCAACATAGATAAGCGCATTAGCGTAGTAAATCTGATATAAATACTAATTATTTTTTAAATCCACAAAGTACAGCTGAGGCCGTAAACCTAAAGCAACAGGTAAAGAGAACACTTTGACTCACTGGTGACACTAAAGAACAAGTGAAAGCATCAGTTATTATAAGTTACAGAGTTACTAGGATTAATTCTGTTAAATAGAAATGTCTCCAAACTTCACGGTAAACAGAAATATCCAAAACCATACATCTCATCAGCAAAGTCAGCAAATTTAATAGCAGTCCACCCAACAGTTAAATTTTGTTTTGTACATAAATTAGTAGACTCATTGAACAATGACTGATTTAAGTGTCTCTAGAATTTTTTTTGGAAATATAATGATGTAATTTTGTAATATGGCTTTTAATAAACCATGTAGAATATAAGCAAACATCTTGCAAGCATAAATAAACACATTTTGAATAGGCAGTAGCTCAATTGTGTCTTTTTGTAATGCATATAGTGGCTTCTATGGCATATTCTGAGCCTAAAGGAATCCACAGTGGATTTCTCTTTGAAAGTGAAACACGTTTTTTAGCCAGTGGTGCCAACCTTTAGTCTTATAACAATAAAACATGAGCATGTGCGGCGATGAATTAGTGAAAAATAACCTTCTAAAAGCTTCCTTTGTTTGTCTTAACTTAAATACACTTATGTGTGAAAATGCTGACATGGCTCCGGTGGCTCCTCAGTAGGTGGCCTTCCTAGCAACCGAGCTAACTTTAACATATAACTGTGGCGTTGTGATCACAGGAATCACAGGAACCCATGTCAAGTTTACACATCAGATGGACGCAAATGAGGCAAAACTGTTGTATGCAGGGTGCAACAGTGGTTTTACAGAGCCAAATTATAACTGATTCACGATGAACCCTGAATTTTGATTAAATATGTTTTTTTTCCTGCGTATAAAATAAAAATAATATTTGAGTACAGTGCTCTGTACGCACCAATTATAACAGGTATTTCTCAGTTTAGTCATCCAGCAGTTTTATACTAATGCATTGTAGGCACTCTATTGTCCTGGCCACTTTCTCACACACAAACACACACAGTGAAACACACACACACACACACACACACACACACACACACCCACTGTGCTGTGTAGCTAGGTGGGCGCAGGTGCTCCTTGTTGTCCTGATGAACCACTCCTGTCTCTCTCCGCCTCTCAGCCACTACATTCACATCCTGTGTGCTGGTAACTAACAGCATTCGGCCATTTTTAGTCAGCAGGTGGCTAGTTGTTGGGGAGGTTGTGTTCTCCGTCCAAACAAACTGTTGAAACAATCTTCCATCTTCACTTTGAGAGAGTGGGAGTCCAGTTGGTGGTAGTGTGAAGAACAGTATTGTGGGTAAATGTCACAGAGAGCCTTCTGTTCCATATCTGACTAAGTGAACAAAAAAAAATAAAAATCTTTGAGCGTATCCACCACTTTGCAGACACAGAGAACAGGACTGAGGAATAGTGTCTGCACTTTCTGCAGAGTAATGACCACAGACTGTCAGTGTCATGGCTTTATAATAAGACACACACATGCAGCTGCTGTGCGACTCTTTACATCGTTTTCCAAATGTTTTATGAACCAAACCACAACACGATTTTCAGAAGAATGACTTCATCCAAAGTTCAGGTTATTGTACACTGTCCAGTATCCCTTCCTATTTTGTTGGCACCAACAACCTTGCCGTACCACTGACTGTTTCTACATATGGTGTATTGCGTCACATGGGATGGATGTTAGAGATGGGAAAGATCCCCATGTTTATGACTTTCCAGCATTCACTGTACAGCTCAGTGTTTTAACCTCAAACTTCAATCAAATCAGGGTTTAATCATCTTAAAACACAAACTTTGGCCAAAGTAAAGTGTCCATGTTTGTTTGGTTTTCATGCACTTCAGTATTATCCAGTGTAAAGTCAGCCATATCAGAGCTTTCAGAAAAATTTGTGTCCCTGATGGCTTTGACAGAGAGAGAGGAGAGAGCCATTTGCAAGTTAGATATGGTAATTACGGTGATGAAACGAAAGCGACAGCCTTACTGTATTAGGTAGAATCAATTAAGGACTGTGAGGACTGTATAGATTTAGCTGAATAACAAGTTACAATGCGTTTTTGGTCAAACTCATTAACTCATCAGCCTTTTAAGGAGACTTTTCCTGGTCCAAGGAACAGTTTACAGTCATGCTAACTGCTCTGTTAGTCGCAGCGGTGCTTTGAGGTGAATGCTGCTGTCAAGAGTCTAACATGCTTACAATGACAATGCTAGCATCCTGATGCTTTGCAAGTCTGGTGTTACCAATATAGCAGTTTAACCTTCTTGGTTTATCAGATTAGCATGCTAACATTGCTATTAGCACTTAAATGTGAAATAATAAAATAAAAAGTTATGATATTTCTGCCAAACTGGTAGATATATCCATCCACAGATGACAACGTCTTGCTCAAAGACACTTCAACAGGGCACTTGTTTGATGACATGAGTGCTTAAACGTCTCTCATTTCAGGATATTTAGGATTTACTCTCCGGATCGCTTTAAGAGTGACATTTTAGCTAAAGAACTTTTCTCCGGAATTCAAATGAGAAACAAAGCTTTTAGTTCAAGCAGGAAGACAATTATAATTTTAATTTTCTCATCACACCCGGTCTCCACCTCTCAATTATTACCCAGTGAACTCACTAAGTTATGTGCACGCACTTTCCTGTCAACCATGATTAACCTAGCCGAAGGGTATTTCAACTCTCTTCCAAGTTGTGTGTCTTTGCTGTCATCGCTGCTTTGCCCGCTACTGTCTCAAAAGAAAGAAAAAGGTGATACATCCACATAGTTGTTGAGCATGTGTCAAGGTGTTTTGCTGGTGCATTTACCAAAGAAAAATGATGACTGTTTTATATCATTTGCTAATAGACAGTGACAAAACACACATATTTATGTGAGAATATGAAAGATTATTTATGACCCTAATGCAACAGTTGGGATACATCTGTGACCAGTCAGCCTATGTGACTGAAACCAACTTGTCGCATTAAATAAAGTGAATCATGCACATTTTTGACCCCGCTGAATGCTAGAATCATCAAAACATGCTCCAGCTTGGCAGGCGAGTGAGGAGCGCTGATCCCCGCCAGCTCTCCCAGTCTGTCTTGCTGGCTGCTGGCCCAGAGGGCAGGGCACAGGGATGGATGGGCCTGTCGCTGGCTCTCTGCTGCCCAGATGGCTCGCTCTGTCAGCGGGCTCACCACCAGGAGGGGTGGCACCCTGACGTCAGGCCACGATTGGATACGCCAACTTTCATTTGCTTCCCCCCAAACACCTGTGGACTGCGTGGAGAAATGAGAGGGTGGTGGGACTGGAGCCTGGCCGAGTGCGTGTGCATGTTCTTGGCTATCTTTTGGAGAGCCAGTTCAAGTCGAACACTTTCATCAAGCGGATATTTATTGGATATCATTTCAGATGATTTTCCCTCTTTAAGGTGATGGGGAACGATTAGGAGTTGTTTGAGATTGAAGGTTTATTTTTGACTTTGCAAACAGCAGTAAAGAAAACAGAAGCAACCTGTGAATTCAGTAGCCATTTTGTAGCTTTTGATCACGTCACACTAGCTTCCTTGGCAGATTAAGATTGCCCAATTGTCATGAGATTGCAGTGAGCAATGATTGTATGTTGAAAGTCTACTTCACTGAGCAATTTTAAGCTAATATCACTAACAACTAACTTTTATATCAACAATGGATCAAATCAATCATATGTAAAGTGCAAGCCTTTTGGTATAGCTACAGATAATGATCACCCAGCTCATCATAATTCTTCATTTTCCTCAACCTGAATTCATCTTCCAGGATCAGACTGCCCAGACTGAGTTCTCGAGGCATCTGAGGGAGGAAGTTCTGTGCAAACAACCTGAACTGAGGCATGATGGCACTTGGTGCATGATTCATGTATGTGCACACGCTCACAGCAACTTGGCCACACCAACACAATCATCACTCCCTGTTTGCCCTGCTCACTGGATTTGGCTTTCTGCAGCTTCTTTCTCTTCCCTAAAGTGAAATCCAAGCTGCAGGGTTGCCATTTTGACTTGGAGGAGGTTCAGTTGGCAGATAGCGCTTCATGCACTTATTTAACCGGCCCCTCGGGAGTGATTCAAGTGTGACAGGATCCTTGATGCTCAGGGAGCAGTGTAATGGCTGAGCAAGGTGACTACTTCATACAGCCAGTATAAATCAGAGACAGTTTAGGCTTGATATGGCCACAGCCATCAAATCCACAAATGCTAATGTACTTCTGGATGTTCTGGGTGTATAAGCAATTTGCCAACATGTTCACTATATCAACTTCATGTTGAGTGTATGTTATTAGTTGTGGTTTTTGCTGCCCTGAAGCAAAAAAATCAAATCCTTAGATCAGATTAGATAGAGAACTTCTTTCTTAAAAAAATCCTGCAAAAAAAACTTATTTTAAGTAACCAGAAGTGTTAAATTTACTTAAATACAAATCTTGAACTGCTGTAGTGTGTTTTTCATATGACAACCCTTTTTCTTCAATAATGTAAGTTAAACTAATGATGTTTTTCTTTTATTACTCCTTGTTTCTTTCTTTCTTTTGTTTATTTTCCTCAATGCAAACCTTTTGAATTATTGTATAATATATTCTATGAAATTTGTCTGAATATAAAACTGTAAGATCTGATTGTAAACCTTTTTTAAAAGGTGTGTGTGAAGTCCAGAAATCTATGGTATATGATGTGATGCTGTGACTGATACTATGCTGCATTAATTGGTTTAATTCAAAATGCTGGCCTGTTTGTAACAAGGAGTTGCTTCCTCAGACCAAAGATTCAATTCAAGAAAAACCTTCAACTTAAGCTGATAATCGTATCACAGAATTATCAATTATGCCATAACTACGAGCAATTTTTTTCTGGAAGCAATAATCAGTTGAAGTATAATTCATGATAAATCTCTTGTGCTCTCTCATGCACAAATCTTCCATTTATCTTCTTGCCATCTTTTTAGATGGCAAGTCTTTGCCATTAAAATAATTTCGATAAAACAAGTTAATTATCAATCAATCAAGTCATTATTTTCTTTTCTTTTCTTTTTTTTTTTTTTTTTGCTGAACCGTGGTTAGACCAAGACAATGATACAGCAGCTGAGTCCCATCCTCAGACTCTTTGTAAGGTTTTGTTGTCTGATGCTGCTCTGTGTTTTCTTTAAGGTAATTATTTCTGTGCATACAAATGTTTAATCACAGCTAAACAAATCTGTGAAGACACCAGTGAATTATTCATTCAGACTCTCTCTGTTACACCTGTCCTCTCTTGGGTCTCAGTCAATGATCTTGTAGATAATTTCAGCTCTAAAATTAGGAATGTTATTGATGCCATTGCCCCCCAAAAGGTAAAGGTCTTCTCTGGCAGGGAAGAGGCCGCGCTGGAAAAAAAAAATAATAAAAGAGTGTTAAATAAGGTGAAAGCCAGTGAAGAAAAACTAATCTTCAGGTTCATAATTATATCTATGAAGAGAAACTTTGCATTTTAATTCAGAAAGTCCTCGCTGGCATTATGGCTAACCGCATTTGCTACTGTCGACAGGCTGACAGACCCTCCAGTGAACTTACGTTTGTGTAAGACGGTTCCACAAAACTCATAAAATTAAAGAGGCTGTCAGCCCCATCGTGTTGGGCTGTATTGCTGTTATCACCGAACCAAATATCATGCCACAACTTGGTAAACTCAATAATGAAACCTTTGAAAAAACACCTGAACTCGTACTCCTGCCTCTACCTTGCTTTCCCTACAGGCTTCTTTTAAAATGTTTTCAGCAAAGTCAACACTTTTCCACTCAGGATATTTCCCACAGGCCAAAGTAGCAGTTATTAAGCCACTCTTTTAAAAAAAAGAATAATCTGGACAATTCACTAATGAACAATTATCGGCCCATATCAAACCTCTAAACTAAAACCACTGAAAATGCTGTTTTCAACAAATGAACACCTCTCTGGACCTATACAACTGGTTTGATCAGTTTGGTTTCCAGGCAGGATTTTGACCCTGTGGCACCACAGCATTCAATTTTAATGACAGACAGTGGAAACAGTACATTGGATTGGTTGCATTGATTGATAATTACACATCTAAACTTTGAAAAATTACACATGGAGTTCGCCAGGGCTCTAGTCTAGGGCACCTTTTGTTCAGCTTCTAAATCCTTTTATTAGTGGAAATAGAAACATCACATTATTTTACCATCATTATAATGATGACACAGATTTCTATTATGATATTGCCAATTGCCAATAATAATAAGTAACTGGATATCATGGTAGGATAAGGTCAGGTTATAATGGTAACTTAAGTAGGATTGACTACAGTAATGCTGTCTTTACATGGCTCTGAAAACATCCATCAGACAGCAACTAGAGTCCTCACTTGGACCATGAGTATGGATCTCATCACTACAATTCTCAACTCTTTACACCTCGTTCTCATGTGTCAAAGATTTATCTTTAAAATCCTGATGCTGCTTTACGTAGCACTGAATGTTTTAAATACATTTCTGATATGTTGTTACATTATGAACTGTTCTGACTCAGATGTTAGTTTAGAACTGGACTGCGTTATGTCCCTGGAGTCAAAACTAAACATGGAGATGCAGGTATTCAGTTTTCATGCACCGCACAGAGACAAACTGTACCTGGAACAAACTCCCAGAAAACCCAAGCTCTGCTCCAACTCTCAGTTCTTTTAATCAGGAGTTTTCTGTTTGCCTTAATTAAACTTGGGGCTACCCATTTATGTCTTGCACTGCAGCTGCTCCATAATTTCTATTTTCCTGATTTATTCAATTTTATCTCCCTTTTTATCTTTGTTTTTTATTTTACTGTTTAAAAACCAATTTAAATGTGTCTTTTTCATATTGCCTTGTGTTTCTGGTCTTAATGCCTTTCATGTCTTATGTAAAGCACTTTGAATAGCCTTGTTTTTGAAAGGTGCCATACAAATAACCTTGCATTGCCTTGCCTGAACACCAACATGAAGCAATTTGAGTCAGCCAAACAAGTGGCTTCGAGTCCTCAGGCATTATACAGTACTGCAGAAGATTTGTGTTGTGAAATGACTTTCTTTTCTCCAGCAATAGGAATGGGACTCCTAACTCGTGGAGCATGTAATTTAACTGCCTCAGCTGTCATTACTTTGAGTTTGAAAACTTTGATGAACCCTGGATGAATAGTGGAGCATTTCATCGGGGTCCTTCACCTGCAGCATGTCTTGTAAGTTTCCCTCAGATCCTCAAACAACAGAGCCGAAAATATCTGATGGACAAATTGATCTCACCACCGCGTAATGATAACGTCTTGGGTTCCATTAGGAACCAAAACACTCAGCCGAACATAAAATAAGCTCTTTTTTGTGTCTCTGGGGCTTTACTCCTGAAATGTGAACAACCCATAAGCCATCAGGCTGTACATGGGCCTCTCATGTACGTTCAAAAGCATGTGACCTATGACCCGAGTCCCCCACATACGCTTGAAGTGCACACTTGTGTGAGAAAAAAATATATATCAGCAATGTGGATTTACCACCGAGGCAGCTGAGAGATTTGAGCGTCTTTTATGTGTGTATGGTGTGTTTCCTCTTATGTAGGTGTGTCTGTGTTTTTACATGTGCAGGCACTGGGGAACTGTGACGGCGCTCTGGATCAATAAACAGGAACTAGCTTTCATCTATCACAGTAGAATAAATCTCCTGCAGGACCGGAGCAGAGAGCAAAGGCCACGTCGCTGACCCCAAGTCTTAATGTTTTCAGGACACTTGCAGTTTCAACCGTTTTCCTGCAATCCTTAAAATGAGCCTTCGTGTTCCTTCAAAGAAATGACAGGGATGGCAATTTTTAACAAATCATCACAATTTCGCAGCAGTAAAGTAAGGGACTCAACCTCAATTTCAGAGCAGACATGCGGATGTGCCCTGGTGTGTGTTTGTAGGGATTTGTGAATGTGTAACTGTCCTGTAAGCAGTCGGCCCCACATTCAATCGCCGCTGTTGTGTCCAATGACAGCCCTTTGTTTGACTGCAGAGTCCTCGAGCAAGCAGCCCCCACCTGCTCACTCCCCTCCGGCTGCACTGGAGTCAGCTAATCTCTAATTTAACACAGGGAGAATGGACAAATATGAATACAATATGCAGTGCGTGAGTTGGATTTGTGTGAGGATGAATGTGTTGCCACAGCTTATCAGTAGCCTCGGTGGTTTTGGTGTTCGGTGTCTTGCACTGACTGTTTTCGCTGTTTGTTCTGCAAAGCTGATGATACATATCCAGATCTGCGTCTCTATTGACGGACAAAAGTTTAGAGAGAAAACTTGAAATGATGGATGTGTGTCAGAGTCGTCATCATCATCCGTTTAGCCAACAGAATCGAGGAGGCGTTTTTTTTTTTTTGGAGCCAGACATGTTTCTGCTTTCTGTTGCATGAATACTGAAACAAACTGAGACAGAAAGCCAAACTCTTGTTCAAATTTGATCAGTGTACATCCCAAAAACATGGACTGACTGTGATTCATCCTGAAGGATGCTTCGTTAAGTTGGCTCAGAAAAAGCCTGGCTCGAGCAAAGTGAACCTGGATTTATTGGTTTCATAAACCCACAGCTGATGTTTTCTTCAAGTCTGGGTATTTTTAAACCAAGTGTTCATTGGCTCTAAACCGAATCAGTGGAAGAGTTGGTAAACTAGTTAGGTTTTCTTCTTTTTCTCAAAGAAAGAATTTGAGGAGACCAAAATAGCTCGCTCCAATCATCTGTCACACTTCCCAAATTTGTCTCAATGGGCTTTATAATCCATACACTCTCGATCCTTAAACACTAGATAGGGATGAGGAAAAGCCCTTACAAAAAGCCCTTTAAAAGGAGAAACAGAGAGAGACCAATGTAAAATTACGCTTTGGTCAGTGAAGTCCACAAATTATACATGTCTCCAGAATCTGAATCAAGGTAAAGTTAGGACCAGCTCTTTTATTCCTGTCACTGTGCTTCAGGCAAAAGTCTTGTGTGCTGAAGAAGTAATATAAGTCTACAGAGACTATATAGTTATATATGTAGTCTTTCACGAGTTAAAGTCCTTGAGATTTATATGTATCAAGGGCCACTGTCCACTATAAACAGCATTCAAACCCCGGCTCCATTCACGCCTACAAAAAGTTACATGCCACGCTCACATTTACTTTCTCTGTCCATACATCTGTTCAGATATCTGACACTCCTTGTATTATCAGAACTCACCTTAGAATCATTTTGAGGTTTTCTTCAATATTAAAGCAGTGATAGATGTTTGGGTGCGTAACAGACAGAAACTGTGAATTCAGAAGACTTTTAATGTCTCCTATTTAACATAATAACCAACTCAAATTGTAATCAAGCAGATACTTTACATACCTAAATACCTAACTTTAGCGAGAAGCACATTATTTGTGATGTTTTTCTTCATGCAGCAAGTGTCAGAATGTGATAACTGTAACACCGGTTGTACTTCAGCCTCAAAATGGTAAAATAGCCTGAACCTGATTTCCTGATATACGCCCGACTCCACAGGTCATCTTGCTTTATGAAACAACCTCTGTTGTCCTCCAGTACAAAGCATGACAGAGCAACGGGTTGATAAACATCAGCATGTAAGTGCGGTTAAATGAAGCTTTCTGGGTGCTCATTTCTGAGCCCTTAAGTTCAAAAAGGTTTCATACGAGTTAGGAGTTAGAAACACATGCACGTCAAGTTGTTTGTGCAAGTTCGGCAATTACAATAATAAAAAAGGCTGATGCAATATAATAAACACAATGACACCCTTGAATCATTAGATAAAATCAACATTTATTATAAAAATACAACCAATCATGTCAGTCATGGTCTTCAGTATGGTCATTCATTAGAATTCATCACAGGAACAAGTCAAAGTGTGTGATGTCCCCTCATTCACAGAGCAAATACGCTCTAAAACAAATTCACACACACACACAAAAAGATAAAGAACAATGTGATTGAGCTCGGCTACCATGAGGATATAAAAATAGATAAGGACATAAGGTTCCTTCTCAAACAGGAAATGAAGGAGATGGACTGAGTCGTCTTTCACACATCACACTCATTATCCATTCCTCTCAGACGCCCTCCCCCTCCTCCCTCCATCACATGCTGACTTTTCGGAAAAGAGACAGAATCCGTCAGTGTGAAATGAGGTCAGCGATCGCGTTGCTGATGGAAAATCACCTACAGTACCCACCAGACCACGGACGGACACACACACACACACACACACACACAGCGCACATGCACTTTCTCTCCAACACTCGCAGCCTCTCTCCGAGACACACAGATGTGTTGCTAAAGGGTTGCCATGACAACTCTCTTAAATTCCCAGTCGGTCAAGGCGAGTGTGAGAGTAGACTTCGTGTGCGTGTGTGTGTGTACGCGTGCATGCGCATGTGTGTGTGGAAAGTGTAATCGAGTAGAGTCATTTAGAGCTCACAGAGAAAGTCATTTTGTTGCAGTAATGTCCATTTTAAAGACAATTTCAGGACTGTGAGCTCTCAAATAAGCCTGCAGCTAGTAGGCTGGGACACTGTGAGGCTGTTTCAACTCTGACTAAACAGTCAGGAAATACTGCGTTCCTTCCATCCATCACCAGATGATCAAATCACTATCACCACGTCAAACACCAGCCTGACACCAGTCCTCTTTTTTGTCATTTAACATCGCACTCACACTTTCTTGAAAACACACTTGAACTGCGTCTGCAGAGTTCACAGCAATGATGCCAAAACCCATTTATCCGATTAGGTGTGATTTAAACGTGAAGGGTTGCATCATAAATTTTTGTTTTTAACTCCGAACGCATGATGAAACGCAGTATTTTCATCACAAAAACATCACAGTGAGGGAAAAACCCAGTCAGTTTGATCAACAGCTTCATAAACAAGTATCCACAGCTTCATAAACAAATAGCCACATGTGCGCCTTAGTAATTTATCTGTATTGGAATAATGCAGTGGGTAATGGGTGTGGGGTACAAATGAGCTCGGCAATACCACTCAACAAAGAAAAAACATTAAAAGGTATAATCCTTGAGATTTTCACAACATCAAAATCCATTACGGCCCCATCTTTACTGCAATAGCCATTCATACTGTTTACATTCTGTGATTACCTCTGCATATAATAGAATGCATTGTTAGTGGCTGGGTCCGCCAGTCCTGTGCTTGCTTCGAATGAAATCATGTTCGTATTTCATCCAGATTCACTGTTTACTCTGTATCAGAGCTGTACTAAGTGACTGCTAATGCAAACTGAGTATTTCCCACTGCTTCTGCTTCATGTTAAAAGTGTAAGACTGTCCTTTTTGGGGAGCAGTAACAGGAAAGGCGAGTGTTTGCCACACTGATAGCACTTTACCATAAAAAATGGTAAAAACGAGACGACAACCATTTGGTTATAGTGGATCAGTTTTAAGTTCTTTATCGACCAGGACTGAATTCTTACAGATTATAACTTTAAAATCTGTTTTTGTCAAATACAAGAGTGTCATTTTTGTTATAATTAATATGGGCTAAAAATAATCTCATAAGTCAGCACAGCAGACTGACTGGATAGTCAGGCAAAATCCCCTCTGAACAGTCATCGTCTGGAAGGGCTAGAACATCTGATCAGAGGTCAGCAGTCAGCTCCACATCCTCCAGGTGAGTTAAACAATGTACCACATTGAACATAAAAACCACAAACACATGACATAGAGATTGCATAGGATGGTCAACATTGTTTTAGACTACAGCAACAACAGCTTTAATAGAAACGACAGCTGAGTAGTTTAGTACAATTAAAGGAAAATCCCACCTTTTAATACTCTCACACTGCTACATGACATTAAAGTGAGGCATTCAGTGCAGTCCAGGGGTTCATGTCTGGATGAAGAGCTGAAAATATGCCTGTTTTCATGTGTCTACATTGTCTAAGCCTCTCTGATTTGTTTTTATATATCTACTACACTTCCCATGATGCTTTACAACAGCCTTTTCAGAACATTACTAAAAGGAATTTGGCAAAATGAGGACTGTGGCTTGAAAACCCAGAAACCGCCTCCAGTAGCAATTTCAAATGAGGTGTCAATGTTAAAGGTGGAATCTTCCTTTAACGTTAGTAGTAGTAGTGTAGTTAGGCTACATTTAAAGGTACACTGACAACATGTGACTTCACCATAGCGTATTAACATTAACACTGCACGGACAGGGAGTGGGTCAGTCTCCCTCTGATACAGGAGGACTGTGCTTCTGCACAAAAGAACCGCTGGTTTTAAAACACATTCAGTGATCTCTGTGTTAGGGCAGTGAGGGCAGAGATGAGATCCGTCCTGCCAACAGATTATCATAGGAAAACATTCAACAGAGAGAGAAAAGAAACTCTTTTTAATTTATGCATAAGATTGCTGTACACATCAGAATACAATGTGTGGTTGGCATGTAGTCGCATCTTCGCTGGTTTAAATTCACTGCACTTATTTTCTGGTCAAAAAGACCAACTCAAGCCTCAATATAAATTATTTTCTTCCATTTAACTCAGTACAGGCTATTTCTGGAGACTGAGCCATCGGTCAACACAAACCCTCCTGATGAGACTGTGTTCCTGGTAGATCATACCCATCTGCATGACATTTTAACTTTGACATATGACAAAGTAGGAAGATACAGAACGACTGGTTTTAATATCTCACAGTCTCACCTGCTGACACACGAGTTGACCAGTGCACCAGTCTCCAGAAACCTTGTTGTATCCAAGAACAGGGGCTCAAAACTGTATGATCAAAAAAAAAAAGAAACAAAAGACAGAAAAACAAACAAAGAAGAAACAAAAAGCCCAGCTTGTTGCTGCTGACAAGCCAAGGTCTCCCTGATTTTCCCTCTCCCTTTGGCGCTCAGGCCTGCAGGAGCTTCCTGAGATCCTCGTCCATGCCTTTCGCTTTTAGCTGCTCCAGGCTGTGGTAGCGATGGATGACGTCGTCTGCAGTCACTACCACCACTCTGACGCCGTGGGTATCCTCGCCGAGCTGGCAGCCGATGGCCGAGCTAACGACCATGTCCAGGCCGCCGTGGCAACCACCGGCGTTTCGGTGGTAATGGCCGGAGAAGACTGCTTTTACCCCTGCGGCGATTGGAGAGGTATGACAGTGCTGAATATGGTACGTTGATAGAAGAAACTACAGAAATCCAAAAATGAAACTGTGAGACATAAAAGTGTAAATTTGTCTGTAACTGGCCTGATTTCGTCTCTGCTGACGTCACTGATCTAAACTAGGATATTGCTATGAATAGGCAGCATGCAATTCACACCACGTCTGACCCCTCCGTCCCTCACGTAGCCCAAATAAAGGTGCAGTATGCACAGTTTTTAATACCTCAGACTAAGGGGACCAACATATGTCTACAAGGACTTGACAAGGTTAATGATCAACACCTGTGACTCAACGTTTGCTGCGTCATCTTTAAATATCTCATTTGTCAGCGACTAGTGTATTTTTAAAACCTGCTCCTCAGTTTCTTGGTCCATGAATGTATATTTAGCTGTACAGTAGCTCAGCATAATGTCATTTTTAGTGGCATCTGTTCAGCATAGTAAGTACATATAGTAATACTGTACCGTCGTAGTGTAATCTAGGATCATTTCCTATCCAAGGTAGGAAGGAAGGAAGGAAAGGAAAAGACAGAAAAGGAAAGGGAAGGAAAGGAAGGAAGGAAAGAAAGAAAGAGGCCTTTCACTTGTAGAGTATCTGGTAAACCAGGGGAACTTTCATTAGGGGAGCCACGATTTTCAATTTATTTTCAATTACAGACGACATCATTAATAGAGCGGTGTGGGTAAGGCTCGGCCCTGCGGCAGTGACGCTGTGTCACACACCAAAACAAGCCTCGTTCTGAATGAGGGCTGCAGAATGAGTTGTTTCGCTGTGCGTTTGGGCAAAATCTGTCTGACAGTGTGAATTTACGCTTTGGTTTTTGGCCGTTTGTGTTTCTTATGGTGACGGTGGTCACGGGTATAATGCTGCAGGATTTGCATGTGTGTGTGTTCTACCCGTGTGTGTGGCATGTTTAATTGTGCATGCGTGGTGTTGGTGAGGGGGTTTACTGCCGGCGTTTGGCAGAGAACATGCACCGCTCTGTTTTCTAACAGCGTCGTGTTTCCATGGAGGGAAGTCTGGCTGCTCGCTGCCTCATCTCCAGAGAGACACCCAGCCAAAAAAAAAGAAAAAAGAAAAAAAAGATAAAAACTGGCAACAAAAGAGGATAAACTGCAGTGTGTGCATGAGAAAGACACTGGTCTGTCCCAGAAATCTGCACAACAAAGTCAGGGAGGATCTGTCCGAAAACACTTATGTATCGACTGCTGATACTTGCTCGATGTCAGCGCTAAATTGAAATTGCCCTGAATCATCAAGTCCGATGCTCTACATAATCAAACAGCACCGGCATACAAATGTGACCTAAATTTATATTAATATTCAGAGCTATGTGAGGACAGCGGTTGCACACGCTGGACCATTTAATAATTAATCTGCCATAGATGGAAATTGATGATTTTCGCCTGTGTGTGGGTAAATTTACAATCAAAACCTGGGGCAGCGCTGTGTGAGGCACACCCTCCCCTGACTTGTGGGAGGGCCTGCAGCTGAATCATTATGAACCACACATTTCACAAATCTGTGTGTGTGTGTGTGTGTGTGTTTGGGAATAATAACCTTTCACATGACCTTGCCACTGCTGGCAACATGGCCAGGGTCAACAGCGTCTAGTCATAAATGTGTCTACATGCGTGTTTGCCTACATGTGCGTCCTTGATGTTGTTTCTCGATGAAGGCCAAGAGGCCACAAATACCCTCCATGCCTCGAGGCCAAAACATGTACTCATTATTCTCTACAACTGTGTGTGTGTGTATCGGCGCGTGTGTGTTCTCTGTTGTGCTCCCACTGCGCTGACAGACACCTGAGTGTTTGTATCTGTCCTACGAGGAATTACGCAGCTACAATTATTCAGACCTCGCGAACCAAAACAAAGCGCAGCGGCAGCAGGAGTGTGAAGCAAGGAAAATGTTTGATGTGATCACCTGATGACTCAGTTCAGCAACGCTGATTGTGGAAATGTTGGATTTGATACAGTATCCACACGATGGCTGCGACTTCTTCGTCACCTCGGAGAGACGAGGTGGTGGGTGGAAGACGCTAAGACGGCAATAGTAAAGAAGTGATAGACAGGAAATCATCCCGTAATAATAATATTAGTAATGATAATGATGAATAAACCAGCAGGAGAACATTCAACTTTTTAAAGCTGAAATGTTTTTTTCTGAACTGCCTCTGAAACTCCCAAAGTTGCCGCGATTAATCATGCTGCCAAATAAAAGTGTGTGGGAGTGTGTAAGTGTGCATATGTACGTATACATGTGTCAGTGCGTCTGAGTTCTGCAGCCACGTCTCTGGTGATCCACATCCCACGCGCACGCGCGCGCACACACACACACACACCGGATGACACCACCACGCAGCAGCAGTGAGCTTCCCCCATATGTATGTGACATATTTGTGATGCACTCATTTAGCGGAGCTGTGCTGTGTGTTCGTGGGTCGGCGCTTTAAAGATGAAAGGGGGACGTCGCTGTGCAGTCATTTTGGCACAGCTCCAGTAGGAGGCGCAGTTAGACACGGCATTAAAAGGAAAAGTCCAACATTTTGGGGAAAGACACCTTGAGCGTTAGATGAGAAGACTGATACCATCCTAATATTTGTTTGCTAAGTAGGAAGTAGCCAGTTAGCTTAGCCTAGCACATGTAAAAACACTAGCTTGTGATACACAATAAATGTTAAACACGATAAAACAACCTTTGGAAGTACTTGTAGGTGCATTTTCTTATTGTTGGACAGGCTAGCTGTTCCATGGTTTACAGTCTTTGTGCTATGCTAAGGTATCTTGCTGCTCCTGGCTGTTGGCTGTAGTTTCATATTTAATATACAGACATGCAAGTGCTATCAAACTCTTTACTAGAGGCAAATAAGCATTGCCCAAAGTCTCAACCCATTCCTTCAATAAGTAATAAAATAATATTAATATAAGTGTCCTTGTAAGTAGCATTTACTAACACTGAGAATAACATTTGGTTGTTCAGACGCACTCATATCTGCACTTCTCTCAAACAGTTATAATTATTTTTTCCATACCGCTATTCAAATACCAAAGTAATACATTGAAATTTGTCCTATGGGAGATTCAGCTCCTAGTTTTCTCCTCCAAGGTGCAGGGGTCCTGGGAGAGTTGCGCTTGGCTAACCTGTCTAATGTCTATCAGGCAGAATGGCACCATTGTCACGACACACAACAGGCTTTCTCTCAAGGTAAGTATAGCTGAGAATTGAAGTGGACTGAACCAATGGACAATTTGTATGTTGGGGAAATGAATCGGCTCGCTCCGCTGGCTTGTTCAACCGGCTCTTACGGAGCAAAACCGATTTCATAGAAACAATTTAGCAAAGGCCCAGAGATAACACCCTGACCTGAATTTATTTGAGCACGTCCCTTTCAGAGGGGTGTCATTACGCAGGCTTTAGAAGTCAGAGCACTCCACCTGGGCCCTTGTCTGCTAAAAAAAAAAAAAAAAAAAACCCAACACAAGCTGGCCCGTCCCCGAAAGAAAAGCTTTTTCAATCTCAAGAAGATCATCTGTATGAATAAAAGATAAACAATTGAAAAAAAAAAAAGAAAATAAAAGCAGAATGAAGAAAGCTGTCCCCTTTGCAAAGCAGTCAGAAGATGAAGCTGACCTCTGAAATTGCCCGCCAGAAAATGAATGCAGGAAAACAGTCTTTTAAGTGAGGGGTAGAGGCTGAGATTGCCTGCATGGAACTCAAAAATACGCTAAATAAAAAGCAAAAAACAATTTCAACCCCTGTAATATGATAACATCGTGTCAAGGACTCGCTGTGGCAAATAATATCTATTGATTAGCAGCGACCGCTTTTTAGATAAACACAGTGATGAGGGTTAAAACCACACTGGCAAACTTGGATTAAACACAGAACAGACACTCACAGGGTTTCTAAAGCCTGGGAAGACACTGACCACTAAATGATCTGGCTGCAAAATAAGCACAGAGGTATTTATTGTATTATTGTATTTAATCTTTTAATTAATCATAGTCAGGTTTTGGGTGTAACCTCTAATTAAATTAAATTAAATTATAATAATAAATAACCTGAATAATCTGATTCCCTTTAAAAGCCAAGTGGACCTGCATCTGGGGCATTGCTATGCAAGTCTCCCAATCCTCTGTCCCATCAATGACTCCATTTGACTGCATATAAGCTGATCACAGATATTTAGCTGTAGAATAGCTAATGACGGTGCTAACGTGCTGATTTTTAGCAGGTAAAACATTTACCATGTTCACCATCTTACTTTTGCATGTTGGCATGCTAACATTTGCTAAGTAGCAACCGGTTAATCAGCACTGGCATCCTCAGAGTGATGCTACTGCTGTGGTTTAAAACACATTGGGATTTTTGGAAATGTTTGAAAACTACTCTATGATAGCAAAATGGAAACTTTGCTGTTAGTCTGCATGATGTAGTTTGGAATGTTAGTTTGATGTTGGTTTGCTTCAATTAGACGTGCTAGCTGTTGTTAGCCGGCAAACAGTTCCATGAAAGACACTGGGATTTTAAATGCTCTCTGAACCATCAACCTGCAGGTACTGTCTATCCTGAAACTCTGTGGCAGCTGATTTCATAATGGGTCCAACCTTTGACCAGAAAAGCCAACTTATAACCGAGCAGATACTGCAGTTCACTGTCCCCTGACGATATACAGTACAATACTTCTTTCACTTCACTTCTGTCAAATGAAAGCGGCACATCTCAGTTTCTGTGCACTGTTATAAGTGTCTCAGCACAGGTGGCTGTCAGGACTTAAACCCCCGACCGAGCTACATATAGCATCAAATCCTTTTCCTTCCACTCACAAACCCTTTCCTCCACATAAAGAGTGGACCGCATAACTGTGCTAAGGGTACAGCTTTATCCAGTGAGCTATACAGACAGAAAGCACAGTACATGTTCAGAGAGTGTTAAATAACAGTATCGCATACAGTGAGGGATTGTTAAGTCCAATTTCAACCCATTTTTGTCTGTTCGCCATGCTTTGCTGCATTCTTCCCTTTCCCTTTTCTTGCTGAGTGGGCGCGCTCGCAAAAACATGCACTCTCTGTGCTGATAATTCCACATCTTGTCTCGGCCTCGGCGGAAACCCCATTTACCTGTCAGCCTTGAAACAGTGCTGGTTCTTTTGTGCTTTTCTTTGTGATAAAGACTCCCATCTGGGGACTGGCCTTTGCTTTGACAGACAGAGGTAGGGAGGGAGGGAGGAAAGGAGGGAAGGGGAGGGGGGTGTTGGAGCGTTCAGAAAACACCCAGAGTAAGCAGTCAGAGTGATGAAAACATATTGAATGCTAACGGAGGAAAATTACCCAGAGTCAAATTGAATTCTGGTCTGGGTTGCAGAAAAATGCAAAGAACGGAGAAGGGAGTCCCGGCCAATATGAGGCTGTGTTTTGTACATATTATGAGTTTTATATGCTCCAGTCATTTGAGCCATGTTCACCTTAATTGGTGGACGTGTTTGAACACCTTTGCTATTTAAATGCTAATAGTGGTCCCTGGTATGAATAAAGGAATAAAGGCAGTAAAGGATAGTCTTTCCACACTGATCATGTTTGATGTTCCTTCCTTCAATCTGTCTTCCCTCCCTCTATCTCCCACTCTCAATCATCTCCCTTTCATCTCTTGGTCACTGATTGGATTTGCTAATTAAGAAAAATAAGTTCCTTTCCCTCCTCCCCATACCGCCCGGACCAATCAGTGATTACCTCACCAGAAGCCATTGTCCTACAAACCTTTTCCTTTGACACAAACTTTTAATGTGGCTGTGAACAAAGCTGTCATCTGCACATCTGTGAGAATGGGCTGTGTAGGAGGGAACATGTAACGTGTGCGCTCCTATTGCAGGGCGGCTGTCATTAAAGTGCAGGTCCAGGAAATAATTCATCATGTAATGGTGGCTGTTGATAATTTGCATGACAGAGGGATACAAAATGATGTAGCGTGGTGAGGCATCTTGCAGCCCCGGCTCCCCATAAATCACTCCCAGCCATCAGTCAGCGTGCAGCATCCCCTTCCTGTGTCCTCCAGTCACACACACACACACACACACACACACACACACACACACACACACACAATCATAAAGGAGGCTGGGACATGACAGTAGTCAGCATGTCATCCATCCCTCAGAGAGCATGTATGCCTTTTGGCCATTTGGTATCCAACAAGGCACCTAATCATCCTGGATTCATCAAGCCATGATCCGTATGTTTCTCTAAGTTTGGAGGCTTTGAAACTGCTCAAGATGTCACACGTGTACATGAGTATATTATTGAGGGCGCGCAGTGGAAACCCAGGGCTCAAACCTGAGGAGGAGCAGCCTGGAGTTAGTAGTTAATGTCTGTCTGAAGCGGCTTCGTTACGCAATTAGTGTCCACACAGAATCACTGGAGATATGAGAGTAAAACACCTCAAGGTGCTGCTTAAAGCACGGCAGGGGAGAAAGTCTGAGGTGAGATGGGGCTGGGATGTAGCTGTGTGGGGCGATGACATAGCGGCAACGATTAATAATGAGAACAAACTGAAATGTTTCACAATTAGTCCGTGGAGGAATGTAATAAAGTGCTCGAGTGTACTCAAGTACAATTTTGACATACTTGTGCTTAAGTATTTCCACTCCATCCTTAAAATCCACTACATTTACTCCACTATTACTCTGTTTGTTTGACAGACAGTTTCTGAGCACATTTACAGTACTACTCGGAAAATTAGAATATCGTGTAAAAGTTGTTTTATTCAGGCAATCCAACATAAAAGGTGAAACCAATACATTTTATAGACTCATTACATGCAAAGTGAGATATCTCAAGCATTTTTTGTTGTAATTTTGCTGATTATGATTTACAGCTTATTAAAACCTCAAACCCAAAAACTCAGAAAATTAGAATACTGTGAAAAGCTTCAGTATTGTAGGCTCAAAGTGTCACACACTAATCAGGTAAGTAATCCAAAACACCTGCAAAAGGGTCCTGAACCTTTAAAAAGTCACCTCCAAAGTTGAGTTACAGAAATGCATGCACTTTTTCAGGATATTCTAATTTTCCGAGTAGTACTGTATATTAAAGTTTTAAAAAACCTCAAGCACTGGATTTTATTAAACTATTCATATAATAGAGATGTTAAAATGATCTCTCTTTTAAAAAGCTACAGTGTTAAATTTAAGCTTTCATTTCAATAATCAAGTATAGTATTTAAAGGATTATTGCGTAGCTTTTACTGACTGGTTTTACAGTACAGTAAGGATCTGAAACCAAAATTTACAGTCGTAATGTTACTGATATTTTATCAATTTTCACAAAATGTTGTCATCCCAACTCAAAAATTCCACTTAACCTGATTAATCCAGTAAATATCTGCATGCAGACCCAGGCGTTATGTTAATAAATAATCAAAAGTACTGCACAGTCATTTGACGCGGGTTCGAATGCTGATTGTTCCCTTTCACACTGGAGAGAAAAGCCACAGCTGGTGTTAGTGAGTAACTTACTAACATGTTAGCAATATGAAATGGTAATGGAGATGGTAATATGTTTCTGTTTTACAGTGTGTTGCTATGCCCATGACAACACTGAACCTGAAATGACCAAAGGTTTGATCAAAGTAACCAACTACCTGATCTAATATTCAGTATTGATGAACTGGGTAAAACAATGCATAAACAAGAGCAATGTTGTCATAAGCGCCTAGGCTCACCACTTAAATCTAAATCAAGCTTTCAACTTTCCACCAGAGTGAAAAGCACTGGAACTAGAAATGAGGCAAGACCTTCATCAGGAGTCCGATCAATAAAACCGCAAATGAACAGGAAGTCCTAGGTGCTGATTGTACCATGGATATCGTCCACTCCAGCAATTCTGATTGTTTCACGCATGAAGATATGGCGGCTCAGTACACTAGGGCTTTGGTTTGGACAGACTGTAGCTCTCTCATTCATTTCAATGGGGTCACTGCTTTGACACAACTGGGTGGCCAACATAAAGGGCTGTCTGTCAAATTCCCATCCAGCAAGGCTCGACACTGACTATTGCGCATTATGGTTGTGTTGTATGATTAACAGGGTAATTCTGTTATTTAGCCGGCGGTTGGCTATAACATTGATCCTCACTGTAACATAAACTCTGTTTCAGCATCTGATAAGCCTTCTAAGTCATAAATCTTTAACTCAAAACGGCCTTCCTGAATTGTATCGCCAGTACCTGAACAACACCCGCTCACCAATGCATCACCCGTTTTCTGTCCGTATGCCCGGTGAGTTGTCCCCCACCAGCCCCACCTCGTCTTTGCTTGCAGTAAAAACAGAGAGATAAAGAAAAAGATGGAATAAGAGAGCGAGGTAGAGGAAAAGCAAAAGCATTATTCAGCCTCATCATTAAAACAATGGGGTTAAAGGCTTAACCGTGGCCCCTTATCAAATCCCCAGTGGGTGATAAATGTGTCTTCGCTTTTGAACAGAGTAGGACCCTTGCTGATAAAGACAACCAGCGGCAAGAGAGCGAGTCAGAGTGAGAGACGGAGGAAGAAAGGCAGAGAGACTTTGCAGCGCTGCACAAGGCTTATCTTCGCCTCTAATTAGCTACTGTATGTACAACTCTACAGCCGCCAGCGATGTTGGGAATTCCAATGAATTTCTCAGCTGCACCCTTGTTTTTGTCCCCCCCCCCCCACCACACAAACGCATAAACAGGGTTTGGAGGCAGCATGCAAGTGCGTGTCTGTCTATGTATCAGCGCGCGCGTTCATTCGTCCTTGTTTGTATATGAGCTGAAGGTATCCTGAATGTAGGATAGAAACCTTGGGGGAGGAGGAAGAGGAGGGAGGAGGGCAAAGAAATCTAATTACAGTACAACCAGCTATGAGGAGAGGAGAGGCTGAGAGCACTGCTGGGATTTCTGCTACTCCACTCGCCTCTCGGAAAGGAGACACCCGTTTCCAGTGACGGGATTTCAATCTTCTCTGAAGAGATTCTGCATGTGCAGGAAAAAAAATTTTGGAAATTCAACATCCTCAGCTGGTTGAGTTGCAATCATGTACTGAAAAATTGCCATAGGTGGGGGCAATAAAGCCAGAGAGAGCATATTTACTGTGATTACGGGTATGACAGTGATGAGGCAGTACAGGAGTAACCACAGTAAGAGTAAAAGAACTTCCTGCAGGGTGTTTGTGTGATTCTTACCAATAAACTGACTGTACTGTACCGACTGAAAAGTCGTCTCCCAAACGGTAAATACCGCCAAAAGAACTAAAAACAAGTTGTGTTGTTTTGTTCACTGGTCAAGAAGCAACAAATAAGTGACAGGCTTATTTAACGGTTCAAAGTGTGGCGATTTCTGATCAGATGCTTGGTTGAAGCTCAAAAGCTATTAAAGCCGGTGAGCAAGTGCACAATTACAGGCAAGATTTAATATCAACCAAATCACTGTCACATCAGATGCCACAGTAATTGCTTATGCAATTAAAAAAGGGATTGCAAGATACTTTGGCTGCCCAAGAGGGGGTCATCACGCGGAGACAGAGTATCATTAATATGAGCTGGAACGCAGTCAACAGTTCCCAGGGTGGAACTGCTCGCTCTGATGAGCCACAGGAAGACTAATTGGTGTCGCACCTTTCCCATGTGCGCCTGTGCTGCAAAGATAACATATAGATATTTACTGTAGAATATATCATGCATAGAAAAATGCACCACTGCATAGTGATTTATATGCAAAACGCATTACACACACATATGTACACACACACACAATGTGCACAAATGTGCAAAATAAACAGTCGTGCACACACAATTACTCAAACTCACACATCCTATGAGAAGAAGGAGTAGGGAGAGAAATGAAAAATACCTCAGTGAGGAAAAATCAATTAAATGTATTTCTTTGTCTGCAGGGGACTACATTCTCTATTTCCATCATATATCCCTGGAGTGGTGGGGGGGCTGCAGAAACCCAGCAGCGGCGGTAACAACCTCACAAACGCTGAGCCAAATCCCCAGCAGCTGTAAGTCAACTGACACCATGAAAAGACCCTCTGGAGCGGTCGGAGAACTCGGTTACTCGAAGCATCCAGCAATTCCGTTTCGCGTCTGCTTTCTGTAGAATTGGAATTACGACACAAAGACGGAGGAAAGCCGTCCAATTTTGACTCTTTGTTCTTGCCTGAGTGCTGTTTCTCTTTGCTAAAATGAGAACCAGTGAGAACTTTGAGGCAGCCAACAAAGAAGAATGTTCTCGAAAGACTGTTTGTGAATCACGTACAAAGAACCACTCTAAGAGTATCATAAAGAGCTTCCCGGTCTTCCATTAACCGATCTTGAAGTGATTTTTCTACACCATAAAACATGTAATCCTTCAACTGTTGGTACAGCTTCGTCTGTCTTCCAGGCAAAATGACATGAGAGCTGGCTGCACAAACACACAGCAGAGACTTATCCTTGTCAACTGTTTTCTTTAATGTAAATCTCAGTGGAAAATGACATTAATGCTTTCTCTGTGCCAATGCTCAACTGTTCCTGCATGGATGTGTTGGCCTGAGTGTGCGTGTGTGTGTGAGGTTAATGATGCTGCCCTTTACTGTAATGACAGTAATGATCACCAGAGTACGAGAGCGCATCTGGAGGCTTTGGATCACAGGGTGAAGCGGTGAGGACAGACCAACATGGGAGGGAGGTGATGCGTGAATAACTCAACGCAAAGAGGGAGGGGAAAAAAAAAAAAAAAAAATTGCCATAGCCAATCTAGCCAATGTCCAGAGGAGACATAATTTACCACGGATGAGAGGAAACACAGCGTGCACAGACTGAAAGACAAACAACACACTTTGCCTGCTGCTCTTTTTTACTTTAATATGCAGTAAATAACATAGTTTTCTACAATTCCTTTCTATTGTTTTCTCCTATAAAAAGCCTGTAGTCTCTCCACTGGGATATTTTTATCAGGTGCCGACTTGCCCTGCAGGAAACTCCTACTTCATGCAAGTTCCTACAGTTCCTTCATTTTGAGTCAGGAAGATCAGGAAATCACAAAGGTCATAAAGATTTATCTTCTGGGGACCAAGAATGTCTATATCAAAAGACCTAACAATCGCTCATATAGTTTCACTAAGGATCAAAACCTTAAGGAATCCCAAATTTCCCTCCAACTTATTTGTATTGCTATGCCAGTCTTGAGGATGCTTTAATATTATCTTGTTGTTTTTGACAATGACAATGACAATAAAGTATAAAGTAAAGTACGAAGCAACAAAGCTAGCACGACCAACACAAATTTTAGTTTTCCTTTATCGTGTATATCTGGTACGATTGTAGCAGCTCTGCCATAAACTGACGGAGCACACTGATGATCACAGTCATTCTCTTTTACAATCATGCCTCAAGGACATATTCCAGTAGATTCAGGCTACAGACGTTACAGCATCAGTCACCAAGACACTCCTTGCAGGAGATGAAGGAGAGAGCAGAAGGAGCATGAAAGAGAAACCGGGGGATCAGAGGAGAGCAGAGAGAACTGAGAGACAAAGGCCGTATTATTCAACAATAACTGGCTTGATTCCTTTTGTGTGAGCGCCGTTTTTTTTTCCCCTTTTGTCAAGTTATGAGATTTGACTTGCAGATTTTGTACATTTAGCTAACATATCAAGCGCTACTAACAATGACAAAGCTGCGCTGCATTTCAGAGCTTTTTTTTCCTGTTATTTTCATGCAGCACTTTGGACTTTTCCCTCACTTCTTGTTTCCTGCAATCTGACTGACACGAAATCTCTACAAACATACTAAAATTAACCTTACAGTAACAGTAAATTCTCCCGCTGAGGAGTAGAAACTTTCAGATAAATTCAAGTGCTAGAGCCTGACATTTTGCCCGTGCCCATTGTTATGTATTGGACAGGACTGGAGAGACAGGGTGAATGAATGTGATGCGTAAAACATGACTGCTTGTAGATAAATCAGAGCATACAACAGACACATCCTTTCTGTTGCTGAAATCAGACGCACCATATATCATACTCATACACATAAACCTACATGTATGTGCAGACCAACATGAAAAAGTCATGTCGTGTTCGCAGCTTTATACTGAGCAGCAGCGAGTCTGTCATCAATTATTAATGACCGTGCACAGAACATGGATGTATATAGCTCATACAGTACATGCCCTGTATGTAGTCTGAATTTATAATTGGCGGAAGGACATGTGTGAACAAGAGTGTGGATAAGAAAGGACACTTGCACTCGTGCATATTCTGCGCATACAGTAATACACTGCGTTCCTGCATGGAAAAAGCCTGCACGGACTGCCCTTTAAATCTTTAACACAGTGTTCCCTTAGAGGAGCAATCAATTATGAGAGAGAAGGGTCATCAGACCAAAACGGGCCAACATGGTTAAATACATGCTGCAATAATGGCTGGATAATGAAATTAATACCATCCCCCGCCAGTCACCTTGATGCATGATTGAGAAGCACGGCATGTGTCCGTATGAGTGGTCCTGTCAATCAGTTCTGCAGAACTGGTCAGACAGTGAGATGTGTATGTGTGCATGCGTGTGTACGTGTGTGTGTGTGTGCTTATGTTGAGTGCTTTCTTAAAGACTTATTGTCCTTGTGAGAGTTTCCCTGCCCGATACCCTTGTATCAGACTCTTATAAGCTGACAACAATGGATTTTGATTATGGAATTATTCTTCTTATAGGGAGTGAATTCATTAATTAATTCAATTATGCCTGTGTTGTGAGTGTGTGTCCGTGCGCGTGTATGTGTCAGGATCTCCTCCAGTGGTTTTGGCTAATGGCATATTAATCCTCTGGGCTGGGATCTTAACTGTGCTTCTGTTAGATATGCCAGAAATTAACAGGTTTAGCTGGAAAATTAGCCAAGAAGTATTAAGACAAGGAATTTAAGACCACTTCACAAGTGGCCTAAATACATCACTTAAGAAAATACAGCTGCTATTTTAGGATTTGGGAGGAGGCTGCTGCTTGACTTTTAAAACAATTAAACTTTTATATCTTTTGTGACTTCTTACTCGAAGTTGGAACTCCGTAGCCAAACAAACATACACAAATCTGAATTGACAAGACCCAGTAGTTAGCAGAGACAACACATACAGTACAAACACAGAGAGGAAAAAGTTCTAACAAGCCCGTAACGTGTGCCTCCCTGCGGTCTTACCTGCCTTCTTGAACCTGTCCAGCAGGTTTTGTCTGACTTCCCTCTGCAGGTTGAAGTAGTCGTTCTCCTCATCGGGTGTCTTTAAATACAGAGGAATGTGCTGGAACACCAGGAAGTGTTTGGGTTTGGGTTCCTGAACAAGAGATGGACGTGAGAAATGGGCTCATGGCTGATCCCTAAAGACAAAATTCAACTGCTGTGTCAAACGGCTGCAGACGACAGCACTTCTCCAAACTTCCAGACGCAGCAAAGGAAGACGTTATTCTAGCTCAAACATCTTTATAAATCAGATGAGAATAGAATCGTGACATTGATGGTATTCTACCATTGAGGCTCTGCTCAGCTGCTCCTCCAGCCACGTCTCCTGGGCCTCCTTCAGCTGAGGGCAGGCCGAGGCGTCATAGAACAACTGGGAGTTCAGAACCAGGCAGAAAACTCCTCCCACCTGAGACAGCAGAAGAGACAGAGATGTGGTAGATGTGTTACCTACACCTTATTGATTTTTCAAACAACAACAACAACAATATTTTAAGACAGACTTTCTTTAATCCTTTTTTGTAACCATTACATTGCCTACAATTATTTATTTTTTTCTTGTAGCATGTAGCATCATTTTTACAGATTTCAAAAACTTCCACCCAGGAGATCATTGAAAAATCAGTTTATTCTAAAAATGACCCTACTACTGCTTCTACGTGGATTATTCCTTGGGGAAAGTGAGGATGTGAGCAGGGTCCTGCAGTCAAGGTGGACTCATAACCTTAAAGAATTATTCAAGTGGTTAAAAATATGATTAAATCAGAACAGCTATGATTTCATAAGGTCAGAGGGACCCTGTCATCTCGGTAGAATAGCTAGAGTTCTCCTTTAAAAACAATATGGCTGCTGTAAATAGGACCACAGATTAAAACCGACCGGTGAAACAAACAGTAATTTGTGCCCATGCTGCGATCACTACTTCTTCTATTAATGATAATAAATGTATTAGGTGTCTGCTTACCCAGAAGCTGAAATAGTCGTTCCCCCAGGCGCTGCAGTAATGCTCCACTGTCCTTGGGGTGGGGGTGTTGCCCAGATCATGGTTCCCGCTGACAAATACCAGTGGGATGGAGGGATCTGTCCCCTTCAAGGCCACCTTCAGGTCTTGTTCCTGACCGTCTCTGAATGGAGTGTCTGGGGGGAGAACAGAGGAACTCATTGTCACAACGTGAAAGATGGCTCGATGTCCTCGGGGCAAATTAGGCAGTGGTTATAACCGTCCACACAGAAAAACAAAACAATGCTGACTTGAATCAGGAAAAATCAATGTTTGATTATTAATATTGATAATAACATCTTACCCGGACAGGATGAAATGAGTCAGAGAGAGAAACGTATATGAACGTTGATGAAAACTGTCAGATTGAGAGTGTGAAGGGTACTACAGGCGGGAGTCGCCTAAGGGAAGGGGGATTATTTGGATGATAATGATGACAGCTCAGAGAATGATCAATGCTCCGTACAGCTCGACTTTATATCACCATGGTTACTGACATGATGAGCAGTGTTCTGATGGAAGCCTCCCCGATCCACACGGTGAAACCTAACCTTTCTGCTGAGCGGATCGCCAGCAACATCTCGTCACGTTCACTTGTCCGAGATGCACCGAGCTGTTGGATTTACATGATCTTTACCATGCCTGCATTTGTTTGTTGTGTTAAAATCGGGAGGTCTGTGCTATTAAGCCTATAAGGAGTTCATAAAGAGGAGGTGAAAGGAGGGGAATGTTTTGAAGTAATTGAATTCAGTCCCAGCGTAGGTAACTGGTGGAGAAAGAGTCCCAAATCTATTTATAATTTAGAATGTATATCAAACAAACCTAAATCAGCCCCGGCTCTTAAGTTATTCCTTCCTCTCCCTCTTCTCCTCTCTTATTTCTTTCCCTCCTTATTCATCTGAGTAATTATTTTACTGGCCTACTTTTGGAGCAAACGTTTCCTTGGATGTTTGGATAGGACTCATTACATAAGAGCCTTTTTCCGACAGAACATCTTGTGCATGACAGAGTGCGAGAATGTAGAGTTTAAAAGACGCATCCAGATAAAAAGGTAAAATGCTGTTTTCACCTGTCTCTCTTCTATAATTAAGCTAGCCTGTCAGACTTCGAATTGTCAATACAACAGACAAACATTCAAATACAAAGAGAGACACAAAGGCCCCTTTTGTTATGTAAAACTGATTCTGTGTGACACTTTTATTACTGCATTTTTACTCAGGGTTGGAGAGCAACTGCCACTGTGTAACTGCAGTATATTCAGAACTATGATTTCTTCAAGTAGGACTTGTTAAAGAAGAATTAAGATTGGATTTATAAAATGCTCATAGATCAACACGAGCAGTGACTGATGTCATAACATATTGCACTTGATTAGCTAGCCTAAGACATGAGGTTGAACCTTGTTAAGAAGTTGGACTGACAGTCCAACTCTAGCAAGTCTGTCAATGTCTCCTACTGAAGCATGACATATGTAAGTGATAACTTACATTATGTGACAGAATATATTGAGACACCTTGGTGCGTGCTATTACATTCATGCAATGGCAAGAACATCAAGAATTTTGTGCACAGGTGCCAAAATGTATGCATGAAAAACACGTTTTTTTCAAAATCGAATGCAGGTCAAGTGCCACTAAAATGCATATTAAGCATGCTGGATGTCGAACGTTACGAAGGCTTGGCACTGATATTTTTCACTAATTAATTTGCTTCATTTTGTTCTCAAAAACTAATTCTGTGCCAGAGAGAGATCCTATTTTACCATTCGGCACGTAAAAAGTGATTTTAATAATGATCAATCAATACATTAGTGGTCAGGGTTATATTTTTATGTGGCTGATGTGCAGCACGGGAAAAAACTAAACATCTAGTTTGGTCTCTGGGGAGCTGTCAGTTTGCAGCAGTGTCTTGATGAAAACGCTGACAGCTGAGGCCACAACAATGTGGACTCATTATTCCACAATCACAATATTTGACCGCTGCCTCAATGATACAAACAAAGGCAGCTGCTCTAATGAAGCTGGGATGGAGAGTAGGGGGCGCAAAGGTTGTCATTTGAAATGCTGAGGCAATTGTTGCAGCTGCTGGCTCACAACTAACCCTGCTGTTACAGACAATTGGATTTTAACCATTTATTCACAAGTGGAGAAATGTTTCCATCAGGACAGGTCAGATTCTCCAAGTATTCAACAAGCTTAGCAAATGGAGAAGGGGAAGTGAGTGTAAGCACTCTACCCTCTCTTATACACACCATCAGTATGCCCTTTGGCAAGGCACCTGACCTTGTCAGCAGCTCTAGTGGATCCTGGTTGGTAGCTAAAAACAGAAAAAAACCTTTAATGCTTGACACCATCTGAGTGTGAATGTGTGTGATTGAGTGAGTGTGAACTAGGGTGGGGCTCAACAAGAGCACGTAGCCACGCTTTCCTCTCCTTTGCATGAATAAATGTGAAAAATAGCGCTGGTAGCCAAACACAGTGGCAGGGACGCTGCGCTGCCTTCTGCTTCCTCACACCTCCAGCTGCCTGCCCTCAGCTACAGCTATCCACTAACATGGCAATATCCATGAATCATCCCCCAGCACTGCACAGCGCAAAGCAATCCTCAGCCCTACAGTATCCCATCAATCTGCATTGGAGACACCTTGCTTTAGATTAATGGGAAGTGGTTACGGGCATGACACCATTAAGGCACCAGGCAGTTTAACATTTGTAGGTTGTTTAGATACATATACCCTGCTGCAGTCAGAAAGTCTGGACTGCTTCTTCACTGCCGAATGAACTTCATACTTACCAGGTTACACTTGTCAGTTAACATGTCCTCCTTCACTTCCCCTTAGCCACTAGCAATAGTGCTGTACAACAGTGTGTAAATGACCACCTGTCTGGCAAGGGGTAGGATACGAGGAAGGGTAGAGGATTTTTAATGAGGACCAATTTCTGAAAAATAAAAACCAATCTTAAAAAGACACCAAAAATGTCCAAAGGAAATAGTGAAAGCTCATGAAAGATACATACATACATCTTCTCACCCTGCTTTCCTCTTTTGAAATATATGTACAGAGCAGGGTGTATGGAAACAAACACAATGCTGCTCTCAGCTCTCTCTGGAGCTCTGACTGAAAGGCCTTGTTCACTTAATGAGATTGCAACACTGTGATTCTCAAACCTTGACAGGAGACTGTGGCAGCTTCTCGTTGAGCCTGTCCAACACTATAAGCACTTCTCTCAATTTCCTCTAAAGACTGGCTGTCGAGACTGCACATGGGCCTGGGTGCGTGGGGTCTTGCTGTCGCATACATTTTCTGCACTTACACAACTTTCAATGTGCGGGTACCTCGATATTTGTGACTAACTCGAGCTTGTACTAGCACCGACGGGTTGTACTGATGTGGCCTACAGTTTATGACAAGGTGGTTGCTAGGATAAAGTTTCTTCAACGTTGGGTTTAATCATGTGAGTGAAGCAATTTACTACAAATACTGTAAACTGTAATATCCAGTGAACTGCCATAGAACTGGAGTTGTCCTGAGGTGATCCAAAGGAACGAATCAAAGTGCTGAAATAAAGCCAGAGTTGAAGGGTGTCCGATAAAAGCCAGTTTGTGCTAGAAGAGAACTAGTTTGCACACTGTATCGCTTGACCAAGTCCGAAGACAACTGTTCGGTTTTCTGAACATCCAAACTCAAATACAGCAAAAGCGGCCGTAGTTTGATGCTGGGATAACGTTGCACATTTTCAGACAATCAGTCCCTGAAGACCAGAGACAAAAGAAGTTATCTAAAGAAGGACAAAAAGTGTTAAGGAAGAAGTTCAAACCCTGTGAACTTTCTTATCCCCACACATCTGGCCAATCGAAAATTATGACCATCTGATGGACTACACTGGTGACTCATTTTAGAGGTTTTCTTAAAGTTGACCACAGGGCAAACTCATAGCCTGGGGGACACATGGCCACCAAGGTGACCTGAATTTGGATGAACTAAAAAAAAGTGGTGGATGGAGGATTTCACCCTGACATTTACCACCTTTGTCTCACAGGGTTTAAAGGTTTTTTCAAACTAAAATTTTAAACTGTGTAACTCCTAGCTGACTGTTGAAAGGTGAAGTGTCAAAGTGGTAACAGAGATACATTTAAAAATCCTGACACTGCTGACAGACCTATGAGTAACTGTAAAACACTGGAGCATCACATTATGTAAATACAAGAACCCTTCCTGCTCGCACAATTCCCCCTCCAACAAAAAAGATTTCTTCAAAACACTTCCACATGTCCAATAAACAAATTGTCGTCTCTCGTCCAGACTCTCCTGTCTTCTTCCTCAGAGTCCCACAGACAGCCCTATTTTATCCACCTTCAGCAGCAATTAAACAGGTTTCCACAGTCACAGAGTGGGAGCAGGGAAGTCCCAAGGTAACCTCTACTTCACCTTTGTGAGTTGTACACACATGGGTGCACATACGCAAATGCACACACATACTTGAGCACATCTCCCCTATGTATCATGCGTAACATCCCTCCTGAACCCCCAGAGATGCAGCTTGAATCCTTTGTAGTGCTCATTAGGAGTGTTAAGTCCAGCATGTTTCTCTAATCTAATCAGCTCTGTATCTCGCTCACCCCCACCCCACCCCTCCTCTGCTAACGCCCCCTTCCCTACTCTTTATCCTCTTCATTTGTCAGCTTTGAAAGTAAGTGAGGGAAAGACACAGGAGAGTGAAAGTGAGTGAGGGAGAGGCAGAGATAGGGCGAGATTGAAGGGAGTCCTTGAGATGAGAAGGAGTCTCTAGGGGGTTGGCTTGGATTGGGAACTCGGATCAAGGAACATTCATCAGCAAAGGTCTGGGTGACACAAAGTTGTGAGAGCAGCGTTTCTTTGGGAAGCACAGATTGTTAGTTGATAGTTTCGGGGGAATGGGACTGTACCACATGGACCACTACCATGGGAAACAAATGAAAGCCATGAACGAGTCCATCAAGGTTCCTCTCCATCTCACGTGAATAACATCTTCTAATCCCCAGTTCCTCAATAAGCCTTTGATAAGGGAAGGAATTTATAAAATGGAGACATCACTAATTATCCTTCACTTTGTCTCCATTCACATCAAAGTCTGAATCGCAAACCCAATATTGATGACCCTATTGTTTTCCTATTGTTCGTTGCAGAATTACAAGAACAAAAAGAACTTTTGATTCCTCCACACCAGGTTTAAATCACATGGCTGCTTCAAATAGATTAATCAGAGGCAGGAATAGATGTGTGTGTTTGTGCACAGTGTCAGACTTGCAAATGAAGATTGTCAAAATAGGTATGAGGCACGAGACCGCAGCTGTTTGCTAAAGAGAACAGACAGATGAGTGAGGAAGGCAGAGAGAGAAGAGACAGAAAGGAAAAGAGAGTGCGAGAGCGACGGAGAGGAGAGATAGAGAGTGAAATCCGTGGGAACAGAAATACAGTTGCCAATTTCCTGTCGCCGACAGGCAGCAGTGTTGACAATGCCGGTTGACAGCCAGCTTCCCCTGGCCGCCACCCATTCATTCTGTATTGTAAATAAACAGTTTAAGGGGAAATGTCAGCCGAGAGACGGAAGGAGCAGCTCCGGCTATAATATCTCTTCCCTTTTCTCCTCCCTGCCGATGCAGCAAGCCCAGTTGCCGGGCAAGTGACGGACGTGGTGAGTAATGAGGATGGCACACACAACCTGCTCTGTTGGGGCTGACAGTAACAAGGGCTGACGCCATGGCGTTTAAAGGTCCCCAAGGCCTTGCGGTTTAAACCCCATGCTTACATGATCTACTTTCCCACTGTGCATCTGAAATAGATCTCGCCGTGACCTATAAATGCGACTGATCACGGGGAGATGGGGCGGGAGTCGGAAAATGGATGGCGGCCATGTTTTGGTCTAAATGGTGCAGTCATGGAGATGATAAAGATACTTGGACGCCTACAGCAAGACTCTCAGATGATAGAGGGAGACAGCTCCAGGAGGGTTCATGACTGTCCCTGTGCAGCTAAAATTGGTGGTCATTATGACCCAAAAAAGAGAAGAGGAAGGCAACAGTTGCTCTGTGACTAAGCCAAGCCAAATCTGTGTTGAATATGAATAGTTTGCCTTGAGTCACTTTTTAGAAACAGGGGCCAAGGACATTTTACAGATGACATACTGCACCACATATAAAATATCCCCCTTCTGCTTCATAACTTACATAATCTTCAAAATGAGATCAACATGCTTTCATCACGATTGAGTCAAGCATGTAAACAGATGTACTGAGTGAAAAGGCATGCGGGGATGGAGAGAGTGAGACAGGTTTTTCCTGCCAACTACTTGTCTCGTGCCCATTCCTTGAGGCCAGGCAGCCACGCGGGCAGCTCATGCAACTCCCTAATTGTCATGCAAAGGTAGTTTGCATTGGTTCAGGGCTTGTGGCTCTTCTTGCTGAACATTTACTCTGCAGTGGCTCCCACCAGCACCCGTTCCTCTTACCTGGTTATCAAATCAGGCAGCTGGACATCAAGGAACAGGCACACCATGCTGTAGTCCCTCATTTCATTACAGTTACTTCAATAAAAGCATCCGCTTGCCGCTGATGCCTGCCACTCTCTACACAGTCATGGTCTTTTTTTGAGAAACACATTAGCATGCATTGTCTCGGCTCTGAAACGCTCTTTTACTTTATAAGTGGAATTTGTCGGTTTATGTTTACAGGTTAGCATTAATCATCACATCTCTGTCACCACCGAAACAGAGACACAGACAGACAGAAGGAAGCACAATTGAACACAGCGTGAGTCAAACACAGCATGTCAGTTCCAAACAAGGTGGGAAATGAGCAGCAAAATGATTACTTTGTTTACTCGACCAGCCATTTTTTTGAGGTTTCTGTTCTTTTGGTTTTTTTGTTCTATTCTGAAAATCTATTTGTCTGGCTAGACAGTGAAAGCATCTGGTGAATCGGGAAACCAGCTGCCACTGTGGCAAAACAAGTCAGCTTGCTGTCCTGGTTCCAAGACATCTAACATGTCTAACTCCCAGCATAAGATTCATGGAGAACACACACCAATGTTAGAAATGATTTATAAGCTAAATGATTGAATAAAAAGGCATCGCGTTGCAACCAGCATTCTACTACTGAACCATTTCAACAAAGTCAAATTCATTCAAACAGCTTGAAGGCAACCAGGTGCTTTTTCCAGATAAATACTGCATGCTGTCATGGGGGGTCTGATGTTTACAGACTAGACTTTACCAAAACTTTTTTTTTAACCTCCCAGCTGCAGCTGCTGAAGCACCCAAACTCACACCGGCTGCTATCTTTTATAGATTTTTTTAGAATTGGACCTGAATTTTAAGTGTGGCTGGTCTAATCAATAGCCGAAATCTTCATCAGAACAGAAACTAAACTTGTCTGAGAATAGCCAGAAGGCCTGTGCTATTTCATAGATAAATATCAGCTGCTGTCAGAGGGGAGTACGTTGTTTACACACTCTGGCTGGGAAACAGAGAAAGGCTAATGTTCAAACCTACCTCAGTGAGGAATATTCTGTAGCTGAACCTTCCCAAAGCTGATGTTCTTCACAGAGTGCATTAATTAGATTAGGACTATCTCAGAGGGCAGCTGAGAATACATTAATCAATACATATACCAGACATATTCCATTCTCTTTAAAGGCTGATGAATGTCTGAAGGCTTGCTCCTCTTCTGCTAACAACTGTATCTGAGGAGCTGCAGCCACAGACCGAGACATAAATCTGAAAATGCAACACTTGCTTCATTCTTTATATTTACACTCTATCCTTACAGGCGTATCTGTAAAACTGAAGGAGTCAGTGTAACAAAAAATGCTTTTTATATGCGTCCTTTAAGGTTATATTACATTTTTGGGCCAAAGTCCACGCTCTCTTGCCACACATGCAAACATGTATTGATTTTGCAGGTCTTTACAATCCTCTCCTGACAGCTTCACCAGTGTCACAAATAAACAATTCTGCCCGAGGCCAATAAATGACAGCCACGTCTCACAATGAGGCTCCGATTACACTGCATGCCTATTTGGAATCCTATATGACAGAGAAAAAGCATGACATTTTAATAGCTTCAGTCAGAAACTTTCTTGTCAGATTTTACTATTATGACATGTCTGTCACTGGCATAATAGCTCCTTTCCAAAGCAGCTTTCATACCTAATCAGAAAATCATCTCATGCTGGGTGGGTCAAAGACTAAGAGACTAAAACCCACAGTGGAAAAGCCAGGTTTAACACTTCTGATCAGTCTGACCTTTACGGAACAATTCTGTTACACTGTTCCTCTTTTTGCACACTGCACGGCACTTTTTTTTCATATTTTGCAGAAAAAGAAAAATACACAGATATAAGTAACTGCATACTTTCCTAGTAAAATACCATGTAGTTTTCCATTTTGTTTTGTTAACTTAAATATTTGAATGTCAGTTCTTTGTGTGTCGTAAAGTGGAACTTGAACCTTGGGTGGCAATGCAGAGGTGGTGACAGTGATTGGAAAACTTTTCATTTCCTGGCCACCAATCAAAAACACCGGCAAGGGCTTTTTTTTTTCTTTTTTTTTTTTTTTAAACCAAAGAGTATTAGATAAGACTTTCTTTGGTAGCTTATTGTATAGCATATCATCTAACAGTGTTTGGTTGGTGGTTGCTAATCTAACTTTGCTCATACCCTTCCTGTGATCTGTCTTATGAAAAACAAGATCTCAGCTTCGGACGGGAAATCTGTCGACGTGCAGCTTTGGAACGCTGAACACCAACGGGGCATAAAACAAGTTGATTGGCGAAACGGCGTATAGTGCGTGAAATCACAGCTTGTGTTTCGAAATAGTTTGCTGTTATGTGTAATTTGGGGGGAGTCATTTCAAACACTTTGAAATAAGTGCAGCATTTGCAGGAGCCTGTGATGTACCAGATGCCATGAGATAATGCTCATGGGACCACTGCTGTGTCATTTGGTCTGACTAAAAGAGGCTGAGCAGAGTTAAAGCTCAAGCGAGTGGCATCTGTGAGTTCACATCGTGTCCTCCAACATTAGGCGGATAATTGGCAGCTACCCTGGTTGATGCCAATATCTTGTTTTTACCATCCATACGGCTGAGTACGCTGGGAACCTCTCCGCACTGCTGTGGGTTGTTTTCAGTAGTAAGCATGTGCTGATGCAGCCCTCAGAACTCATTTTGTTTTTAATCGCTCAGGGAAGTTATAAGTATTTAAATGCTTTGCAGAAAAACTGGCTGCTATGCTCTGTGTGCTCTATCCCTACCTGGCATGGCATGGACCAGGTCGCCACACAGCACCATGAATCTTGGCTTGGGTCTGAGCTGGTTTACAGCCTCCACAGCCAGCTTGGTGAGCTCGACCTCCTCGGCCCACTCCTCCCCTCCACCATCACAGTCGCCGTCCCTCCAGGCCTTCATCAACCCCAGCTGGGGGTCTGCAGCCTGGATGAAGCAAAATGGTCCCGTCCACTCACGCTCTGCATCTGGAACAAGAAGAAGCGAGGATGACTTAGCAGCTGTTGACATAAAGTGCTGGTTCATACCACGACCACAATACAGTAACACTCTTTTGCAGCTTTACACGTCATTTAGCCAATGGATCCAAATAAGATGTCAATTAATTAAAGCTGTACTGATTAATACATTTTATATTGACAATTACTCAAATTACATCGTGTAACATAGAGGGTGAAACACCAGAGTCAGCAGTTCTTCTCTGCTTTCTCTAGTTCTAGCATTTTAGTATCTTTCAGCTTATTGTTTCTGTTTCACCCACCATATACTGTTTTGCCATCTCACCAACCTCACTTCGAGACAAGCAACTCTCTTCAGCAAAAACCTCTCTGATAAACTCTCCGTACACCTTTCGCCCACCACCAAACTACTGACAAACAGAATTAGCGACTTGCTGGTGAATGTAGTGGAGCGTCAAGCTGCGGGAGAGCCAGAGCAGGAGCTGCTGGAGAATTTAACAGAGATGAAAGGAGAGCGAATATTAGACTCAGATCAATCAGGGGGCCGACAACACAACTCTTAATGTATGAAATGAATGATAGCTTTGCACTGTGTCTGCTGAATGAGTAAACAGACACACTCACCATGACACCTACATTAGGTGATAAAATATCAGTGTTGTGTTTACAGCTGCTTGTGAACTGCTCTTAAGGAGAAAATGTATTTATGATGATGTAATATTTTGAAAAGTATTGCGGCATTAACCAAATCTTACATTTAATATATTACTATGGGTCACAGTTGGTGAGGAAGTAAGTAAACGCACTCACTTTCGAAGCTGGGCAATATATTGATAATGTGATATAGACTAAGTATCATCTCAGATTTGGGGTATCGTAATATTGTGATATTGTTATGACGCTAGATCATAATTATGTAAATAGCATTTATACATGTGGTGCCGGTCCTTCTTGGCCTGGGGGGGGGGCATTAACCCTGCTGGTGCGTACTTTAAAAGAGTCAACTGCTCCAGAGGCCGGTGAGTTTCTTCCAACCTGACTGTGCTGAGTCATTTTTTCAATAGTGTTATACTGAAACTGTGTTTTATGGACTGCACGTTGTCGCGGCACATTGGGTCATCCTTGGGAGTGGGGAAAAAGGGGAGCCACGTTTATGTCATGCTCAGGTTTTCCCCTAGTCCTGGGCATATAAATAAGTCATGAGGGTTGTTTTCTGCAGTTTTTTTAAATGTGATTTTTCTGAACTTGCCAAACTGTTGCAGCTGTACTGTTATGTGCCGTGGCCATTACACCCACAGGTGATTACTTGCATCCCTGCAATCTTGTTGCAATATCAATATTGAAGTTAATGATCAAAACTATTGTAATATTTAATTTTGTCCACATTATCCAGCCCTATCTTGACAGGAGGACAGCGGGAACAGCAGTTAATATGGATTTACATTAATATGTAGAGCCACGAATATATGTTGTTATTTAAGGCGTCACTTCACGTATTAATTGAATTTTAATTAATTGAATGTGACCAGATAACTTCGCTTAGATTTACACAGCTTTCATCAGCAGCCGACCTCTTGATACAACTCCCGGGTATTAACTTCATATTCTGGCAGCATCTGAACATTTTCGTTTCAAGATGTTTAGGTCACTGGATGCCTGCACGGAACACTGCACATAATAGTGAGCAGAAAACATAAAAGCTTTCGGGATTAGGTGTCATCACAGCATTAGTCATTCAGCGGTATGAGGCCTGCTGTGAAAGCTTCATGTAGAAGCCTCATATTCATTCTTGGAATGAACACATCACTTGATTAGCTGGAAAGAGCTGTGATCAGGATTTAGGACTGGGAATTGAAGAGGGGGTGGGGGGTGGGGGGGGTGTAATGTACAGCCTTTTGCTAAAGCTGTACATGCCCACTCCAAGAGTAACCAGCGCTAAATAATTAACAAACAGCTACACATTGGAGCATGAATGAACAACAGAGAACAAGTGTTTTACATAATCCTGACATTATGTAACGGAAAGGCCTTACAATGTAATCGCTCTCCAATATTCATTAACAATACAAACACTTCCTGGCTTTCCATGTAAAGAACGGAAGCAGACACTCGACGCGGCTTGGCTGATGGTAATGACAAGGTTTGACATGGAGGACACAAGAGCAAGCCCGGCAAAGTGATATGGAAATGGAGTCCCCTTGTTGCCCACAAATGGACAGATGCTAAGAGCAGGTGTAAACAACAGCTTTCTGCTCCACTCAGTTAGTTTCCGGAGGATGTGGAAGCAGTACTGTAGTTATGCGCTGCTGTCACTGTGGAGAGTCATCTGCATCTGCATTCTGCACAAATCCCCTCACTCACACTCAGCGGGCGGCAGCTAGCTGTTCAGCATCCTCTGTGTTTAACATGCTCTCCATGTATCTCTCCCCCAAATGAGTTTATGATAATTCAGTCCTCCAGAGAAACGCAGAGCAAAGATAGGAAAAGAAAGAGCGCCAAAGAGCGCCTTGCTCCTGGGAGCCAGATGAGTAAAAGCTTAGCAACGATCCCCTTGTTATAATTGACATTTATCAAACCACAAAGGGGAAACACATTCTCCTTTTATGATTATCATCACAGTCATCTCTTCAATCAAATTACTTCATAATGCCTTCAGTCCAAACTAACCTCGCCTTGACTTTAACGTGTGACTACACAGAGAGGACTGCTGATGAATTTTGAATTTTGAACAGCTGCTGTGACCAATGTAGTAGGAAAATGAAGTTTCCTGCCATGGTTCTGCTCTGACTTTATCTAAATCTATGACAGCCCCTCAGTATTTATTTCTTGAGAGAATGCAGACTTGTCAAGGCTTTCACAGCACATTTTGACTTTATGCAGCTCAGCAGAATAGCCTCTAAACCCTGCCCCAGCCTTATGAGAGCTTGCATATGGAAATTATTACCTAGCAATACACACCTGGGTAAGCTGCTCTTCTTAACAAAGGAATACTTTCAGATCACACTGGCAGGGTGCACATACAGTACATACACAATATGGAAATGTGCATGTACCCCCACGTGCATGCTGGCACTGCTCCTCAGTTCCTGATGTCTGCAAAGATCTCACGAAGCTGCAGGGCGCACTCACACAAATCCTGCAGGCTCTCTGTTATGCTGAGCATACTTTACTGCGCAATGTCTCTCTCTGGAGTCAGATGTGTGAACTCTTTCACAAATAAAAATGAAAGAGGGGGGGGGACACACACACACACACAAGGACTTGCAGAAGCCAGCAAAGCTCCCATGACAGCAGATAAGGGGCTGCGCTGGTCGGGCCGCACAGATTTCTCAGGTGGCAGATGGTGCGCTCAAAACAAAATTAATCATCATTTGCACAAGAGGGTTTGCTTTGTAGCAAATAATAAAAGACTGAACATTTCAATTTTTTTCCCCCCTCACGTTCGCCTATAACATTACAAGCTGGTTTCCAACAGTAGGCGCTAATGAACTGCATAGACATTAAAAGGTAGGAAGCAAGTTGGTGTGATGACTAACTGGTTTGTATCCATAAATATCTTGACGGCTAAACCACAGACGTTAGGGATTAAACGATTCAAATTCATTTAGTCTACTTGAATAAGGTCTGCTACGGTAACATGGTAATTCAATTTGCCCTACAGCTTCTCGAAAATGCAGAACTGTGGTTAATCGTTGCTGTAACTTAGAGAGAACCCTCAGACTCAAAGTAAAGAAAGAGGAAGTTTGAAATTTTTCGCCATCTTTTGGTAAATTGTCAGCACCTTTTCCACGTGGCTTTAAATGATAATGGTATTCTTGTTTTGCTGCTCTAACATGACTGTAACGCTGTTAACCAATGAGCGCACAACACCAAGTTACTCGTGCGCTTTTATTTTGTAAACACCAGCTAGCCGGCTAGCTACGCAGCCTTGCTCTGGCTGACAGCGGTATTCAGACAAAGCTACACAAGAGCTGTCATGTCCTTGTATTTGCTCTGTCGGCGCATTAACCTGCAGCAGAACAACAGCAACTAGGGTAACAGCCAAGTTACAGGGAGCGTTAGCCTCTGCGTTAGCCTGTAAGTTAGCTAACCAGCGGGGCTAAGGAAGCTAACGGCAGTCTGATACCTTCAGTCAGTCCGCTGAACGTCCGATGTTTAGCCCTGAGAAAGATGTCCCCACTCTCAGCCATAAGATCCAATGGTTAAAGAGCTGTCCGGGGGAACTAGAGTGCGACTTGTGAGCCGGTCAGAGAGCGTCCGCACTGGTTTGTTGTGTAGCTGTCGGGTGGCCCCAGCTGTCTATCGGTGCCTATCGATGGTCGATTACACAGCCTGTTTGTAAATCTGTGTGCCTTCAGCTGCAGCGGCCCCCAGCGAGGCTGCAGCACACAGTCTGTCCGAACACAGACGTTTACACACAGTATCCGCTCTGACACATTCACACCCCAAATACCAGTCCAGTCACATCCTTTAATATTTGTTGTTTAAATGATGTAAAGTCGCCAAAATATGTTAAAAAAAACATATATTTACCATTTTTTGTTTAGCAATTCTTAGACTACACCACAGGGAAACCCAGGAGTTACTGTGGCTACTGTGAGTGGTCTGAAAAGGAACACAAAACGCTAAATTATTCTGTTTATTTGTAATTTAATTAATTTAATTCAATTAATTGATTCATTCATGAATAAATGGATACACAAAACTGTTTTATTCTCTTAAAATGAATGAACATATAAACGACCATTTAAACCAGGTGTTGTACTCCTCAGCATACACAGCTCCCCAAGGATAACTCTTTATGAACGGAATCAATTTGGATTTTGTGATCGCCCACAGCTCCTTTTTAACTGAAAGGGGGAGACCTTGGAAAGAGGCTGCAGTCTAATTCAAAATTCAGCATGATCCATCCATCCTCGTCCTTTTTTCTTTTTTTTTTACCTGTCTGGAGAAAGAGCCAACCATGGGTGCTTCATATTTTTATTTGAGTGGGTATTCGCTCGCAGTCGCTGCATTCAGGCAGTTCAAACAAGCCTGGAGGTCTTTCAGAGGTCTGCTTTTTAACACAAAATGAATCAACACAGACCAACCGTGCTCCGGGTTTGAACGGGCTGCGCGTGTTTTGCAGGTGTGGAATCTACACGGCCGTGCTTTTCATTCCGGAGAGTTTTGCCCACACCCTCCTCCTATTGTTCGCTGTTTTTGAAAGAAGAGAATGACATTATGGGAACGCGCTGAAATAAATCTGTGCCAAACATCATGTGCCTGTTTTTCAGGAATAAACTTGAGTTATTATTTGGTAGTGTCTTTTAGTCGCGAGATACCTTTTAAGTAAAGGTCTCTGTGAGAATTACGAGCCCAACTGCTTAAGAACCCCCACTGTTTTGTAGAAAGTTTCCAAGAGATCTGGGAGGCATTACGTCCCGGGGCCACATCTTTGGAGATGCTTTAGAGGCTCTGCCAGCCGCTGCTTATTGTATCACTTAAGCTACTTGTGATGTCAGGATTTCTTAAACAATGGCAACCCACGAGTGAACACGAATAAAGTGAAGAAGAAAATTTGGGGGGAAAAGGCTCCCACGCCTTTCCTCGATGACAAAACAGAATAGTGATGTGCGTATTCCGGGGCTTTTATCATAATATTTCACAATAAAGGCTCTCTCTCTCTCTCTCTCTTTCTTTCTCTCTCTCTCTTTCTCTCTCACTCACTCTCTCTCTCTCTCTCTCCTCAGCCCTCGCAGTCTCACTCCCTCCCCACGTTTTTCCTCCTCCTCTCCTTTTGCGCACCAGGTTCTCCCACCCTCGCCTCTTCAATTCGCTCACTGCGCTCTCATCCTCGGCGCGGCTTGTGTCTCTGCCTACTCCTGTGCGTAAGAGCGCACCGATGGATATGTAAAGCGATGCACTCCTGAAAACGCGAAATCTGCGCCTGCAAATGCCTTTCTGAAAAAGGCGTCTGGATGCGCAGCAGAGAGCGCGCGTCGGAGAGGAGTTGATTAGATTCAATCAAGTTCATTCCACGGAGATTGGTTTTGTTCCGAGCGAGTGTTTTCTTTTTTGGATGATGATATGTTAAGAAAGATGTTCATCAGCGCGGATGACGGTGCGTTGCTATTTGGATGTGTGTTCCTGGACTTTTCAGCGTATCATGACCGTGCGTCTTTTCCCCACTCTCCAAGTCTTTTTGTTTCCGCGTGAAGTTGAACGGAGGAGAAAGCACGATGAGAGGGAAATACTTTCTCCTCGGCTTCTTGTTGCTTAAACTTATGGCTCTCGTGTGCAAGGCTGACGGGGAGCCAGGACTGCTCGGGGGATTCGTAATGATCGCCACCTCCAACGGCTCCAAGGAGGAGGAGACCGCGTCCGAGGAGACCCCGCACACGGAGGACAAATGTCGGGGTTACTACGACGTGATGGGCCAGTGGGACCCGCCGTTCATCTGCAAAACGGGCAATTATCTGTACTGCTGCGGCACCTGTGGCTTCCGCTTCTGCTGCTCCTACAAGCACTCGCGGCTCGACCAGAGCACCTGTAAAAATTATGACACTCCGGTGTGGATGAAGACCGGGCAGACTCCCTACAAAAAAATGAACAAGATGCACGACAGCACCAAAGACAAGACGAACTTAATTGTTTACATCATATGTGGAGTAGTGGCCATTATGGCTCTTGTGGGGATTTTCACCAAACTGGGGCTGGAAAAGGCGCACCGGCCTCAGAGAGAGAACATGTCCAGGTATAAGTCTGTCCCTCTCGGTCTCTCTTTCTCTCCCTCCCTCCTTCTCTCACCCTCTCACTCCCTCACTGCCTCTCTCAGTGCGCTTGTTTACAAAGAGACTTGCAGTAGTAGCCTACGCACGCACTGATCTGGAGCGCGCAGCGGCTCGTTCCTCTGTTCATCTGCCTTTGTGCATCACACAAGTACATAATGAGGACACAGGGAAACACAACAATATAACATTAACAAACTACCACTTGCTTAAAATGCATTAGGCGTATTACATTTCATACACAGGCTGCGGTTTCTGGGCAACCAGAGCAACTTATGTCATCGTCTGTACTGAGACTCTTTATGATAGTGCACGCTCTCTCCACTCCAGTCCATCTATCCATTGTGGTATAGCATAACATTACGTGAGCTACTCTCCTCTGATCAGGCGGGGGCGGTTTCTTTCACTGGAGTAAGGCGGCACTGCGCTCCATTGTGGCTCCATTGTGTATCTGTCTGAGTGGAGATCAGTGAAAAATGCTTTCATATCCACCTTCATAGTGGAATCTAACAGGCAAGAGTGAGTACAGTGGCGGCAGCAGAAGCAGGACAAATGCCACCCAAATATTCAGCATTCATCAGGGAATCCCATTTTCTTCCACTTAGCTGCACCTCACAGTTTCATGAAAGGATGCTGTACAGCAGTGCAGCCCAAGTGAATAATTAAATTATCCACGTTATGCACAGTTCCTGATGTCTGCAAGACTCATCCATCACTGCCTCTCTGTCTCTTTCTATCTCCGCGCTCTCTCCTCTATTCTGTCTGACAGGGCCGTTGCCAGTGTGCTGCAGGGCGGGTGTCCAGGTGAGCAGTATCGAGGGGAGGAGGCCCTTGGGATGCATTCTCAGCACTTTGTTTCCAGGGCCACAAACCTCCGTGAGTTTTCATTTTTTCCTTTTGCTTTATGTTTCTGGGAGTTTTGGACAACTCATCGCTGGCTGAACTGTGCGTAGAACTTAGAGCAGCATATGGAGGTGTGGGTGGGGCGTGTGTCAGCAAGAAAAAACTGCTGATTTCAAAGCGGCCTCGGCACGTCCAGAGAAGTCATCTGGAGTGATGTAAGTGTGCGTGAGGTATGGGGTCATGTCGCTTTGCTCAGGTGGACTGAAGGGTTTAATATCAGGTTGATGGTGCGTAGTCAGAAAGTCCTTGGAGATACAGTATGAACGCAGGGAGAACACACACACAAACATCCCTGCAGGCGTGTTCCTGTTTGCTTTCAAATGACAGCATTGGGTTTTTTTGTTTTATCTTGCACCGGCCAGATATCCATCCATTTCATAACACACTCGGAAGAGACGATCCGCCTGCCTTTTCTACAGCTTTTCACATCCAACCGTTATTCACTGTTTTATTTTGGTTCGAGCCCACATGATATAATGAGAGAGAGAAAAAGGGAAGTGGGAGAGTGCGTGTGTGTTCGTGTGGTGCGTGTAGGGGGATTGGCGGCGGGGGGGGGGGGGTTGGGAGTTTGAAGGGTGGTGTTGGTGGTTGTGAGGGTAGAACACAGAGCGTATGAATGCCATCTATTTCTGCTGCGTCCCGTGGGCTGCTACAGCACCGAGCGTCTTTGTGTTTTAACACCAAAGATCAAACAGATCAGAAGGAAACATGCACACACACACACACACTCCGATATGTGCAGGCCAGACATACAGTACACACGTATGTCATAATCACATTGAATGAGTCTCTGCACAACATTAAGATTCGCCTAAATGTGTGAAACCAATCTTTACTTTTATAGCAAAGAGCAGATCTAAGAGCAGATCGCCTTAAACAATATGTTTGACACAGTGACTGCACTCACACTCGTCCTGTCAGGGGACTGTCTTTCCCACACTACTTCTTTTACTATCGAGCTCTACATGAATGGCCGCTTGTACACCTGGCTTTGCGCATAGAAACACACTCTCTCTTGCCGTTTGTGACTGCATGTCATTCCTTTGAAAATACATTATTTTCACCAGGTTATATGGTGTGGTGTTGAGTTTGTAGCCCTTGTTGCTGGAATACCTGGAACAGTTAATATTTAAGCTTTAGGCGTTAAGAATTTTGTTCCTATTGGTGTCTTTCTTTCACTTGGGTTGAGAAACAAACCACGTTTTTGCCCCTAAAAACAAGTTTAATTAAAGCCAATCCTGCCTCTGCACCCCTTGAATTTCATATAAGTACCAGTAATGTCCCCAAATCCCCAAATCTGTCCCTAAAAGTTCCATTTTCTGTTCGGTCACTCGGTCCACAGTAGAGTGCATCATCAACAGCAGGCAAGCGAGAAATTCTGGGAGTTTTGGGAGCTACAACAGACAGGAAGTGTACATGTAAGGAAGTGTTGGAGGTAGGTGGGTGGGTGGGGGGGGCTGAGTAACTACTTCTGTTTGCGAGAATGAGATAAATATGTAATCCTACAACAGCTCCCCTGGCTAACGACAAGGTGACATAACCCTACTCAGCATGAAGCACTACGCCCACAGACACCATCAACATCATGAGGAGAGCGCAGCTCGTGGAAAGGGGGAAAAGAAAGGTCGCGTCCATTAAAATGGTTTGGTTTCTGATGATGGGGTGGAGGAGGGGGAGGGTCTACGTCTCAAAGAAGTGCGACCATGAGGAAACAAATAAATATTTTCAGTAGGTGTTGGGGTCTGCTTGAGTCCTTTCTTTTCTTGCCTCACCGTGGGTGCGATGAGATAACAGGGTGGCCTATCACCTGAGTGGCTGGGAGGACGCTGCTGTGAAATAGCGATTATTATTTGCAATGTGCACCATGCTCCAGTGAACCCTCTAATCCTCAGGCTTGTGGGTGATCATGTGGAATGTTATTAACCTCTGTGATCTGGCAGGATCTTCCCCGCGACGGCTACCTGATTGGTTTAACGCTGCGTTGCATTGGTTTACGGGTCCCTCTGCAAGGCGATTCATCACGGTGCACGGGGGGTTGAAGAGGAGGGGGCTGGCTGGAGAGGAGACGAATTAGATATGGATTCGCTGGATATGGACATGTTATTCTTGTTTTAAGTGATTAACGGAGGATAAATAGACGAGATGACTCTTCATTCAGCAAAGGGCAGGGGAGGAAGGCAGAGAAGGAGTGGGAAGAGGGAGACAATTGCAATGTAAAGATGGGGTTATACGGGCCACCGTATGTGTGCACAGGCTGGTGCGCATGAGGGACGTTCACTCAGAGAAAGTGCAGGATTGTGCAGGGAAATCTATTTTTAGTGCAAACCACATATTGATTATAGCTTATGGCCAAATTGCCCTATTGCTGGCATCAATTAATCTGGTATGGCAGGTCTCGGCTGCTTATACAAAGGGGAGAAACTCCTCTGGGCCTTGTGTGACTGTCAGTCAAAGAAGGCTGTTTGTCTGTAAAGGAATCACTGATGACCACTGCTGCTTTATCATTTATACGGTTTTCCCTCAAGCACTTTATTCAGTGTATTTGTCAACAGAGAAAAAAAAAAACCCCACATTCCCGATCCATGCTTTGCTGCGTCTTGATAATTCATTATCGCATGTGCCACACAAGAAAGAGACGCGCAGCATCCATTAGTAATACAAAAGCCGGCGGTTTGTGTTTGTTATGTCGTGGGCCCCTGTGCATATCCAGCGAGGGCCCCCGCAAACCTACTGCATATTAAAAACTGACACTTTGGTTGCTTTGTGAACCAGAACCAGCCTGCCCAACGGCCCCCAGGTGGGCCCGCTGGCAGACTTTCATGTCATCTCGAAACCCAAAGACTTTGTTTGAATCCTTAAAAGGCTGAAAATCAAGTGTCTTCCTCACTTCCAGCATCAAAGGGCTGAAGAGACATAGAAGGGAGTGATGGAAAGGAGAGGAAAGTGGGATTGGTGGAGGGAAAGAGAACAGTGGAGAAAATCACCCAGAGGATGGCATGATGGCATGATGTCACATGACAAAGTCTGTAAACTGTGTGAGCTACAGTTTCAGCACTAGAACCTTGAAGTCTGTAGTGTGTCTTAAGTGTAACTGTCAGGCAGCGGCAGCTAATCTCGTGGTCACTACACTGTATAATCTAATGATGAAGTTAGTTTTTAATTGGAAAATAGTATTTATCCTTGTGAGTTACTACACTGAACACTTCCTCCAGACAAATATTGGACTTCTTAGTCCTGTAATTGTCATTTTGGGTATCACACTAAAGAGCTTTAGGTGGGCAGCACTATTAGTTTTATTAAGACAAAACACACACAGCTACACACGCTCTCGCACACACACATATGCGGCACTCTGTATTCACAACTCAATTCACCATTTGCAGGCTTAATTACCTCCCCAGCAGTTATAATCTTTTCCTAAACATTCTGAGATGGGAAGGATGAAATTTTAATAGGTAATTGCTTCGGAGATTGCACAGGCACGAGAAAAGGCCCTGTCTGCAAAACACTCCTGCTCCGCCTTGCCACTGCGTGCGTGTGTACAAGCGTGTGTGTGAGTGTGAGTGATGATGTATGTGTGCGTGCATTGCGTAAGCGTGTGTGTTTGTGCACGGTGCAGGCCTGTCAAAAGGAGATGTGCATATCCTTCGTTAAAAGTAGGTGACTGTGTGACCTTGTCTTCCCAGCTGTCATCTGAGCCGTCAGTGTGTCACATCTGATTGCAGAGTGTCAGAGCGGAAAGAGGAGCTCCGGCTTGCGAACCTACACACCGCGGCACAGGCCGCAGAAAGAAGCAAAGAGATGCTGTGGAAGAGAAAATGACAGAGCTGAGTTATCTGTGAGGCGTCACTCCAGCTCCAGCTCCGTTTGAAGCTCAGCTTCTGTCCGCTTGTTCAAACAGGCAAGAAAGCAGGTGAAGCTGAGGTTCCATCCCTTAGTTTGTCTTTCAGGCTCATAGCTCATTGGAGCGACAGTCAAGCTGCTGCCATATCTACAGCGAGTTTTCTTTTATCCAAACCACTGGGGACAATGTTTGTTTTGTTCCATTTTACTTTACATTCACACTGCGTAGAGATCACACTGCCTCGTAACATGTTTATTCACCATTTTCATTCACGATCATTCACACTTACAGGAGTAGTTTTACATTTTTTGGGAAATATACTCATTTACTTTCTCACTGAGAGTTATGTGAAGAAGATTGATCTAACTTTTCATATCTGTACACTGAATATGAAGCTACAGTCCGCAGATGCTGAGCTTACCTTAGCATAAAGACTGGAAGCAGGGGGAAAAGCTAGCCTGGCTCTGAAAACAGCTAAAGTTAAACGGCTAAAGTTTCGTTATTAATAGGTCATATCTTGGCCATGTAACCCACAAAACACACATACAGGAACGCACCCCTTATGCAACCCCAGTTTTTCATATTATTAAATAAACAATATATGTTAGCTAGCTGTTCCCCATGCTAAGCTATGCTAACTCTCCACAGACATGAGACTGGTGTCAGTCTTCTTGGCAAGAAAGTAAATTAATCTATTTCTCAAAATAACCATTTCTCTTTAAGCAAAACAAAGATGTGATATCTGTGATATCACCAGTGCCTCTTTGAGAGGGCATTTTAATTTTTAATATTATAGTTATGGGTTATAACTTTTAAAATAGATAAATTAGTTGCTAAGGCCCCACTGCTCTGACAAACGGCCACTAGAGAAATATATGTTAAGCTAAGAGACCAAACTAATCAGATTGCAGTCCGCATATTAAGCACATAGTAATTCTTCATCTTTTCTGCTGGCTGTCAGACATCAACATCTGTCTCCTCATCACACCCTGCATTAAAGATGATTTATTTAGTTTGAATAACCCATCACTCCTGAGATCACATTTCATCATCATGGTGCAGTCATTTGGTGCCACACAAGCTCTCGCATTGTTCTTACCATAGCAAAGGCATAAATCAGGCCACAGTGAGGCAAAAAGACACTAAGTCACAGGCTCAGATTCTCAGAAAGTGCCCAAGTGTCGCCTCCTCCTCTCCAGGGCCTCGTTCCTGCACCCTCTCTCTGCCTAATTATCTTAATGCGAGCCCCCCTCAGCAGCCCAAGAAGCCATTAGACTCCTGTTTATTGGGGCTCTGGGGCCACACAGCCTGCAAGCATTGACCAACGGCAGACATCCACTCAGATTAGGCTCAGAGGGAGAGAAGGCAACACAGTCTGGGGAGGGAGGGTGGCTGAGACTGAAGACTGGAAAGAGAAAAGAGGCCAAAAAAGATTTTGGAAAATGAGAAAAAGACAATCTGGAGAAGAAAGTGTGATTTTACCATACCTTCCTCTCTGAAATCCTAGCAAGCGACCCCGAGCTGCATCTCACTGGTGTTAGCTGCATCTCACTTTGTGAAAGGTAGGAGCTCATTCTGTGGACATTTAAAGGAATCAAACAGTTTATATTTGAAGGGCAGGGGGAGTGCAGCCCAGCCTTTTCCATCCATAGTGTTTTGCATCACCCAGTGTGTAATTTCCCATCTTGTCATTGTGGTGTTTTAATAAAAGAAGCAATAGGGACAGTGAATATCTTAACTTCTAATCAGCCAAACCTCCCTCCCTCGCCCTCCTCACGAATATTAATCAGTTCATTTACTCCCAGGAAGTCACATCTCGCATTTGACAGGTAATTACGTCTCTGACTGTGTGTGTGTGTGTTTGTCCACGTTCCCTTACGCGCTGGTCGTATACGCGCGTGCATGCATATGTCAAGCACATGACCTGCGGTGCGCTTCAGTGGAAGCCTGAGCGCGACGGGCAATACAACGTCCATCTATCTTCATCTATTTCACTCTCATTTACATTTGACTATCTGCAGTGATACAGCACTCGCAGGCAGCCATGGGATAAGCAGACAGACTTCCCATCTGTATGTTTGAACAGGTGGTTATCACCACTGGTTTCTAATTAACTGCTACACTGGCTCTCCTTAATCGACTATTCAAATTAATGAGTCAAGCCTTTTGCAAATATTAGGATTATTTTCTGTCGTATGGATTCAGACAAAAAAAATTAATTATTAATGAGGAAAACTCAAGTCTAGCGTGTTGTGTTTGAATTCTGTCTGCGTTAAAGTTTCGGGGGGGGGGGGCATTTGGCTCAACGCACGCATCCTTATATTTGTCACTGCAGAAGGGGAGCTATTGAGAAAACAGCCATGTTCCTTTTAGCAATAAGCTCAGTGTCTGTCAGACATACAGTGTAGCGAGCTGAGTCTCACAGTGGCATTATGAGGCTATTTAGGCCTCTTAACATGTAGCTGTGTTACGCTGTGAGAAATCCTCGGTAATCTGCAGCTATTGTCACAGTTTTTTCTTTTATAGTTTCTAATAGAAAAATTGAGCTCTAATCTTCTACTATATATATATATATATATATATATATATATATATATATATATAGTCCTGTGACTTCCCAGCAGTGTGCGCTCACAGTGAAGGCTCCCCATCTCAAGCAGTACGTCAGTGATTACCAACCAGGTGTACTTCAAACCCGTGGGGACAGATTGTGAACAACACCTGAACACTGCCGAGAGTGTGTGAAACTAGTTAGCGAGCGAGCACATACGTCCGTCTGAACAGCTGGCTTACAGTGATAACCCAATAAATGCTACAATTAGCAGTTAGTTGTCTAGATGATGCCACTAGTGGTGCAAACTTGACCAAAACCAATTGTAAGAATTTTGTTTTCTGAATAGATCTGTAACGATGACTGGCTGTGTTGGTAGTGGCTCTCATCTGACAGGGTCGCAGTACAAAACGGTAAGAACCCATGTAGTCCAGTTCCTCTCATTACACCTACAGTATTATATGAGCTGTGTGTTGGCCACTCATTTCTCCGCGCGTGTGCATTTTGAAAGTCTTGGCTTTCAAAGAGAACAGTCTGTTTTGGATGCACCGGCCAAAGCAACAGATCACTTCCCATGTCCCTAAGGTGGCGGCGGCTCTTTTTTCTTTGCTCTTCCTTATGCACACATATGCATACAGACACCAAAAGGCGCCCACACGTGTACAAGCTCGATATATACACACACACACACACACACACACACACACACACACGTGTATTCTGTTCCAGGCCTGGGTTTCACACAGCCCGGGGGCAGGCAGCAGATTTGCTTGGCTCGATGACTGATGCCACCAGCGATGTAAACTCACAGGCAGCTTTGTCCTGGGACCGCATTCGTGAAACACCACCCTCCATCCCCATGCACCATTCATGCCACCCCTCCACACGCACAAACACACACCTCACCAAACTCAGGGTGGTGCTTCTGGGAGAGCAAGCCCCACCTCTTGCTCTCTCTTTCGCCTGCAGGCTTCAGTATGGCCTGGCTCGCTCATCGCCCTGCCCCGAGGAGGTAGGCGCACATTGGCAGCCTTCCCGCCGCTCACCCTCCCATCCTCGTACTTACATATGGACACACACAAACACTGAAACACACAAACTCGTGGACAAGCTTTTGCGGCCCCCACCCCCCACCCATCCTGCTGGGCGCTGGCCCATAGATAGGGGACATGTGGCTGGGCGAAATGCGTCACGATGCTGGGCTCTCGCTCCGACAGATCTTGTGCCTGTCTGCCTGCCTGCAAATTACCAGCCTGGAACGACTCACAAAAACAGAGAAGGAGTTTTGTTTTCCACCCTTCTGATTCCAACAATCGCCCTGCTCTCAGCTCCCCTCGGCTTCCCGCCACTGTTGCCTTCTCTCTTGGCTTTTTCTTGTCTCTTATGGCAGTGGTTGGTTACAGAATTTGGTCCTCTTTATACTCCTGGTGTTGTTTTTGTTGTGGTTTTCTCGATGACATTTTCCCCTCAGAGTGTCTCTGTCTGTAATCATTTACAGTATATATATGCAACAGACTTAGAGGGCACAGATAAACGCGCTGAAGTTCTTACTCTGCACATATTTTGTGATGTGAGATTGAACAACAGATCTCCTTGGAGGATTTAAACCAGATTTGATTTTTTTTTTCTCTTCTTCAGGCGCTTTTCCTTCAGGAAAGGTCATCTGTTGTCTTTATTTATTTTGCCCACACATAACCTGACACTGTTACCGAGAGCTTCACACAGCCAGAACCATCCCAGTGTCAAAGAAGAGAGTCAAGGAGAAGACACTGATTGAATACGTAATGCTATCAGCGAGATTTCCAACTTCATTTCCAGCTTTAAAATCCTTTAAAGGGGCGATCCACTGCTCACTGTTGAACGCAATGATGACCCAGTTTCAAACTGTAGAATTATAGGAAAAGGCATGTTAAAAAATTCACTTATTTGCTTTTTTGTCAAAACTTAAATAAGAAAATCAACTTTGATGTCTGATATTAAATATGAAGTGACAGCAAGCAGGGGGAGACGCAAGAAAACAAGCAGAAAAGAAAGAGAAACTGCCATTTTTATACTTGAGCTTTTGTAAGAATTACACAAACAGGGCATGTCATGTTATCTAGCAATCTTTAGAGATGTTAGTATATTTTGTTAGCTTGTGGCAAGAGCCAGGTAAGCTGTATCCCCCTTTTTCCATTCTTTACGCTAAAAGCTAAGCTTGCCAACTTGCGGCTGCAGCTTCATATTTAGCCCTCAGACGGGAGAATGGTATCAGTGTTGTCAACTAACTCTCTGCAGACAGCAATATTTCCCAAAATGTCAGTGCATTTAAATATCAAACCATCCAAATCAACTTTTCAAACCGGTGCTATGGCGTAATCTACCTGTTTTTCCAGACGTGGAAACAGGGCTCATTGCACCAATTCCTGTTGATGCTAATATAGCTATGTGTTTGGGTTTGTCGCTTGGAACTATGATTGGACGCACCAGTCTTGAGAGAAACCAAAGTCGATGTCTCTGAAATAGTAAAATATCTTAGAACAAGTGTACGTGTTACCTAAAATCACTGGATGAGTCACAAGGAAAAAAAAAGTCTGTGAGGGGGAAAGTGAATGTGAAACACTCCTCTCTTATCAATAATTCCTGTTGAGGTGAACTTGAGCAAGATACTAAATCCTTAACAGTTACAAGTGTGCTGGGAAACTCCCAAAGTCTGTATGTTGCAGAGAAAATTCAAGCACAAGTTTGTTTAAAAGTGCTATGCATGCCATGGAGCCCTCCTGAATAAATAAACTAACGTAAATAAAGATTTATGTGCATAAGCAATGTCAAAGCCGCAAAACTGAAATGTTCTCATGCCAAAAGCAGACTCTTGTTGGTTTGGTGAACCTGTTGACTGAATATGGAAATTCAGATTGTTTTCCTGCCCTTCCATTGGTCCACCGTGTTTAGTCTCATGCATGTATGCAAATGCACCATTTCAGTACCTTCTCATCAGATCGCAGGCAGCAGCGTGGCACAGTGTTTGTGCACAAAGCAACTTAATGAGCTTCCTAATCCCAGCGGGCCTTACCTTATTGGAAAATCAGAGAGCCTGTTAATTTAGTTGGAAGCCCAGTAATATATGTAATATACAGTACCGTGCCTGTGATGATGCATTCAACTTTTAGTTAGGTCTATTATTGTGTGCGGAGCTCCTACACGCAGATTTAATAGTTCCCTTGTGTGACTACCCGCAGCCTATAATCATACAACTCTATACGTCTTTGCACATATGATAACCATCTCCAATCACACAAGAAAGGTACTTTTTCACTATAGAGAGAGATGGCAATTGCGCCGAGTGCAGCAGTGAGTAGAGGAATAGGAATTCTAGAGAAGCATAAGAGACAGGCATCCAGAGGGAGAGGTACCTTTAGATGTCACTGTCAACCTCAGCAGCAGGCAGTGATTGAATCAGTCCCCCTCAGGAATCTTGGGAAATGGAAGCAGAGGGGATCTGAAAGTGCCTTTTTTTCACCCCTCCTATTCTGATATACGGAGCCTGACGGAGAGTAGTCGTACATGCCAAGTCTGAAAGATAGAGACTGCCAGCGAGAGGGAGTGAAATAAAGTGAGGGTACAAAAATGAGACGGGTAGAGTGCAAGTGGAGGACGAGAGATGAGAGTAGAAAGATTGCGAAAAAGAAAGAAAGAAAGGATGGAGCCGACAGACGGGGGGTGGTGGAGGCTGAGAGTGCTCGCCGAAAGATGGTGTGAGGAAATCTATACTGAGACCATCGATCTTTCAGGCCTCTCCTGATATGAAAGTGGGAAGACGTCGAGCTGATAGGATTCAGACAAAGCTCCCTGCTGCGTTGCTCCTATGAGCACACAATGGCAACATTCCACTGTTGTGGCTCCCGTGCTTTGACATTCATTTAGGCCCGAATTGCTTCAAAGCTCCTCTGTGTACAAAGTCCCCCATTTGCTGTAGCATCGGCGAGTCTGTTACATGTCAAGTGTGAACAAACAGTATTGATGTGAATGTGACAGGTGCATTGGTCTTTAATAGTTCTGGGGTAGGAGATGAGGGATATGGATTCCTGCTTGTGTGTGTATAGACAATGAGTAGGACGTAGATAGGTAGGTGGAGAACTGAAGGCGGCACAGAGAATGGGGTTTGAAATGTGTGTATTTGTGTGTTTGTTTGAATTAAACTGTATTAATGTATTTATGCACAGTACAAACATTCTTGTTAATAACTGTGTTTTACAGCATTTGTCTTATTTGCATCGCCCCAGACGTTATTCTTGGTGTTAATAACATTATTTAAACCAAGCTAACGGCTAAGAGCCCAGAACGTTACCCTGACAAAGTGTGCAAGGTGAGACGGGGGGGTCAGATGATGAGACAGGATTTGACCAAACTTTCAGTTATACTAAACTTATTTGGAGGTCAAAACAGAGGCTTGCTCAGCAGGTTTTAAAGCACTGCTCAGTAAGTAAGAAAATAAAGTCAGCATGCATTCAAAAAAAAGACTTGATTCTCAAATGCCCTGTTAACGTACACTTCTCTCCCACAACACAATGCACACAGGGGGCGTAGGAGCTGCTCACGGCCCAGAGAAACCTAATTAAAACTATTATAAATGGTGATTTTGACATATTGACCGCGCAGACACTGTCATGTCATATGACTCTGACAGCATGTTGATTTCTTGCGCACAGAACGACATGTAAAACCTTTATTGTATCAAGATAACAAGGCTCCAGTTAGCAACCAGTGAGGAACTCCTGCACACGAAAGCTTTGACCTAAGGTACTTCCAGCCATTACCCTTAGTTTGTACTTCCAAATAAAGTAGTTTAAGGAGTTCAGTTAAACCAGTGAAAATTAGTGTAGATAATCAAAAGAAAAAACATGATATTTGTCATTTTTTGTGATAGTGTAGCCCGTTAGTATGCCTGTTTTAGCTGCGGTCTTTAAATTGCTAAGACAACTTTGGCATCAGCCGAGTTCATAAACTTGAAGACCATTTACAAACCTGGTAGTCTCATACAGCTGCTGACATTTAGGCAGGCATTAATTTCCCCGGTGAGATCATAACGTCATCTTTAATTTCGTGTTTTATAGTCGGGGGCTCTGTGAAACACTGTTTGGCTATATCACATTATCTCATCTGTTTGCACTTAAAAAGGTCAGAGGCAACCGAGGTCAAAGTTAAAATAATTTACTCTGTGGCAATTTGGGCAAGGTCGGGTGATCTACAAGTGGAAATTCCAGACAACAGCCTGCGTTCGTCTGTTCTTCTCCACAGCTGTCCACTATTTTCATGCAAGACAAAGTAAGTTACAGTTAGTTACAGCACCACATGAGTTGCCCAACAAATGTCAAAGCGTCAGTGTCAAAGGTCAAGCCTCAAGTCTCCACATATCACAAGTCAAGATGCAACTATGTCAGATCTGTAATTGGTGACCATTATAATAACAGGTAATCTGAACAGTTTACTTTCAGAGCCTTAATAGGGTTTTATGCATAACTGAGACAAGGTCCTTTAAATGTGCAGGCCCAATAATGAAATATTCAAAGTTGGTGGCTGTGCAAAGCCTGCCTGATGCTGTTTTATTAATTTTTTATTGCTGTGGGATTTTCAAAGGTCAAAACTTGATTCAAATTAAAGTCTTCAGGCTTTCAAATTCTCATTTTTGTACCTGAGGTCCAACTCAAACCCAAGTCCTCTAGTCTACACTGTCCTTACCCCTTTACGTATGTGCCTGCTTGTATGTACATTGTATGTTGTTTATGCACGTGTGTGTGTGTGTGTGTCCGTGCTTTTGCACAGTACAGAGGCCTAAATGTATCATTTTGCATGCACGGCGTTGGCTCAGCTGCCTGTCTGCACCTCATGTTATTTCAGCATCTTATTGAATTTCTCCTGGCTGTACCTGAGTCATTTAGCTCGGCCGTATGTTTGTATTGATTTTTATCTGCAACTTCAATACATCCCAACTGTCACCCACTTCCCCTTCCGCCCATCCCATACTGCTCTCTCCCTCATCTTCCCCTCCTCTCTGATTGTGTACATTGTTCCACCTGGCTCTGCGTCGCCCTAAGATCAACAGTTAAAAGCCATAAATGATGTATAACTCATTCCACGCAGCGCTGCCTGTGCAACAGATTAGATTTATTGTGTGACTGCCTCCGCTGACCCACAATATCCATCTCCAGGTACTTTGCTAAATTATAATGCATCTCGCAGCATTCCAGGTCCTTTTGTGAATGTGAAAACAAGCAACTTTTCTGTAATTTAATAGTAAAATGTTCACTTTAACTGAACTCTGTGTCTAGTTTGGGAATTCAGAGTGTGTTCTTTTGCATAGCATCCAGTAACAACCTTCATTAACATTAAATTACATGTAATACCTTCATATAACTACTGTAAACAACTGACCAATCACTAAACCCATCATCAATGATTGTCCAATAATAGCTTATAAAGCCTTTCCAAAACCAAATGCATTGCAGCAAATTTGAAATAGTTGTAAAACAGTGTGCTGATTGCTACAAATGTCAGTGCGCCCGGCTAAAAAGATTACTCCCTACAGTAATAACCAAACGTTCTTCCAAAACTAAGAGGCACATCATGAGGGCATCCAGAGAGCTCAACTGGACCCTTGTAGCGTGTCGTACCCCTTTCCCTCTCCTTGTTTCCTGTCTGCCTCCGTCTGCTATCAAAGACAGCGCCAGATTCCTCTGGTTTTGCTCCAGGTGTGAGAAACCCTCATTCAAAATCCCATTGACATTTGTAACTACTCAAATAACTTAAAATCGAGAACAGAACAGAGGCTTTCCCAACGCTATGTCGAGTGTCTCAGCACATATGTTCAGAGACGGATGGAAGTTTTTGGAAAGATAATTGTTTATTAGTAATTACGCTTTTTTATACCGCCTTCAATGAACACCCTTTTCCAAAAAGCAGGGCATAATTGAGAAGCTGCTTTTGTTAAATCAAGGGCCCATTGTTTCAAATATTTGAGTAGAGTGACAGGCACAGCAAAACACAGAGGGATGGGTCTTCATATCGTTCATATCATTGGCGCTGCTAGCATTTTTCAGAATTACACCCATGATTGCAATCAACTGTGCTGCTTTCTATGATCCCAATGTTTCTTTACTCAGAATGAATTAAATTTCCTGTTGGACTGTCACTACTTCTATATTTTAGCAACGCTATAATGCTTTTCTGTTGAAAAGGAAACTCCCCTTGCTACAAATCACTACAGCACAATCCACAGAAAAAGCATAGAAAGTGCATAGCACAGCCTAACGGAGGCTGCCGGTCATCTGGATGATAATGTGTTTGTTTATGTCTTGTTGGGTTAATGATTTATCAATACTAAAACACCTTTAACAGCGTAGGTCCAGAAATTGCACAATTTGCACATTTCATACAAGCCAGTCTCTGGGAAGAAGGTTAGCGTCATTATCTACAGACAGACATGTGTTTACGGTGCACATGTAGACATCTATCAATATTAGTTCAGAGGAGAAAATCAAACAGAGGCTGAGGTATCCTTTCATTGGCTTCTACCCTGCAGCTGCAGCAACCCTGGAGTGAAGGTTTTAATATCAAGTGGTCAACCTCTGATTAAATTTGCAACACAGGTCTTAAAATTTTATAGAATACTATCAGTTTGAATATCAAAATACAGTCATGAAACTGCAGCACAAGCTTGCTTTGCCAACCATTACTCTGCCCAGAACCCCCCATTACTGTCCCGGCATCGGCTCAGTCCTAAATTATTTATTGTTTGCTGATTGCGTTTGCTAACTGACTCAGGTTCAGATCTCAGGTTTCTCCATCGCAGCGTCCGCACGCCTACACTGTCTACCCATCTGTGGCGGGTGGACGTCCAAGACTGCTTTACCCACGAGTGTGGCCATCGCCGCAACATTTGTTTATAGCAGCGCTTATTTATTTTCCGGGATGATTTGCTAACAGCAGGCACAGGGCACACAGGTTGATAAGCAGGGGAGAGAGAAAGGAAGGAGGAAACACAAGGAGAGAGAGAGAGAGAGAGAGACAGAGAGATAGAGAGAGAGAGAGTTTCTAGCTAAACTGTGTTTTTATGGAGGATAATTTTCCTCCCCAGAAGGCAGTGATTGGCATTAATTACCTAACAGGTGCTAACAGCGATGAATCTCATAATTAACCAGTTTAGATTCAGTTCATTTGGGAAGACATGAGTATGAGACAGTGGGTGCAAAAGTGTGTGAGAGCATGTGTTTGGCGTGTGTGTGTGTGTGTGTGTGTGTGTGTTTGCAAAAGACAGAATAGAAGTGACAAAGTGGAAGATGATGTTAGAGATAGAGAGAGAGAGACAGAGGGAGACTACATACAGTATGTATTTACAGTAAGTGCACAATGCAAATATGGTAGTTTGTGTGTTGCACTTGTATCCGTTCCAGGCATTGCAGATATGATTTTGCGTCCCAGTGAGCTGTCTTGTGGTCGCAGGCTCACTGCATGGGCAAAGTTATCAGATATTAGAGCTCAGTTTGTAGGGGAACGTGCGGGAAGTAGAGTTAGACCTGTAAAAACCATTTAAAAGCAAAAATATTGAACAAGGAGAATGGGTTTCTTTAATCTGGAGTTTAATGCGGAGTGACTCTTCAGGACACATGTGACTCGATGAATGATGCAGCTCTTTTGGCCTTCAGAGTGGCCTGAATTCATCTGGCCACAGTTTCTTAAATATATTCATTGTACAAATATTATACCACGTTTAAATGGACCTCTCTATGGCAACCCCAAAGATGCTGGAAGGGGTTAATATCTGGGGACCGCGCAGGCCAGTGAAGCTTCAGCAGGAAAGCTCCTCCTGGAGCCATTTGGTGACGATACAAGTTTTATTCCATGGTGTATTACCGTGCCGGAGGGGTTCATCCAAGTGTGAATAAACTGTAGCGAACGAGGAATAAACCTGCTTAGCAACAATATTCAGACTCTGTTCAGACCTTCTTGAGTGGGTACCAGGCGCCCTGATGTATGCTGGGAAAACCTTTGTCACATCATCACACTCTTTATGGCTGCATGAACCGTACAATGCTCTAGACAACTTCTGAACCTAAATCCAGATTACGCCAGCATTGAGCAGCGCTGTGCTTTGACTTTTGTTTGACCTAGAAACTTTTTCACATTCGATGCTTGTTTGTGCGCTGGAGACGCATGTTCTCCTTCTCAAAACATAGTTTTGGATGTGATTCGTCTGATATAAATGATTCTAGACATTCTCCTTTGATCCCGCTGATCCACAAGCTGTTTTCATCCACTGAACTCTGATCTGTAGTTTCTCTTCACACCTTTCTTGCTACAGAAGATTTGCTGAAACGTCCCAAAACATCAATCATTTGCAAACCAGCAGCTTATTCCAGAATTTAGTTACACACTCTGATTCACTTGCACTGACTAACACTAAGTGACGCAAGAAGCTCTGCCACACTCACGACAATTGACTTGTTAGAATGTACAATCTGTGTCATGGCGGACATTGTTACTTATAAACTGGTAACTCATTGTATATGTAGCCAAGTGTCTGTCCCCTTCGTGCTTCTCGCTCTGGGCTGTGGGTCAGTTTTGGAGGGCTGCTGGCAGTGCAGGCAGTGCCCAGCGGGGTACGGTGTGGGGTGGGGTACAGTCCATATGGGGATTTCCTTATGACCCACTTCTTACCCCCATGCTGTTGCACAGAATCCATCTCTCGCCTGCCTGCCTCCCTGCTCTGCAGCATTCGTCAGGCAGAAGGAGGTGTCTTTGTCTGCTCGCACTGGTTCCCTCACACTCCCTGTTGCCAAGACACGGCGCGGTGCAGAAGAGCTGACAGTTACACTGGCACTCTGCAGGACCATTGCCTTGCACGGACCCGCACATGAATGCTATTGTACAACATCTAGTGTTTCATACATGTATGCATGAAACAAAGGCACATGGAATGAAATAGGTATTCAAAGCAAAGCAGCTCTAAACTGTTGCACAAATGGACACTCGGGGCAAACACTCATGTGAGAATGAACACGGTCATCCATTCGAGCGAACACGTGTGCGATCAGCATGAGCATTCGAACTATGCATCTCCTCACACGCATCAGCATACAATGCGATGGTTTCTGCTTCTGTTCTCCCTACAGTTCTTTCAGCCACTGTCTCACAACGACATTCACATGCACACAAAACACGATGGCGCACGCTCACACACTGTACACTTTGCACCCCGCCAGTGCTTGTGTTCTCCTGCTTACAAATGGAGCGAGGCAGTCGGTCTTTCTTCAGTAACCTACTTTTTCTCTCCCCTCTCTTTTTTTTCCCCCCCTGCTTGCATCCTTAACTCTCCGAGGGAGTATGGATGTCTTGCTGGAGTCTATTCCTGCACGGGCCGTCAATAAGCGCTGCGTTTAGTTTATATATCGCTAATAATAGAACGTCACCGAGGCATCTTTGTGGATGAATAGGCAGGTCCTGCGGGATTCAGTCACAGGCTAATCTGTCCCTCTTAGTGCGAGATCCCTTCGGGGCCACTCTGAGGTTCCTGAAAGAATATTCCTCTCTCAAATTTAACATCTTACATGAGCTGGAGAAAAGCAGGAGAAAGGTATCAGATGCCCTTCTGGATGTGTGTTTGAGTGCCCAATTGGTGCAGGGAAAGTGCGCTGACCTGCTCTCTCCCTCTCTGAGCTGCAGCTAGACAAGAAGGCAGAGAGACAGGCAGGTAAATACTCTTTTGACAACAGATGGACTGAGGGAGCAGGGGATTGAGAGAGAGGAGGAGGCAAAGAGAGAAAGAAAAGACAGATAAACAGGTACACAAATAAACAGGCACACGGATAAGAGTGTGTTGCCTACCATGTGCTGATATCAGACAGGCATATGGCAGCAACGCAGAGGCAGAGACAGAGCGAGAGGAGAGATCACTCTAAACACCAAGCCTCTCAATCTGGCCCTGCGGAAGCCTTTCTCCCTATTAGTAAACCCATGTCGCATCTACAATAAAGCACCTAATCACATTCAATTAAAGCAAATTATACTTTCACCGCTCAGCCAGGAGCACGCACAAACACACATTTCAGAAGATAGCAAAGAAACACCGGCCGAGACTGAAGAGTAGCAGCCTTCATGGAGGAAAAAAGGGAAAAAAACTCCCGTCAGATTACCCCCAGCGAGGGAGCAGACGGCAAAATCACACTGTTTTTAGCTAGAGGAGGAGAGGAGCATGAGACAGATCATGTACCTCACAGATGGGGCGACGTGCAGGATGCAAGGCTATTCTGCCGCTTCAATTTGACTCACTTCATCATTGATGTGTTGTCATGTGGCTTTTAGGAAGTGGAGGGGCGAAGCAGGAGAACGCGAGTTAGAAAAAAAGAGGGACGGATTGTGGTTAGACTACGGGAACGTCTAAATGTCATGAAGTTATGAGTCCGCGAGCAAAACAAATTACGTCTGTGGATGATGATAAACCACCACCATGTTATCATGGCGCTGTGCTTTGAGCCAATTCTATAAAGTGTAACAAAGGGTTAGTTGTCCTGTAGCCCTGTAGCCATACACCTACAAGCCTTTTCTTTGTTCACCAAACACGGAAAGCCTGTTAATTGCAGTCTGGGATTGATTAGATTGTTCTGATGCAGTGCAAACTGTGTGCGGCTTAAGCCGTCCTCGCTCACGTTTAACTGCCAGGTTCGTCTGAATTCAGCAATTATTGCCACGCATTTCTCAGCCTGCTGCTGCTGCTGCCTGGCTGGGTGCTGAGGGATGAGCGAGGGGAAATCTGCCTACTACCCTGTCTTGTCTTTGCAGGCCAAGAAAAGCCCCTCACAGCTGTGCTCCAACACTTAAACCTGCCAGGGATTCAGCCCAAGGGGCCAGGTGCAGCAGACTAAAGCTTTTAAACATAAAGCTTCTCTTCAGTGGAGCCAGAGGAGCAGACTGTGGGTCAGAGTCTCCAGGGGAATACATTCTGGGGTTACACTTAATTAAACACTATCAGCGATCACAATCCTGCATAATAACAGAATAATAGAGGCCACTGGACAGTTTAACCTTTATTCAAAATCAGATATCAGATAGTCATGTTGTCTAGCGCTGCTGTACGAATGTGAGTTCTGAACATAAAAAAAAAAAAAATTAAAATCAAGCAAATAACAATGTGACACTTTAATCACTATTGTTTTAAACATTTATTATTTACTGGATAAAGAGTCTACAGTCATGCTAATGGGCCTAGCAAAGCAGCAGTCCTTTTTGAGCGAAATGCTACTGTCAGAATGCTAACATAGTGATGTTTAGCAGGGGTACTTTTTGGTGTCATGGCACCATGTTTACAGTCTAAGTTCAGCATCTTAGCATGCTAACATTAGGTAATGAGAAGTAAACTTTCTCATTTTGAAGGTATTTGGTCATAGAGGCAAAACTATTGAGTCAGTCTTGACCTGTTAAATATATGAAAAAGTCATAAATTAGTATTAGCGTGATGACAATCCATCCAAAAGTTGTCAAGGCATTTCACTGACAAATATCAGCCTCATGGTGGTGCAAGCTAAAAAATCTGGGGATCACCAAAGTCAATAGGTCATCGTCTAAGAATCATGAGTGTGTGGGCCATATTTCATGTCAATGAATCAAATATTTTCGGAGAATAAACCAAGAAAAAACTAAGTTATAATTTATTCATTATAGCCACTGAATATGAAGGAAAGGATCACTGCAGCTTAGCGAGATGCTATGATTTTGATTACATTTTAAGTTTAGGCTCAGAGTTTTTCTGTTACATGAACTTTAAAGTCAGATTACTTCAGAGAGTTTTATCAGTTTCCCCTCACCTGATGCAGTATCGATCCGTTTCAAATTCCAGTACATTTAATTTATGCACAACACTGTATAATAACTTTTTGCAAAAAGTTAGTTCTTGCTTAATTTTGAAATCCTTGAATATAAATCACACGTGTTTTACTTTTGTCACCATAACTACCTGACTGGCTCTCACAGGAAACCATTGGAGAGCAGTGTCCTTCTTGCCTCTCTCCAGCAGTATCTGGGTCGGCGCTGCTGACATGTTGTCAGAGGCATCAGCCCCCCGTGGAGACACACATCATTATCATCACCATCTCCCACTGCCTCCCTCCCTATCTGTCTGTCTCGCTTTGTCTCTAGCAACATGTTGCCCTCAGTTGATGGAGCGGCAGTCCCACTGCTGACTCATAACACTGGATGAGGGAGGTGGGGACACAGTATAGTCCAGGAAGTCAAGATGGCACTGAAGAAGTAGCATCTTGCCAATCAGGAAGCTCAGAAACACTCAAGGGACCTCTTCAAAACAGAGACTCAGATGGAGAAGAACGAAAAAGTTAAAGGGGGACACAGATTACGGAGACAATAACTTTTAAAACTGTCCTCTTTTTCTGGCAAAAACTCATAAACAATCAGGCCATGACTTAAAAATGGAACATTGTTCGGTGAGGGAGACAGAAGATCATTGAGATAAACAATGGGCCCAGATGTTATTGCAAATGCTCTGTTTCCTTGAGTGGTGCTCCATCATCATGATGAATAAGGGCTCCTCTTTGTCAGTCATGTGCTTTAGTGGAGCAGGTATTTATTTCTCTGTTTTCGCTGTCTGCCTGTCTCGCTCTCTGTGGCCCGGTGACTGATGAGCCCTGTCACAGGGAGGAACACCCAGCCTGTAGCCACCGGAGATGACTGCCCGGGGCAGTTACGAGATAACATCATGTCATAGAAATCTGAAGTTTGAAATACCAAGAAAAGGAAATTTCCTTGAAACCTTCTAGGGGTCAGCTGAGCGTGTGGGGAAAAACAAGCACACTTGTCACTTACTTTGGCTGAAGTGAAAAGACTTCAGTGAGGAGAGATTCAGTGTTTCAGTCTGTTTTCAGGGTTAGATATAGCTTTTTGATAACTCAAAACTGGATATCCCCAGTCCATTACTGGAGTTGTCCTGTTATGGTCACGTCAGGGCTGATACCCAATCCGCTGTGTCAGATCGGTGCATCCGTTACCGTTTGTCTCCCAAACTGTAAATGACATCTTACAAGGGATCTGATGCGCCACATTGGTTTGCGAGGAGATTTTGACCTAATTAAACAGATCGGGCATCAGCCAGGTGCAACTGTCAGCCCAGGGGTTGCAAATATAATTGTGCCAATGTGTGAGCCAATAAATAAAAAATAAATATAAACTCACAAAATGTTTTTATGCCTACTCTCCTTATTAAACAGAAAAAGACAACCTACATCTTCTGAATTAAAGTTTCTCTCTTACACCACACTAAGAATGACTTGTTAAGTCATCATAAAACTCCACCGGAACTCAACAGAAACAAATCAAAACTCACCAAAATTGTCTTGGTGGGTTTAATTGCGTCAACAATCACCAGCTCTGGTTCGGTCAAAATTAAGCCTTGATTTACAGAGTTAGATGTCGAAATATTCTGCTTCCACACACCGTTTTTCCTCTCTGCTCACAGAATGAAAGCATGTTGGAGCAGTGGCTTACTCATCCTGTGGCGGCACACATTTAGCAAAATAAAGTGACAAAAAAATGCCCCAAGAAACAACCAAAACGGAATCAGGCAGTCGCTCACCGCTAATCTAACCACCCAATCCTATTATCTGTTAACTGATAGGGAATAAAGTCAATCATTCCCTAGTCACTGACCCTATTCTGAGCATTTTGCTCTTCAACGGTCATTCTAGGATCACACTTACAATAATTTAGCTCAGTCTATACTAATCTAATAATTAAAGCTTGTTCAGTTGTTAAGAGACACAGCAATGCAGTGTTTGATTTCTTGCTGGTATGAAATTGCAGTTATTGCACAGTATTCCACAGCTTTTCTCTCCAAACAACTTTTTGAACCCTCCGTTTTCTACCAGGTGCTCTCCCACACATCTGTCAGCACTCAGCGGCGCAGAGGACTTATGGTTTTAAGCGATTAATAAACAGGTCTCGTTATCCGGAGGCGTTATTTTGCATTTCATTTGCTCAAATGCCCTTCACGTGTGAGTTGTTCCCATCCACTCGTGCAGCGTCGATGCCACGAGGTAGATTCTTTTTCTGTTGAAAGACGAGTGTGAAGTCAGTTGTAATGACACATTATAACACCGTTACAAATGGCTGCCCCCATCTGCTACGGTTTAGGAGTAAAATAAAAATCACAACTGTCCTACTATACACAGTGTGTCAGAGGCAGTGGGAAGAGAAAATAATGGAATGTGTTCAAAGGAAGTGTCTTATGGGACGGCCGTGGTCATCATCAGAACTGTTTTGACAGTGTATGGTATTTTTATTTATCGCCACACAGCTTACCTTCAAAACACAACTCCCTTGGACTGAGATATTCCTAGTTTAAACAGCTATCAGGTCCTTACAGATATCAGAGTGATATCTTGCTATTGATTCTGTGACCAGCTTTAACAATGTCCTGTGAGACCCAAGTCAATGCATTGTCCTGTGACAAGACAACGCAAAAGGCGAGATAGATGTTGAAACCTGCTGCAAACGCTCCTCTGTGAATAGGAGAGGGGGGGGGGAAATAAGGACAATAGAAATCGATAGCACTTCAAAATGAGGAAGGTATGACGGAAGGCTCTAATCATAAAAGGGTGCAGCGGAAGTCATTGTGCTTTCAAAGGCTCAGGGAGGAACAATTAAGGGTAGATAAGCTATTCTCTCTGCTATCATTTCCCGCCGCCATTTTCCGTGACAGACTTTTCAATAATACGGTTTCTCTGCATCGCGCTCCTATCTGTTTAATGGTCAGCCCTCATGAGAATCACTCAGAGATATGTGATCGCTTTCGGAATAGAGTTGGCTGCACACATTTCTCTGTATCATTTCATGACACACTATCCGCCGTGCACAAGCCCCCCTCACCACCACCGCCGCCGCCACCCTCTGAGCTCCGTCTCACTATCTCTTCCTAAATGGGAGTGTGCTGATGCGCTAATGAGCGAAGACAAAGCTAGCAGCATATGGTGACGATAATGAGATGAACAATGTTTGGAAAACAAGGCCATATATAAGGCTGCGAATGTGGCACGTCGCTTTGGAGCACACAGACGGTTTTGTGCACAGAATACTGTACAGCAGCCTTAAGGCTATGCTACATGACATATATTATTCATGGCCATGCACACACAAGTCCTTAAGGCAGTGTTTCTGGGCAAATAAATGAATGCTGGTGCCAGTGACATGCCTTTAATATAGTTAGATTCTCTTATCATATCACACTTTGCCCCCGAGTGTTCAGGCAAGTTTTCATTTTGTGGCTCTAAAACTTACTGTGTTACTGCACGATCTTAAAGCCTAAGTGGTTCCCTAACCTTTTTTTCCCCACGCAAGGTATGTTGGCCTACAGCACAGCGTTCATGTGAACTAAAGGCACATCAAATTCCAGTTAGTCCAGATCAGGTACAGTGCAAGTGATGGCAACCATTAAGAGGCCAGAAATCAGGCCGGACACAGGAAGGGACTTCTTTAACCAGGGCTGAGCAGCAACTTTCTTATACGCCACCCTACCAGGAACCCTGTCTGCTTGGTCCATGTCTGACCAGTTTATACAGTCATATATGCATCATAAAGGGATCAGGGCATGGGCCCAAAAGCAGAAAATGGTCCCAGAGCACTGGCTGATAATTGAAAGCTTGAATGAACACAAAGGAAAAGGCCAACAGGTGGCCAGGGAAGCGGTCTAAAAGGCAGACAAATCTGTTAGGGATGCAGCAAAGGTCCATGAAACAGACAGTCCAAGAAAATAATAAATCCAAAACATAAGAAACACAAGGAGACTAGTAAATGCCAGTCCTGAGCAAAGGAAACATACACTATAACTATACATGAGGAAGGGGAGGCTAATGAGACACAGGTGAAAGTAATGAACCAATCACACAGGTGACAATGAAAAGAGGTGGGTAAAGATAGGAGGTAGGAAGAGAAATACAGATGAGGAAAACAGGAAGTAACCAAACAGAAAACTCCAAACCATGACACTGTGGTTGCATGCCTTGGGGTCAGAAACATGATCGATGCATCCACAAAAATCGCCGCCTAAATCTTGTGACACTCTCTGACTCAGCCCATTTCAACCGTTTATCCATTCGTTTTAGCCAAGCGTTTATACGTCTCAGGATTCTAGCTGGCTAGTTTTTACTTAAGCTTCCTAAGTTGCAGCCTACAATGTTGACTCAAAAGGTCAGCCTTGTTTTTGTAGTTGAGGTAGTCCTCCACAAACTTTCAGCGTACCTCCTGACAACTCCAGAGGTACCTCCTGAGGTACAAGTTGGGAATCACTTCTCTAAAGTCAGCTGCTCAGTGACTTTTGAAGCACTTCTAAAAGCTGTATGCAGCTTGCTAGGCTGTCATAAAACTGGCACGCTTTCAAACAGTAAGCGTCGGTGTCAAATGGTTTCTATCTGCAAGCCTTTTTGGCCCTTACGCTTCAGACTTGCCTCCCACTGCTGACAGTAGCAGCAGGTAGCAAGACCCATGCAGCCCCGGACATCTGTTCTTCTCTTGCTGTCTGTCTCTTTCTCATTCCAACAAACTTTCTTGTTTATATATAAACACAAGGATTCAGTGAATCTTCTTTCCCCCCCCAGCATGCCCACCGATCACATTGGTCTGACCCATTCACCTCAGGGCTCAAAAACCGCCCTCCTTTGCTCAAGCCTCCGCATGAACTCCCTCACCTTACAGCCCGCCACACAAAGGGGATTTTACACCCGGCTCCCGGCAAAATTCCCTCGAGCTCAGCGAGGTCTGTGCTCGCTCCGTGATCCCTGCCGTCCTCCATGCTGCAGGGGGGAGATATGGGCCGAAGGGATGGGGTCAGGACAGATGCGGTCCCTTCTTATGCACTGTAAACAGACAGGAGGGCAAATAAAGAGGGAAGCTCTCCCCTCCCGCCTCACACAGGCTCACGCATAACCTGCTTACCATTTTCAGTGTGACTAAATATGCATATGCAGAGAAACAGAGAGGACCCCACACACTCCCACACAAGCAAGAGGATGTCTGCACGCTGTCACATAGGGGTGAGCGATTTGGACGAGTCAAGAGCTGTGAAAGCAAGACAACAAGTAGAGAGAGATTATGCATTCATTGTCTAAGGATGTATTTCTTGGACACGTTCTGAACTAATATCACAAAGATGTTTACTGTCGCTCCCAATGTCTCATCTTTCATTCTGAGGCTCTATTTACACAGGTTTTCACCGCCGGTGCAGACATTTGTGTCAACACCTATTCAACGTCAAAATGCTTTGCTCCGTTATATTCAAAGATGACTCACAAAATTGACTTTTTTTTTTTTTTTTTTACAAAACTGGAGCAAGTCTTTCAATAAAACATGGGTGCTTTTTTGACAACGCCTGACAAAGCTGTTAGGATGTGACCTAGAACAAGCTCAAGAGGAGGCAAGCAGACACGTGAAGAATAAGTGGAGAGAGATGGAACAGACAGACCGACAGAGCAGCAGGCAGCATAACATAGGTTGCATAACAATGACTTTTTCAGTACAGTACAGCCGGCCTGCCTGTTGATATGTGGGCGCGGGTGACTGCGGGACAATGCGAACTCGCCGTGTGCTGCAGAGCAAATACTACACGAGAGAATACTGTTGCCATGACAAGAGAGAGGAAGCGAGAGATGGAGAGGGTTGAGTAATGACAGAGAGGCAGTTTTGCAGCTGAAGAAAAGAAGAGGGTTTATCCGTTTGCAGAGTGAGGAGAAAGAGGGAATAATAGATGAGTCAGCTGCTTACAATTTTCAGCGCCGAATCAAACAAGCAGTGAAATTACACTGTACAGCCAGTAGCAATGGAGTCAGGCCAAGAATGAGATAGAAACACTCCTACATATATGTGCCCCGGCTCTCTCGGTGTCTCTCTTCATGTTTTTTCTTCATTTTCTCTCGCACACACGCACGCGACTGTACAGTACACATCAAGGGAGGCAGATGAATGTGCGTTGTCTACCCTATTTACAACAGAATATATTCTTGTCTGGGGCATGAGGGAAGCACAGATAACATTTCTGCCCCCGGGAGGATTGCCTCTCGGCTCCACGCTGGATGTCTGGCTTCCCACGAGGGAGACGGCGCCGCTTTGAAATCATTCTGTGTTTTTGGTGCCGTATGACTCTGCCTCTGCAGTGTTATGTAGTGCGCACTCATGTTGTGCGTTGCTGACTGCACTGTCTGTTACCTGGCGGTCATAAGCTCATCATCCACACGCTGTCTCATCAGTGCAGTCACACTTACTGTAATCCTGACATCCCTGCGCCTTCGCCCTGCAGGGTGAATTCATGTTAATGTCTTTTCCTTTAACGTTAAAGAAGAAGCGGTGGCACGCATTAGAAACCAAATACGTGATCAAATCAACTGCTTTTACCGACAATTTCGTAAAAAGTACTCTGACTTTAGATAAATAAATGCCCAGTTTCCTCCTGTCAGTCATTAACGTGACAGTGATTCAACCTTGAGCCAATTTACAGTCACTTTTACAATACACTCTTACAAGCAGCCATTGAGTTGTTCCTTCTTTTACTGGAAATAGTCAAATTTTCACATTGAGCAGCAATAATCTTCAAAGCCAGTCATCACTGGTCAAGCTGACAGAGGTCTGAGCAAAATCATAATACGTGACCTTTAGAAATCTTCTGGCAGCCATTCAGCTGGCCGTGAGGTGGAGAAACACCCGCCTATTGATAGATTCAATTATTAATACAGAGCCATGGATTCCCTTCTGCATGGCACATAACAGAAAGTCGTACTATTTGCAGTTTGTGCGCTAACGCCAGCACTTCTGAATCAGATATGTAGCATGGCAGCGTTTTTCAAATGAATCAGTGTACAGTCATTGGTTGTTTTTTCTTGTTTGATGAAGCTTTTTCCAACCTTTTCTGCCTATTTAAGATGCACAAAGGTTATAAACTAAAAGAAGCTGCCAACGAGCTCTCTGTAGCCTATTGTTAATTACAGGAAAGTTTGAAATTGAATTTCCAGCTAGCACCAGCAGTGATCATGGCTAAGCAGAAGATGAATAGTGCCCAAATCACAAACAAACAAATGTCTAACCCACAACACGTTGGTGCCTCAGCCAATGAAAAACGTGCACACAAGACATGAGACAGCATGAGACATCTTAATAGAGAATGTATATAGACATGGCTTAACTTAGCAAAAATTTTAAATAATTTTGACTTTGACTTTCATATACATCGGAAAAATGGAGAATTGGAAGAACACTTTACCATGACCTTAACACCAAAAGATCATCCGCAAAGTGGAAGATATTCAAGGTGGCAACACGGTTGAAGTGCCACCATCATCTTACAACTGAATGACTCAGCTTTCTATGATTTTAACACCCAGTTTAGTACATTATTCACACATGTTGTAAGACTACTTGGCCATTTACAGCAGACCTAATGTGCTGTACACATGCATCACTGCCCTGCCACAAGGTACTCACTGAAATGTTCTACCATGTATTCATGTGACCTCCTGCTACAACCGATGCAGCCTCATTGAAACGAATGGGGAAAGCAGCATTTTTGCGGCTTTGCTATTGTTAGTGTATGGATTACATCCCCTTATAGGATTACATCCGCAGTCAACAATAAATATCTTCAATAGCACCCAGAATAGCAACTCCAGAGACCACAGACAAGCATTTTTCCACATCTCCTCAGAAAATAATACTCTCATCCCCCACTGTAGGAGTTTATATAGGTGGAAGACACTTAGACGACTAAATTACAGAGTTTAGTTAAGAGAGAAGATGGACTCCCACCTTTAGGAATCCCAAGCATGCGTGATCAGTCTTTTGAAGGCACAGAGAGCAAATGGTCAAAATTTCATTAGGAATTTTAAAGAACTATTGAATCGTTCACTTGAAAAGTCTTCATACAAACATACAACACACGCACATATTTTCCCAATAGGAAGAAACCTATTGATCTTTTTAACCTGATGACCTTTCACCCAGCATATTATACAACTGTTATCTATCCATATATCTACTGAGCTCCACTGATCCATTTCTCTCTTCGGTTTCCTTAAATTTCTCAGATTTCTTTCTTCCTGAATTGAACACAGTGGAGTTTTTCAACGAGCTCCGGCTGGGCCATTTTGACTGCTATACATTGATTGTCGTTCCGTGGCCACCAGTGTGCGTATGTGCCAGTTATATTGTTAAAGCTTTGTTGAAATGTTCAGTAGAAAACACACAGTAAGTGGCAGCACCCGAGGAAGGCATTCTGTGACTGAAATGTTCCCTTCATGATGAATTAGGAAGCACTGAGACCCAGGTTTGAGTCTTTATTTACTATTTTGTTGGGCCTCGTACTTAAAAACAAACCGAGCTTGTAGTTGCCACGACCTGTCGAACTGAATCCCAACCATATCCAATTTATTTCCCCTTTCTTTGTATTTTGCTGCTTTGCTGATCTTGGGGAAATACTCCAGCACATGTAAACTGGCTTGACCTCAGAGATTCAGTGTGTTTTGGTTTAGCTCGGTGAGGCACCGTGACCACAGCAGCAGACTCCCACTGCATCCCTTTCATCAACCTGACGGGCAGCCTGGTGACAGCTGTCAGTCATCCTAGTGAATGGGTTCACAGCATGACGATATCGTCAGGGTCTTTGTTTTCACTCTGAACTGTTGCGTGTGTGTGTGTGTGCTCCAATGCAGCGATGAGAGGTTTTTAGCAAACATGGATTATGAAGCAAAAAGAGGGATAATAGAACAGTGGGAAACAGTTGGATCTATTTTTTGTTCATCTCTCAAGATTGCAGGAGCCAAGGTGAGCAATTATATGTATTTTGGCTCAAATTTCCATCGTCTTTGTTACCCTTGTCAACTGAGTGCTCGAAGAATGTTTCCATGAATCTGAAATAATTATAGCACTCTGTAGGCAAACAGCAGTGGTGGAGAGGAGATTGTGTGTGTGATTTCACTCTGAAACAGAAGTGTATTAGAGTAAATAGTGGAGGAAGCTGTAGGACAGTGTGATTCACAGCAAGCAGGAGTAAACAGTATTAATTTTTATCTTGGATATTATGCATTAGCAATGCAGATGCACTGACTAAATGCCTCTTAAGGAACAATTAGCAGGGAATATGTTGTGGGCTGAATCACTCAAAATTTTGTGGTATAATGTGATAAACAGCAAAAAATGCTCTTAACAAAATGGATACAGAGTGTCTGCCGAATCCACTTGCACACCTATTGTAACAGCGTGGCTGTAGTTTCTTGTATGAATCACCATTCTCACTTAAAGTCATCGTGATGTGCGTTGCTTTAACGGCTGTTGAAATTAGATTCTTTCAAACTGGTTTACTATTGAAAGTGCGTAACAAAAAGCCAACATGTGTAAGAGGAGATGGGTAAAGTGTGGGGGGTATTAGGAGCTGAATTAACACGCCCTGATTTCTAATATTCATGTAACAATCTCATTATCTTCTGTTCTTGCAATACTTCCAACCATCTACCAAATGTTTGAAGCCCAGTAAAAAGTACATATATATTTTGGGAAATGTGCATATTCACATTATGGTATTAAGTTAGCTGTGAAGATTAATACAGCAGCAATGGCATTTCTGCCCAGGAGACCCTTAGCAAAGCTTAGCACAAAGGCTAGAAACAGGGTAAAACTGCTAGCCTGGCTGAGCTAACCTGCTGCTAGCTCCAGCTACTCCCATTCCTTCTCAAGAGACAGTTAGCATAGCTTAGCATAAAGACGAGAAACATGGTGAAACAGGCTGCCTGGCTAAAGTAACTGTCTCTAAGCTGCAATATACATGTTTGTATACTTGAGTGGCATCAATTTTCATATTTAACTCTGCGCCAGACAGCAAATAAGTGTTTTCACAAAATGTCGAACAATTGCTTCAAGCCAAAATCCACTACAGTTGTAGCCAGATGTTTATCTGTGGCTCAGTGAGACTGTATAAATTGATTTGCCAGCTTGTCACACCCTGAACACGCAGCCAACTTGGCAGAGCAGACATGACTCCAGCTCAGCACAATGTGTTTGAAGTCTCCCTGTTACATGACTGTTTAAACCACCACCAGATTTTTATTTATTACTTACGTAAAGCATTTGCATGTAATTACCAATTAGTATACGGTCTAAAAGTGATGCAGTCTCCCCTTTTTGCAAATGTGGGGTTTATAGTTTTGTGCTGCTTTTTCAATGACTGTGCAAGGCTTCGCTGGAAAACACTTGAATGCAACATACCTGAAAAAACAGAGGTGCACCTGAGCTTTGATAGGATATTGAATTTCACAATATGTGCTCTGTAACCAGAGAAAATCCATTATGAAATGAGAACACTGGTGACCTCGTGCCAGCCATCTTGGGCCTGCTATGAAAAATAAAGCGGCAGACGCGGCTTTCATCGAGGCTGGAGTGAACGCTGGTTTTTCTGAGAAATTCTATTAGATGCATGAGAGGGGGGGGGGCTTCATCTCTACAGTTTATGCACAAACCCATCTCACACAGCATCTGTTTCAATTCACTTATATTCATGTAGTATTCAGTCTGTTCTCAAAGCACCATGGGACATTTCACCACATTGGGGAGTCTCTTATTCTTTCTTCTACGCGGCCTCATGCTGTCTCTCACTCTGATGCTCTTTTTAATTGTCTCTACTCTCCACCTTGTCAGTCAGTCTGTGTCTGTGTGTGTGTGTGTGCCTGGTTTGAGCCAGTGCCAGGGCTAAGTGATTAATTAGTAACAACACAACTCGCTTTGCCTTGACAGTTGGACTGTGCAAGTTTAAGGCCTTTGCGCGCACCTCGTGGCTCAACAATACACCGCCGAGATGAAACAGCAAGGAAACGGTGAAGGAAATCAATATTGTCAGGTTGTGGCCACATAACTTCCCCTTCTGGTTGCTGTGAGGCAACAAAAGGCCAAGTGTATCAGCGCCTATAAGAGATCTGAAAGGAGCAGTAGGAGTGCCATTGTCCATCTTTTTCTGTTTGTCTTGCACTCTCTGCATGTTTTTGCTTAGCTGCCTCTATGCTTTTGTTTTTCCCTGCCAAATACTTTTTCAAACTTTTCTCTGTTCATTCTTCATGCATCCTCATCCCTTCCCTTTCACCTTTTTCACTTTTCTCCCACTCGTTCCATCCTCTCGACGTTTTCTTCTCAGATTATTAAGTGGCAGTATTGGGGCTTTTAGCAGAATGTATTCACTTAGCAAGGATATCTTCGCCTTCAGTAACAGGAATTTGCAATTATCTGTCAGGCTCAGCGCGGCGAGAGAACAATGCTGAAGAGAGTGTCCTCTGAATTCCCACACATATTTTAACATTCAGCTGCGCTTTAAAGTCAGACTGTGCAGTTCTGCTACACTTCCCTGCCGCTCTCGTACAACTCTGTCGAGCTGCTGCCCTTCATATCTATCTGTACATTTGTGGATCTGTTATCCAGCCATCTGGTTTCTACGTCTTCCAAAAGAAGTGCAGCCTTAGGTGCAATTGTAGAGGAAGGCTGATCTATTGACTAATCAATTACGGCCATGGTTGAGGTGGGTACTTCAAAAATGTGCTGGGGTGCGGAGGACTGATTTCCTTCTAATCACAATCAGAACTGGATTTCTTGTAAATCATCAACATACGTTTTCCTGTTGTATCACTGTGGTTCAGAGGCTGCAATTCAAAGCTACTGGATTATTTCCAGGCTTTGATGTGAGAGAACAGAGACTCATTCGTTCAACACACTTTTTCAAATCTAATGATCACATATTATTATGGGACGACTGTTAGCCAACTGTGCTACCACTATACTGCAGTAAATCAAAAAACCAATGTTGATTCCTGTTCTGCCTACCAACGTTTTAAAGCCCAAACAGGTGACGTCAGATAATAAGAGTTAAAGAAACATCATGAACATGATTGTGAAGTAGCTAATCACAAAAAGTCAACTGTAATCCATGAAAACCACAGCAAGCAAGTATGCTAATCAGAGAGCCACAAGTAATACATAATGCAAAAAATATATAACTAAAAGTGATCAACATGTCAACTGTTGCAGCTACTTTCATATACTTTCCATGCCAAGGAAGGGAGTTTATAGTTCAGCTGTGGGGTGATTTTTTAAATTACATAAATGAAGCATAGCATAAAATCTGCAAACTATGCAGACGATTTCATATGTAGACTGTTTTTTTTATGCCATCCAACTTCCATATACAGGCTGCTTAGTCAAATCAACATGAAATTTGTTAGTTCATTAATATTCTGAAATTTCTTAATACTGACAAATGTATTGGCAGGAATAGTACAATTACTGCTAAATCTCATTTAATAGACAGCAGATGCACATTTTAAGTGTGCATATACACACACACTCTGAATTCTGTCCAAATGTGTATTAGGCAGCATGATATATACAACGGGCTGCAGCTGTAGAATGATGGCAGGAGGCCATGGGCTGGTGATACTGACATAAATGGATGAGAGATCTCTCTGTCAACAAGCCCAAGAATCTCCCATCTACCTGTCCTAAAGTTGATTATAACCTTATTCTGTCATGTGTCCTTGCCCACAGAGGGAGGTCAGATCAACAACAATGTGGCACCGGGCTCAAACATGGGCCAGCAGCACCCGTACCCCGCTCTCAGCCAGCTGGCTCATGTCTACGAACAGCAGCAGCAGCAGCAGCAACAGCAGCAGCAGCAGCAGCAGCAGCAACAGCAAAACAAGGATATCAACAAGTACGCCTCCCTGAAGGCTGTGGGTGAGTGTCTGTCAACTTATTATCTTAACAGTTTTCATTTTTAAGACGAGCTGAGGAGCAGAGGAGCCTTTCACGGTCGGAGATGGGCAGCTGTGCCTGACGCCGTGCTATTGGTTTTCAAAAAAACACGGGTGTTGATTTTAGCAGTTGTGGCTGCTGCCTCTGACTGCAGCAGTGTTTGGACAGGGTGCATCATCGTCACAATGGATCTTGGGAAATCCCTTATTCTTGTTAGTGGAGTCACCATCTGATTGTGTTGAGGCTGGCTGAGAACACTTTGTGATCCAAAAACAATGAGCGGCACATGATTTTTTTTTTTTTTTTTTCCTTCCAGGGGTGTCCAGCAACAATGTGACTAAGCTACAGCAGGCGGATTTGACAGATGTTATTGATTGCGCTACCAAAACTGGACGCGCTGTAAAACAGAAACAGCCTGCTCATCAAGCTGTTTGACAGCTTAACGCACGCCGCCAAATTCAATGAATTCAGTTGCCAGTGCAGCTGGTTTGAAATTTGCCTCGCCGAGCCCGTATGTTATTGGCAGTGCCGTCACTATTTCATAACCTGAATTCATTTTGAGATTGACTTGTGAGTTTTTTAGCATCTCTGTCAGCTTGTTTATGCTAGACAGGTACCCCACCCACCCTTGATTTAAAATTCAGCCCACTCACGTCAGACATTATCTACAAACACATCTAGATATCTGTAGAAAAAAAAGCTACAAGATGCTATTTGTCTGCATTTATGCCCTTTATTAGAAAATAATCAGGCTGAGCTTGTCTTTGAAAAGCTCTTTGGTTTGTAGGCATGAACTTTCTCTCTATTGTAAATGTAAATGCTGTTCCCTACCTCACACTGCATGCGGAGGACCCTGACTCATCCCCAGACATGTTACCGTAATAGATTATCATGTTTGTTTATGCTGAGTGCAGCTTTCTGCCCTGGAAGCAAGACGACGACGTGTAATTTTGGTAGCAGTTTCTATAATTGCCAGCCAAATTGAAAACAGAGAAACAGATGAATAATAAGTGATAAGCAGACACATCATCTTTGAGCTTAAAGGGAAAGTCAGCCTCCGAGAACATCAATGAAATTGGTGATTAACGTTGTCATCCTGAGCCCTGGACTCTGGCATCTTTATTGTTTCAATCGGTATATTTTTATAATTCCCAGATGGCTGGCTAAACATAGACACCGAGCAGAAGATATTTTCAGCGCAGCTACAACTGTGTTTGATTGCAGAAAATTGTTCAGTTATCTAAAATGCCAAACGGGAGACGTCTTGGTGTCAATCGCCGAGGATGAAAGAACAAAGTGATTCTTTGTCAACTTAACATTTTGCACCGATTTTCAGCGGGGAGAGAAGGAATCTGTCATAGGAGAGACAGAGCCTCACTAGATCAGAGTGCAGTGCAGCCACAAGGCGCGTCGCAGTTTCAGAAAAGGGATGCAGCCTCACTGTTTCTCAATTGGAAAACCTTCCTCTCTGATGTTAGGCTACAGCTCTCCTTTCATCTCACCGCACTTAAAACCAACAGATGGATGCAGCACATGCTCTGAGGATAGAGGGTGGCATTTTGGGAAATGGAGGAAATCTCTAACTGAGGCTAAGGCAGGTTGATGGAAAATAGGTACAAGTAAAAGGTAAATTCAAGCAAAACGTCTGAAATGTGTTAACTGCTACAAATTGACGCAAGGGGTTGGACCCAAATTCACATTCTGGAGGCTGAAGAGGAGCTGGTACAGATAAATGATTTTAATAAACACAAATACGGGTGTTTCATAAAATTCATAAATCCAAGGAGGTACATCCAAAAAACAACGGGACACTAGGAAACACAAGGTACCAGGACAAACTGGATGAATACAAAGGAAAGACAACAAGCACACGCCAGGGAGGGAAGATGGATGAGACACGGGTGAAATGAATGAACAGATGACACAGGTGACAATGAAACCAGGCAGGAAAGAGACGGAGTAAGTAAACAAATGCAAGACTGAGGAAACTCTTAACAAAATAAAACAGGAAATAGCTGAACAGTAACTCAAACCCGTGACAAGGATGTCGTCTATACCGTGACAGTTTTCAAAGAGAAAACAAAATTTCTGTGACCCACACTTTCTCCCTTAATGAAGTATCCAGAATATACAGATGCGGACATCTTATGTGAATATTCAATTTAAAACCTTTAACCACTGGAAACAAGATGCCTTCTACTCCGCTGAATTAGAAAGTATTAGCGTCATACTGCACCATGACTGGCTTCAAAACTACTTACACTTGCGTACACATGGCTTAAACTGAGACTTAAGGTGAGAATGGGAATTCTTTCACACTTAGACAAATGAATGTGAACTCAAATATCCATCACTCTGTGTCGTAAAGGTCAAACATCCACGTGAAGTCACAAATGAGGAAGGCACCGATTCACACAAGATTCGTACTTTCTTTGATCCTGTTCATTTATCTGGCTGCAATTTGTGTATCTGTGTTAAACCATCGCAGTCTGTATGCACACTACACTGTATGTATATTGAAGCATGTAAATGTGGAATCAAAGAACGTAAGTGCGAGTTTAGCTGAAAGCCTTTTTTACATACGCTGTAGCAACATGCGCCGAGGTTAGCAACATGCGCCGAGGTTAGCAACATGCGCCGAGGTTAGCAACATGCGCCGAGGTTAGCATGCATTTTGTCCCTCGTGCACCAAGCGTCCGTTCAGCATTGTGGGTAACAGTGTTTTTACAGTGGCTGCAGAGAAAGATGACATAATGGCACCGCAGTGGAGCGCTCCACTTTTATTTTTTTTCTCCCTTGTACTCAAGAATGCATAAACGTCTGTTTTACAAAAGACATTTAGCCAGAGACACTGGTCAGTAAATCACACTTTATGATTTTATTATTCTAATACAGGCTGAAGACTGCAACATGTTTCGAAAATGAATGCAGTTAACCTTTTCAAATCGAAAAGCTGCAAACTCCCACACACTTTTCTCTGCTATTTTCTGTTTGACAGTGACCTTCATCAAGACCGTTTAGCTTAATAACTGCCAGTTATGTTTCGTATGGCATTTCAGTAGGCTAAAAACACAAGCAAATGGTGTGTGCACTGGTGTAATAGCTTGGAACCTTTTTTTATATTTATTTAATAGAAAACTGTTTTTAAATCAAGAATTGTTTCAGAATCAAATCATATTGCAAGGTATTCGAATACAGAGGTTCGCCGTTCAAAATTAAAATGCCAGTGTTTTATTGTTCACATGAACAGGGACACAATGTCTCACTAATGTTAAACTGCATAAGTGTTGACAAAAATGTGGAAAACTGAATATTTAATGTGATTGATTAGTATTCTAGGGCTGTTTTTAGTCCTTGCAAGCTGATTTTTATTTTTTATTTTTTTTTTAATGTACTGACATGTTTTGAAAGCAGTGACTGAGGGAAAAACATAATTCTAAAAAGCTGCACTGGGCTCTTAAAAAATATTGAGGGTACTGCAAAGTGTACATGTTTTAAAGTTAATCTGGGAAAATGTGCAAAATTGAAAACGTGGTTGATTCACAGTGAGGCAAATGTACACGTTTGGGTTTGGACAGGCAACAAGATCGAAATGACACTAGAACCTTTAAGGACATGTCTGTCGACATACTATTTACCCTGCTCAGCACCCCACTTCTTCATATCTGAAATGGTCCTTCACCAAGCGGCTGAGACACCCCCCTCCTGTTTGCTCTTCTTACCTTTAATGTCTTGGCTCATATTTTTTCTCCCTCATCTTCCTCCTTCCTCTCAGCTCCTCTCCCTCCCTGCCCCCTTCATTTCCTCTCACCTTTTCTCCTGCTTCTTTCCTCCCACCTCTTGCTATTTCCCATCTTTTCTTCTTCCGTCTTTCATATCTCCACCTTTATCATCCGCCTCATGCCCTCTCGTTTGCATTTTCCCTTCACCTTTTCTTTTTGATTCTTTTGTCTCCCCCTCCCACCCGCGCCATCTCTTCCTCACCCCCAATCCCTCCCCCAGCCAATCCATCATGCTCCATATCGCCCCTTAAAGAATCATTGGACTGCTAATCTGAATCCTCCCTTATAGCAGCTCATATCTGATTCCATTTCTGTAATTGAAGGGAGCCCCCCCCACCCCACCCCCCTCAGGCTCACACTTGACTGACGGATTTCTATTCCACAAGTGGTATTCAAAAGAGGTTCCTGTGAAATGATTGGAAACCTGTTCAGAGATATACAGCACAGGAACCCTGGATTTCCAGAAGGCAAACTGCCATTACTGTGAGTCAAATGACAGGGACATTACACACAAGCTGTGAAAAACGTGTGTGTGGAGTCAGAGAGGGAGAGCCAAAGAGGGAGAGGGACTAAATGACAGCAAACAAAACCAAAGTGCCGGCGGTGGCTCTTTTTGAAGTCACCTTTGTGTGAGCTCCGCTAATCTTGAGCAACATAAATGGACTTTGCTTTTCTTTCCTTCTCCTCTGCTTCACAGTCTGGTGTTTTCACTGCCTGTTGACCCATGAGAAATAGAACCAAGTCTAAGATCAACACCATTTTCCCAACACCCCCCAACTGCCTTCTTTTCCGTTTCTTTAATTGCTTCTGCCACTTTCCCAATGGTCTACCGTCCAGCTGATAAGCCACACTTCTGTCAATCAATAACCATCTCCACTGTCCCCCTGTGCATCTATATAAGGTCACTTTATCGGATTCTCACGGAAACCCAGGCAAAAACCAACTAATAAAGGTCCCTGGATGCAGACCAGTAGTTCAGCCCGAAGTAGGACTTCGGCATGGACAAATGACCAATTAAGGCTCACGTCTGATGCACATCTGCTCAATCTGAAAACAGTGCTTCTACATGCCTGTTAACAGTGTTGTGCAGGTTTATATTTCACAAGCGCAAGTTCAGTGTTTAGTTCATGCAAGTTAAAAAAGCACAAGCTCACTTTGAATTTTGGGGATCATACCCCCCGCCCCCAAAAAATGCTAGTTCATGTTATTTTTTTGTTTTTTTTAAACAGCTTTGTGCGATACATTCACTGTCACTTGATACAAGTGGATACCTTCAATTCACTATTCACCAAGTCTTCAAAGTACATGTAAATCCTTGGTAAGTGGGGATAGAATTGCTCTGTAAGGTAATATAGTAATGTTAGGAGGTAATAAAAGTCAGTAGGATGACTCCATTTGACAGCGTTAAGGTCTGCACAAGGTGGCAATCCATCTAATAACTGTTGATATATTTCGGGATAGACCAAAGAGGTGGGCAGACCTGGGACTCAGATGTCAGCCACACAATGAAGGTGGCTAAAATGTTTACGACCCTTTCAGGTCACATTCTCTGGCACTTTGTAACAAAGCACAAGCAGTCTGTACCGGAGTCCCTAATAGCCCATTTAATGTGCTACACCTGCCAATAGTTCAGCCCCTGTGCCTGGCATTATGTATTTCCACAGTGGAGATAATAGCTGATGTACCACAGAGAGCAGGTTCAGATTACATCTCGCGTCCTGTGCCAACGCTGGATATCTGTATATTAGACAAACATTCTACTGCCAAAGAATACAACCATTCAATCGTAATGAGCTTACATTTTGAAATGGCTCATAGATGGCATTTACTTCATCATAAGACAATAAAACTCTGCTGAAACCTAATGGATGTGCTTGGGTAGCGTGTCAGCGGTATGACAGGCCCCTTGAAAAAATTACTTTAAAGATCTTTTAAAAACTGAGTCTCTAGAGAAAAAACATTGTAAAATGTAAAAAGGAATTTATGGCATCTAAAGACTTTTAACTAATAAATCCTCCATCACCTTGGCAGCAGACAACCTGATTGGCTCATAAAAAGCAGATTGACATGGTGGTCTAACCCTAATAAGATTTTTATGTTATTGGCACTGAGGGGCTTGATTTTTTGTGTGTGTGTGTGTATTCATGCATAATGTGTGTTATTCTCTGTGGGATGCTGGCCTTTCTCAGGCAAAGGCATGCCGAGCCCACACTGCGTAACAGCGGTGTTTTCCATTTCCACTCACGTACACCGCTGGATGTGTGCACTGTCGAGCTGACTGCCGCCGGATTGATTCACCTGTCGCCTGAGCAAGTTTGATCCCTAGGGGAGGTCTAGCGGCGACTCTGTGGGTGAGACGCTGCTCTCCTTCCCACCCCTTCCTCACCCACAAGCCTTTCTGCTATCCCCTCGCAGGGCCGTTCGCTTCCTTCTCTCCCCGTTCACAGAGCGATAAACTAGATTTATAGTTACAGCGGCAAAGCAAACTCGCTGAGTGTGTTAACTTTATCTTCAAGGACATGGAGGCAACAAGGGCTAAAGAGTAATGACTCGACTGCGAACGTGGAAAAAAAGGTCACATTTGGCAGTTAATAAGAGAGACTGTAGCTTAGTGACAGTGACTGACAGAGAAGAAGAAATGTGATGCATTAACCCGACTGCTCCGCTGCTAAAGAAACACACAAACACACACACACGTATACAAAGGTATCCATACACCAACACATCTAGCATATTGAGGCTTGTGTGAGCTGCTTTAGTCAGCCTGTAATAATAAATAACATCAAGCAACAATAATGAAAAGTTTGATAAAATACAACAAAAGACTAAGACTAAAGACTAAAAAAGAATAAAATTAATAAATGAAACAACCAGGAAAATCAATGAAAACCAAGTCTAAAACAGTGAGTGTTACCTGTTAGCTTCCCTGACCTCCTTCTGCAGGTCATTCCACAACTGAGGGACCAAAACATAAAAGGTCAGGTTTTGTTTTAAGGGTTGTTTAAGGGTCAGCTGTATCTTCTGGAGCTCACCCTCTAAAAGTTCAAATCTATTCTCAAGTAGATTGGAAGCCAGTGAAGTGATTTAAAGGTGTGTTCTCTCCCAGTCGATGTGGTTCTAAGTCTTTTGAACACTAACCAGCTACACATCTGCAACAATTATCAGCCGAGTGATGGCACAACGTGAGCTATTAAACCTCCACTCCTGCAACTCCTGGACTCATACATCGCACAAACCTTGTTACACACTCACAAAACCAGATCCATTTTTTAATATCAAAAAATATTCTGCCCCTGGACAACCTGAAACTGCACTTAATTTAAGCAGCCCTCCAGGTCTTCTCAAGTCTTTGCTTTATTATATGTGCAGTGGGAAATTACATCCTGTTCCTCAGTGTTTGGAGCTTCCATGTGTAAAGGACATGCTGCTGCCTTGGCGGAATGATCACTATAGTGCATGTTTTCATGATTTCTCTGCAAATAAACATGTTGAAAGCTGAAAATACTAAACCGGGTGCCTAACTTTGTACTAAAAAGATGTTTTGGAATAACTTGGCACTACTCTGATTATCCTCCCTAGAAAGGGCAGTTGACAAGGTCTCCTTCAAATCTCCTTTATTACAGGTCAACAGGAGAGAAAACAAGCACCATGTTGGGTAAATGACCACCATAGCAAGTGATCTAATGGTCTCACTTCTCTCTCACACATATTCTTCCTCTTTGTAGTGTAGTGAACACCTTCGCACCACACAGAGATAAGATGTTTGGCTTTATAAAGAGAGGAAGAGGCGAAGTGGAGGAGACATTGTGGGCTTTTCTGTTTGATTTAACTCCTCTGGTGACACGACTGGCCTCCATATGCAGGCGTTTAGTAGCCCTGACACCTTGCTTGGTCAGTTACAGTAGATGAGAATAGGCTGACTAACAAAGTCAGTATAAGGGGTTTGTTATATGACCTTTTCAGATTGTGGGAGGAAAAGGGGATGGGATGTTTTCCATCCAAACTTCTGCCAATGCATGTGTGTGTGTGTGTGTGTGTGTGTGTGTGTGTGCACTCACATGTGCATGTTTTAGTTTGGAGCTGATCTGCAAACTGCTGAAAGTCTTATTTTATGAGTCACTCTCTATAACAGTTTTTTTCTTCTTTCAGTTACACTGTAGCAAAACAGACGAGCTGAGGATATTGTTTTTTTTCACAAGTGACAGTCTTAAAAGCAAACAGCCAAACTGGAAGTAAATTCATTTTAGATTTGAACATTAAACCCAAGATTCCAGCCTTTGCTCTTTAGCAGCTCTTTCATTTTCACTTAATATTTTCATTAACTTTATTCCTCTTTCTGTGTCTCTTCTGTCAGCTGCCAAGTACAACGGGGAAATCTACAAGCGTCGGCTGATGGTGGAGCTGCCAACGAAAGGCGGGCTTCCTCTCCAGCCTATGGGCAACTCCAGACCCTCTGTGGGAAACATGTCATCGATGACGCCTCCGATGACCACCAACCCAATGGCTTCTAACCCAATGACCTCCAATCCCATGAACCCTACCATCACCCAGATGACCTCCATGCCCCCAATGACGTCTATGATGCCCATGACCTCTATGACGCCCATGACCTCTATGACGCACATGACCTCTATGACCCCCATGACCTCCCTCACACCCATGACCTCCCTCAACCCAATGCCCTCTATGACCCCTATGACCTCCCTGGGTCCACTGACTCCTGAGCCAGTGGCCACCTATGTCACTGAGATGCCAAGCATCTCCTCTGTCTCAACCCTCCCAACAGAACGGCACATAGCAGGTGGCGGAGGAGGAGGGTCACTCAAACCGAATGGCCACAAACCCAAAGTCAGCCATGGTCACATTGCCCACAGCTCTCACACCTCTCACAGCTCTCACACTCCTCACGCTCACAGCCACAGTAGCAAGCCGCCAGGACTCGGGGCTACCTCCCTGGCACACATGTCAGGGACAATGCCAGGTGGCACGTCCCTGGGCATCTCCAGGGCCGCAGAGACCGCCATTGGCTCTAGCTCTGCTACAATGGGCCGCCCATTGGCATACAGTTCCAACACAATTGCGACTGGGCATGCAATGGGGCTGGGGCTGAAGGGTTGGGATGGGACTGAGACAGTGGGCCGGAGGAAGACCTATGGGCACAAGAGGCCTCAGTGTACCATTCTGGAGCCAAACCAGCTCCACAGCAGCAGGGGGCACAGCCACAGCCAACACTTCCTCCCCACACAGCCCTACTTTGTGACCAACAGCAAGACAGAGGTGACTGTGTGAGAGAGGAAGAAGGGGAGAAAGGATGCATGTGGAGTGGTGGCACAAGTAATGTCATGAGTTGAGACACCAACTCCTGGGGTGGTCAAAGGTGCAGATCTACGTATGTTTGTGTGGCTCGTTGGTACACTGACGAATGTGGAGGAACAGTGACACTGTGTCTGAGTGGTCCTCGTTTCATGAACAGAGAGTTCACCAACAAATCATTGAACAGACCCTTGTAATCAAGAGGATGGCGTCCACATTGGTGGCATCTGTAACCATAACTTTAAACAGCCTACAGAGCAGGGATGTCTGTACACTTGTGGCGAAATCAGAGTGTTGTCTCACAGTTAATATGTGCTCAGTAATGCTAACAATATCTTAGTATTACGGTGCAACTACACACAGATGATAAAGTGGGAGACTGTTGATAATAAAATGGATTGGCTTTAAAAACCAAACCTGAGAAGCAATATAGGGGATCAAATGTGAAGCACTGAAGCATCGTGGGAAAGAAGAAATAACAAATTTACCCACAAACCTCGCAACAATGGTTCTGCTCATCTGCCCAACAAAGCTTCAAATGGTTTGGAAGAAATGACATTCCCTTCTGATTCACCCCCAAATCTCCTGAGGGCTTTGAAACAGGCACACATGATGAGGGCACTGGGCTTTGGACTGCAGACGTGCAGGGCTTTGTACTGTGGCTATTCAGAAGCGCCTTCATAAGCTCTGCAGCTGAAGGTCACCCTTTTCCGCGAGGCTCCAGGACAGAGAATGGAGGCTGTCACACTGGCATTGTTCTGGTCTGATCTCGTCTGTGTGCTGACAGCTGGCCCAGAGGAGGGAGAAGGAGGCAGGGAGGCAGCATCTGGATGATGCTGCAGCTAGCAGAGGCTCCTTGGAGCATGATTCTCCAATACACACACGCATACACAAATGCACACATTCGTGCACATGCAGACACACACACAGAAACACATACAGCATACTGTAGAAATACCACACGTCAGGGTTTGATCAATATGGAGTTTTAAAAGGTGATTCCAATTATTGTGGACTGAACTTACATATGGTTGATATTTTGTTTCTGCATATTTGTTTTTTTTAAATATGACAGCTGTTTTTCAAAAACTTACTTTTGTGTTTCCCCCAAACTATATTTTCATCAGTGAAACAATACCGTCTCAGTGCTCTATATAGTCTCAAATGAAACCCCTGAAAATTAAACTTAAAATGGCAGCTAAGTCAGAATGACCCGTCTTTTATGTTCAGCTACAGGGTATAGTTTGGGACTTTTAACAGTGAAAACTATTTATTAATGGGTTACGCAACCAAGGAAATAGTTTGACGTTTTGGGAAATATGTTTATTCTTAGCTGCCAGGAGTTAGAAGAGAGAATTGATGCAATTTTTTTGTCTGCATATTAAATTTGAAGCCGCGACAAACAGTCGTTTAGCTTAGCTTAGCACAAAGAAAGGGGGGAAACAGCTACCCTGGTTCTTTCCAGTTGTACAGCGCACTAATTAGTTTGTGTTTTATGGAATTTTAGGTGCCAGACGGTTCCTTTACAAAATGTCAAACTATTTCTTTAAAAGAATAAATAAGATGTGCACAGAGTAAAGCTGTTTTTATGTAGCTGTGGTCAGGAGTGACCTTGATCGCACTGGATGTGGGCAAAATGAAAAAAATGTTTTATGTATGTACATACACAGATAGTGCACATTAAATCTGGGTCAACTATATGCCTAATTTATTTCATAGGTGGACCAAAAATGTACACTTTGGCTTCTCGACGCGTTTCTCCTGCACAGATTTTGCATACAATGCTCCAGTTTTAGACAAAAGCAAGAAACTACTGAGAAAAGTGGGTGTAATAGGAATAAAAATACCACATGTTCTTGCTCGTAATGGAAAACGCAAGAAACTAGGCTTGATTAGATCACTCACTGTACTCAAGCTCCGGCTGAAAAAAAACATCACAACCAGCAGAAGAAGAAAAAACTATCTGGGTTACATGACTCAAACATAAAAATAAATCCTTACGTCTGACAAATAGGCCAAATCTTCCAAGGGCTTCTCCGAGCCTATTTGGTTGCTTTGTAATGATGTGGGACTTATTAGCAGCTGCAGCCACAGTGATCATTTTTGACCTTGCTATCTAATGTGCTGCTTCCACCTCTAAGACCCTCTTTGCACTTGCGATTAAGATGCATTTTTAAGTGATCAGATTGTAATCAGACAATGCTTATCCGCACTGAAATGAAAATGTTAATGCACCCGAGACGCAATGAGGACGGATTATGATTGGACTGCTTAAACCATCTCTGGAGGTGTCTTTGAAAATTTGTGTGCAGATCAAATGAAGCACAAGCAAAAAAAAAAAAGGGGGGGAAAAAAGGCGACGGGCAGCGTCATAGCAACAAAAACAGATTGTGAGGACATTTGTGGAAACAGAACAAGCAAAAAAAAAAAGGTGTTGATAGTCAATTTTAAAGTAAATACAAGAGGAAGAGGTGCACATGACAATCTGTTGGATTTCAGTTTGACACATTTTACTGGAGGCTCCCGCAGAGCTACACTCAGTTTGGATACACTGTGTATCCAGACCGCATGTAGATCTGAGGTGCAAAACAGGGCCTAATACTACAGCTTCTAAATCAAAAGCCAGATGAAACAACTAAGCCAGTTAAGCGCAAGATAAGGGGGTCTACAGGAGGGGGATATTTTTGCCTCACGCTGTGGAACCCCTGCTGCCTTCGAGGTCACATGACTGAACACGTGTGACCAAATTTTAAGGCGTGGAACAGGATTTAAGAAGTCGGAGCGTTCAAAAATGTGTCACCTCTACACCCACACCTAACACACTTACACACACACACACACACAGAAAACATTACAGGGTGGACTCTGCTTTCCCTCTGCTCCCACAGTGCCGAGCGGCAGGCGTCATCGCAGCAGGGAGACAAAGAGTCAGTACTGTTACTGCGCCTGTTGTATATGAAAGACTGTGAAACTCCAGACCTTGGCCCTTTGTAGCGACAACTGATATTATGCTTTTTATATATAAAGATATACAGTACATAGCCTTTCTCTCTTTATCTCTTTTCTTTTCACATTTGCTTCTTCACTTCCTTTCACCCTTTTTTTTTTCTTCTCCCTCCAGTCCTGAATGGGAGACCTTCAGAGCAAAAATATCTGAGAGAAACAAAAAAAAAAAAGAAAAAAAAGAAAATGGGGCTGTGATGAATCTTTTCTGTGATCGTGGAGTGCGGTCATGACGAGACAGTGAATAATAATAATTCACCCCACCTTGAAAGGCACGATTGCCCCCTCCCCCTGCCTATCGTTCTAGCAGGAAACATAAGTGATTGAATCTGTGTGCCAAAAAAATGTAATTCAGTTTGCAGTTTTGTACCAGTGTGTGTCCCCTTGAACACTGCGCACATTTCACTCTTTATAACTTTTTCTATGTGTGCGTGCGTGTGAGAGAGAGCGTGTGTGTTTGAATCCAACTATGGCATATGATTATTGTCTCTGAAGACGTCAGAACTCAAACAAACACACCAAACAAAGTGAATCATATATAAATGGAGTTCACAATCCCATAAACCTGTGTGCGTCCGATGAGAATCCTTTGCAAATTCTCCTGTTTTTCTTCCTTCCTCCTTGTGTTTATTTTCTCCTTTTCTTGACAGCTGGTGGTTTTTTGTTTGTGACAGAGTTGAGAAGCAGGTCAATGTTTGCTCAGGATGTGCATTATCGGACCCAATTGACTTAATCCAGCAAGGCGGAGATGTGGAAATATGAACCCTCCTTGCCACCGCGCACTGTTCCATCCCTAAAGCTCATTCAGCTCTGCAAAAGCAGCCACTGGAACAATGCTAAGCAGGCGGGGAGTGAAAACAGTCGGTAAAAAAAGAAAAAAAACAAAAAAAACAAAACCTCTTCCCCCAGCTGAACAGCCAAAATAAACCTGATAGAAAGCGGGGAATTGGTTGCGCTGGCCAGGTTACGGTTGATAGGGTCAGGGCCACAGATGAGTGGGTTCAGGAGGCAGTCATGTCTGACATTTTTCATCAGACGAGTCAGTCAGACAAAAAATGCCACAGCAGAGACAAAAGGACACAGGTAGTCCGCAGGCTCCAAACAGCCAGTGCAGTTTACAGAGGCAGCGGGAGAGCCGGAGCACTGAGTGTTCATCATGTACTGAAAAAATAATCTTCATCTAAATTTTGACAAAGCAATTTGGTGATAAGATGTAGTGTTTGCACTAATTAGAGCATAAAGACATTCAGTGACTAATAAACAATTCAGTGACCCACCAGTTCCAGCTTAAAAGTGGTCAATGCGTATTATTCATTATTCAGCTCGGAGTGCTTTTGTAATTCAAAAAGACAATTTTATAGATCACAGATGGTTGCTTTCCTTCCAGAGCAATGAATCAGCTTCACCTCTTTGGGTTTTCTCTTGGTGTGAGCTTGAGGCTCTGTAGCCTCTGTTTTTTCTTTTATGGCTGAACATAAAAAAGAAAAGCGTATCACAAGCAGGGTACAGAAGGACTTGCTAAAAACGTAAAATATATTGTATATTGTACATTGTACACTGCAATACTGCTCTGAAATCAATCCATCTGAATGGCGTCTGCGTGATCAATGGAGTCACTCGTGAAGGGAAGTGAATCCACACACGTTTTTACACATTTAGTATTCAGTTCACCATTGATTTTACAAAGTGAAGTGAAGCTATAGACCTCAAAGCTAAGCTATTCTTGCTTTTAAGCCATTCACTTTTTGTCAACTCGCTGCTGGACTGTTGAGCGCTCCACAAAAGATAAGTTGACCGTGGACAGTATGAGACAGAAGTTGATGGCATGAATACAATTTTATTCTATCTTTAGCCGCCAAGCTGACAAGTTCACTAAGCTTTGATAGTGGGTGAAATAGAGCTTCTGTGACTAAATAGTGCATGTTGAGGATGCTGAGATTGTGCTTCAGCAAATAACATCAACTGATATTAGGTTTAAATATATGAGTGGGGAGTTACGATAATGCTTTATAGTCACTGATTGAAATGTGAATGGATTGGATTTTTGCTTTGCCACTTTCTGGTGTGGCCTGGTCTTTGGGCAATCAAACAACCTGTCAATCAAAAATTCTACGGCTCAGCTGGCCGACCCAGAGATCACCTTCACCTCTTGGTGTCTGGCGACCCTGCCTGACACAGCCTAATGAGTTCTGCACGTAGAGAGACGACCACTCAGTGTGTGCTCATCGCTCCAAACCATCAGGTCCTGATTGCCCTGTAGGTGCACTCCCTGCCACAGCTCAAAGGATTTTCATTATTGTTATTTTTCCCCCTTTCCTGTTTGAATGGAAGTCAAATGAAGAGTGGAGGTGCAATTGGCCTAATTATAGGAATCAGACCTGAGTTAGAGGGTGCACAGGCACACTGATCAGCAACAGAGGTGGGAGCAGGAACCAGGCCAGTCGAGCATGCATGCCTGAAGTCGTGCAACATTAACGACTCGACTGAATGTGCTTCTGGCCTTTTGACCTGAAGCTAAGAACGGATATTATGTTGGGTTGGTGCAACATTGTGATATTTTTAATATAAAATGACCAAGTGGGGCCACAATAGAGACACATTCGCCAATCTTTCACTTTAACAATTGAAACTTAATTTATTGATTTATTTATTACTTGACTGCCATGTTTAGAGATCTCATCAGGCTTAAATCTTTGTCTTTTTGAATTTCTTTACCATGAAGCATCAAGGAACACGTACTTAGGATGTACAAAGCTGCCGTTTGTCAATGTCAGGTGACCTGCTTCTCTTTTATTATACAATTTTCTGCATTTTCTACCTTTTCTCTCATATGGTCATGATGCTGTTATCCTGTGGACAGTCACATGTGGCCCCCTCCCCCCCCGGCAGTGTACTGAAGCCACTTCTTTCCACCTAACGATGTGTCAGCTGAGTTGCTGGCGCAGCAGCAATGATCCCTGACTGGTTTCCCACCTGCAAAACACTGCCAATTGTGCTCTGCCCGGGATCTGAACCCAGATCCTCGCAACAGAACTTTCTAGCCCTGCGTCACCTGAGCCATTATGCCACACGACTCACCCGTCATAGCCATGTAACCACCACTGTGCTCATTTTTGATGTGCTCTTGCTGTAGTGTTGCTCTTAGAGGCGTAACGTCTGCTGATGTTGAGTAGGGGAGTTAGCTGCTGCCGGTGGTAACGTGTCACAACAAGGGCTCTAAGGCGGAAAGCAGCAAGAGTGGCAGCTGAGCGAGAGGGGCTGTTTTTTTGATGTAATGAAATGTCTCGAAACAAGCCAACACCTAACAAACTCGCCCACCTACCCGCTCCAGGAGTACCAGGAATGACAAAACTGAGGATTACAAAAGCGAATACTCCCACTGGCCCACACAGGCTTCACTGAGAGAGAGAAAGAGGCAGGTGACACAGACGGTGAAACAGCTATAGGAGGTGTGAATGGGATATGAAAATGGGTATTGCGGTCCAACTTCACTCCTGGTTTAGCTGAAAGAGAGCGAGAGAGAGAGAGACAGAGAGAGAGCCTACAAAAAAGCAACCCCATTAGACAAGTTGTGCTGAAATCAAGCTCACTTGTTCAGCAGAGCAGCCAGCCGCCGGGAAAAACACACACACAAACACACATAGTGGAGTGTCTACAAGGAATATTCAATAAGAGACGGAGAAGGAGCTGTACTGGGACCAGTGGCCGGAGGGTGGGGGGGCTTTATGAGTTCTCACTGTAGTCTTTAATCACCAACGAAAAACTGAAAGCAAGAGAAAAAGGGGGAAGAGCTTTGGTTGCTGCGACGGGGACGCGGTCCACAGTGACGCGCAAAGACAGAAAAGGGACTGTCTTTGTGTCAACACTTGATTGGAAAGGAAGCTCTGAATTATTGATGAAACGATGAAACGTCTGCGGCACCCGAGCGCTAACAGCTCCGTTTGAAAACGCCGCTGGCGCACACAAACATAGGAAAAATATGAGTCAAGTCATTTCACGTTGTTACAGTACCGTGACATGTAGACTTGCAGAATTGTACTAATCATCAGTGCCAGATCAATCACTGATTCCTACAGACAAATTGGCCACGATACTAATATACACAGGAAAATATCAGCTCCTGTTTCCCCTTTAAGATAAAGATGTGAAGCACTGTTTCGTGTCAGTCTGAATCAGGACGGTGCAGTAGTCTGTAAATATTCAGTTCTCGGTGGGGAGGTAGTGACTCACTACAGGTAAAATGCAGTACACTCGTCATTAAAGAGAAGACAGAGCAGCATTCGGGGATGACACTAAAGGGCTCAAACACAAGTTCCATTCTTACCGGACTTTCCTCCACTCTTTTCTTTCTATCCTTTACCGTTGCCGTTTGCTGGACTTGATATCGTTGCAAACATTACAGCCTATGAAGAGCAGCATCTGTATTATCAAAGAGAAAATTAAAAAAAAAAAAAAATCAATATATTGCTATATTATCAAAAGGGGTTCTCGTCAGCTATGTTTACGACTTTGTATAGCATCAGTCTTTCTGCGCAATGTCCTCGCCGGTGCGGAGCTGTCTTCTTATGCACACAGAGACAGAGGAGAGGCAGTGTTTATTGTTCAGTAACGCTCAACATCTGTTTTCAAAAAGGGTTTGCTCCTATGGGTGTGCTTTATATGTATGATTTCTTTTTTTTTTATATCATAAACCTATATTAAATATATTTGCTGTTAGAATTAATGGAAGGAAATCAATCACATTGGAAAATTACTGTAAGACCTCTGCTATGGTCCAGAGCCGAGGGATTTTCCATCACTGGTGAAGAATCAATAAGCTCTGTGCGATATGAATACTATCCATTAGCAATCATATCCTTTTATAGAATATCTCATTGATTAACTCATTTTGGTGTTAATCACGCATTACATACGAAATTATATAAGATCCAGTTTTCTATTTTTGATGTCCAGACCAGTTTGTGGTATTTATGCATATGTGTATATGGATACATATGGCCCCCCACGACACTGCATTTATGCGTGACTAGTAAAGCATATTTTCTATGGTAGAGCCCATCTCCTGCTATTGTTTGGACAGTAGCTTATAATATGCACCGTGATGCCCCATTGTCCTTTTACTGTTTACTGACTTTATAATTTGTGAAATTAAGTTATGGAAAAGCTGTATTTTGGTACTATTCAAATATTGTTAGAAAAAGAGATATAGCAGACGTTTTGTCCGAGAAATATATTACCATAGTGTTGCTATGAATCTGTCTGTTTATCTTATTTTGGGGAGGGATGACAGGGATATTTTTGTTCTTCTTTTGTTGTTGATTTGCCATCTGACAGTATATCACCATTGTTCTATATACAACTTTCTTACGTGGCAATAAAAGATGACTTCTGTAAAAACGCTCCTCTCTTTGCCTTCCTTTGAGTCTCTTTCTATTCTCTTTTGTTTCTCTGTCCTTTTGTCCTCGGGAAGACATACTGTGCAGTTCTTCGGCTCTTTATTCTCCTCTCCTCACTACTTCCCCGCTCTGTTTCCCTTGGCTCTCTATACTTCCCTTGAAACATTTGATGTTAAGTAGACGTTGATATGTTGGATTGGACTAACTTTGGCATACAGCAGCAAACTGAAATCTGACGCGACGTCTGCTTCCTGCTCTGTTTTTTTAGGTGACACCTCAATGTCTCAGGGATGTCACTTCAAACAAATTCCCATTCTTTTACTTTTTCCTGTTAAAATGATGCTAAGTTGCACCATGTTGTCTCTTTTCTTCCCAGAGAGAAGACAGCAATGTGCACAAAGGCAAAGGGACAATGGTCTTCACACCGTTAGGCTAAGGGATGTTTTGATCTGCAAGACCTAAAAAAAGACCCTTTCTCTGTGACCATAGAGGCATCAATGATATAATCCATAATAAATCTTTTTGATATTTGTCGTTTGCTTTTTTTATATCATTGCTGTCTTATTGAAGTTACTGCTACACCAGTTTTACCTGCAGCTGCTACTACAAAATTAAAAAGCTTTAAAGCGTCTTTTATTGTGAGACCGTGACAGGAAGAAAAGCAATGCATTTGTCAAATTGTTTACTGTTGATAATGATTATTTCTTTTTCTCTCAGTGTCCTCAACGTCCAATCAGAATGCAGTTGCTTGGGTCAACGCCATTACTTGAGGTTTGTCTGCATCAGAACCATGTAAATTTGTTTGCCTGCACCAGAAAGAAAACAATTCGCTGTATTTATGACAAGGTTTGAGCTTAAGGAGTGTTTGCTGCCTGCAGAACTGTGGGACCTGTAGTATTAAAACACACATGGCATTCACTGCCATTAATGGTCATTAATCTTTTTTAGGATTTGGGTTTATAAATGGCAGTCAGTGATTCTAATGTAACAACAGATATTGCCCCAGCTTTATTTGTGCCTTTATACTTTTTGGCATGTAGTTCTAGCATCACTTCCTGCAGTTGTGTAGATTATTTTTGGCAATGTGCCTCCTCATTAATAACTCCAGAGATAAAAGGATAGATGCAGGATAGATGAAATGTGCCTCAGTGTAAAAAGCCATTAGATTCAAATCAACATCTATTCTCTAGAAAAATATTTCCTGGGTGCTTCACTCGCTCATACCTCTGTCCCCTGCTGCTGCTCTCCTTGCCTGCAGAGCTGAAGCCAGAGAGTTTACGTGTCCTTGGGCTTCAAACAGAAGATCACTGCCAGACTAAATCAAACCTACTGTTTTGGTTGTAATTTTTTTTTTTTACCTTTAAATGAACCGTGCATGCAAGGGGAAAAAAACAACAACTCCACAACAAACAAGAAACTACCTTTAAACTGAACACAAATGTTGCCTTCACACACACACACACACACACACATCAAAATACACAGCTCAACAGACACAGGCATTTGCACAATGTGAGTTTACACTAATTACTCAGGCTGCCAGTGCTATTGGCAGCAAGGAAACAGTCCAGGGAATTTCAACTAAAAACAAAGCAAACCTGCTTTTCACTCCCATTCCCCTGCCAATCCCTCGCTACCGTCCCGAATCCTGCTCAGTGGAGCGGAGCTGCACAACAAGAGCTCTCTGTGTGTTTTTAAGCCATCTGGCACTGATCTCTACTTTAGCCGTCAGGGGCATCATCACCATCATAACCATCATCATCATCACAATCATCATTTTTTAGTAGTTGTTTTTGTTTTCATAGGTCTCTATCATTTATCTTGCCAACAATACTGTCATTATCAATGCATCGTCATCATCTTCTGGTTTAGTCCTTTGAATGATGGTCATTGTTTCAGTCAAGTCAAACTTCTGTACCTTGAAAACTCAAAACTGGTTAACTGCTTTTTGATATATAATTGTCAAAATTTAGTCCAAAATAAAAGGAAAAAAACCTTCCAATAATGCTAAACCTATTGCTTGTCTGGTTGGTAAATGGGACAGGGGGTTGTAATGAGGGTCCTGAGGCTCTTTTAGAGTGGTTTTCTTTTTCATTCCTTTTTACTAGTTTTAATTCAAACAACTATGATTTTCTGATTCATGTATTACAAATAAATATTAGAAATAATACTGCTGCAATAATATTATCTTGGTGAATGAAATTCACTTGGGGAAAACATAAAGACCTCCACAGCTAAAAGACGGTGCCTGGGGATTACGGGTGGCTGTAAGGTTCGTCACTGTTAACAGCATTGGTTGGGACAAGTTAATGAAGTAATTAGAGATTACAGAGAATCTTTTGAATAGGTTCATGGGGTCTCGTAATGTCGACTGTGGGGTCTGTAAGTAAAATGGGATGTCATCTGCATATTAACATATTTTATGGCTTGCTCTACTGGACTGTACATCATTTACAGTCTGTCATTGTTTTGTTTAAAGGCTGCAGCAAATGGTTCAATGGAAAACCCATGATAAATTCCTCTTCACACCCCAACTAGTGCTGAGTGGCATGATGCATTACAGCTCAAGTTTCATTCCTAGAACATCCCATTTTCCCGATCATTTGCCAACTTCTCCTGATGCTTTGTTGGAAGATATTTGCTTGACCGCTTTATGAAATTATTTTGTTGTAAAAGGTTTATCTAATGCTTCAGCCTGTTTGTATCACTGCGGTCTGGTCCAAGTACAGTATATGATCAACATTATTCTTTTTAATTGATTGACTTAATTGATGTTTATTGCTTATTTTTTTGAAGTTGGTTTGTAAGATATTATTTAAATATTTTTATATTTAAGTACTGTATTACAAACTTTTTTATATATTTGTTTAGCCAGGCATGACTAATTTAGATTTCCTATGGTTTCCTCAGTATTTGTGTCTAATGTCTATATTGATTCTTTGTTGTTCTTGTTGGATATAAATTGTTTATGTTGATAAAGAAGATCTTTTACTGTCCTTAAAAACCTGCCAGAGTCTGGTTCCTAAAGCAGTGAAAAATCACCTTTATTATTTTTGATTCTGTCAAATTACATGAAGATGTGAAGAAGTTATGAAAAGATGTGTTGGGCTCATAAATATTCTCTACAGTCAGATTAAAACTGTTCATTGATGGATAATAATGAAACTGCTGTCTGGGTCAGTGGTGGTGGCGATATGAATTATGCAAACTTTATGAATTCATATGAAAATATCTCTTGAATTCTGGTGACTTCGATCTGTGCTTTGGTGGGCCTCTTGAAGTAGGCATATGTCCAGATTTAATTTATTTACAAAATGAAATTAAGCAGTGATTGCGGGTTATAGGTAGAAAGTGTGTGTGTGTGTGTGTGTGTGTGTGTGTGTGTGTAGGTGTGTGTGTGGGGGGGGTTGCATGTTAGTGAGGACAGAAGATAAATCTTAGACATTTTGGTATTTTTTTTTAATAGGCCTGCTGAAGCATTACATTTCACTGCACAGCACATCAATTATGTAGTGAAAACAGCATTCAGCTTTTCAGAAAGTGCATGTGTTATTCTCATGGCCGAGGGCAGTAAAAATCAGCGTCTGTGAAAATGAGCTATTCCCTTCCAAAGTTTCAGACCAGGAGGAGTCAGACTCTAATCTGTAAAGAGAAAGCAATGTACAGCCTGGAGGGATACCACTGACAGTGACGCTGGGACTCACAATTTGTTTGAACTTTGAGATCCAATGAAGCTCACTTCATAACGTAGTAATGTCTGTTTGAAATTAGAAATGTGCACCCTGATAGATCAGAATACATCATGGTTTATTCTAAAGTGTTTTGATTTCCCCCCCCCCCTACTTTTTCTGTTAAGCTTATTTTTCCCCCCCATTTAACTTTGCATTTTATCCTGGATTAGGAGGCCTCTAAGAACATTGTAAATGGAAGAAAATATCAGGATCATAAAGAGGGTGGTTTTTAAAGGATGTTCTAGGTTCTGCAAGTTTAAGAGGTAATCATGAAATCAGAAACAGACGGAGACAGACGCTGGGACAAAAAAAGTGTGTTAGAGTAAATTTTTTATGGTGCATTGCAGATGAGGAGGCTAGTTGAGGTCGCAAAGAAAACTATTATGAAAAGAAAGCAGACTCGCAAATGCATGGGCAAAAAACACAAAACAGAAAGTTAATGGAGAAAATAGTTTACGTAAATAGATGAGAACATAAAAAGACACGCATTCAAGATACAGTACAGCACTGGGACATCTGACGCACGCTCCATAGCACACTTTTAACCAAATCACATTTTATGGCAGTTGTGAATCATCCTTCTAGGCGTTAAAATAATCCTTCTTACCTTCTCATCCCCTCAGCTCTAATTTTCCTTTGTGGCATTTGTCCATCAGACACACATGATCAGAAAACGCAGATCTGACCTTTAAACTTAAACTGTCAGTGGCTTATATTGTTGCTTATATAAAGACATCAATGTCATACATGTCAGTGTAAATGTAAAGTTGAACTTGAGCAGCGTAACGAAAGTCTGAGCCAGGCCTGTCATGGTGTACATCAAAGTGTTTTCTCTCTCTCTCTCTATCGCTCTCTCTCTTTCATGACCCTGCTGCAGCAAATTATCTTGTGCAGAAGGCATTGTATTATGGGACTACCCTCTACACAAAGTTCAATGAGTCATCTTGTCAAAAGGATTGAACGGCCACTCACCCTGGAGACTCTCGCTCTCCTTCACACCCTCTCTCCCTCTGTCCAGATAATACTGTATTCAAACACACACACACACGGGCTCTGGGCTCTCAGGGATAAAATGCACTATGCTAAGCTGGGCTCCTCTCCATGCTCTTTTGAAGGATCTATAATGTGGAGCAGTTGAATAAATAGGTTCTTCTCTTCGCACCCGTCTTTGTCAGATTCTGCACTTGTTCAGTCAAACATCTTGCTAGTGTAAACGAAAGACAGCATGAATGAAGCGTGTGAGTGTTTTTCTTGTGGACTGTGTATGTCCTTGTAAAGGGGCATTTTAAAGACATTTGTAGAGAAGGTAGTGAAGAAAAGAGCAGCAGGTGATGCAGGAGGTTAAACCCAGATATACAAAAAACACATATTTTGCATAGAAGCTGGTGGGGGACCAAAACAGAGCAAAAATGAGGTGAGAATATTTAACTTGCATTCATCAGGTGTGTGAAAACATGACCTCCATTTGAAGTTGAAGTAACTCTGTATCTGCTGGATGTGTAAAAAGTTAACCGTTAGCCAAAACTTCACCTTACTTTACAGCATGTTCTCCTACCTTCAAGTGACAGAAACGTCAAGTATTAAAGTTTCAAGATGCATATTCGAGTGCTTTCTCTGTTTCAGCATGTAGGTTGCTTGCGTTAGTAAAGAGAAAGTGAAACAAAATCCATAAAATGGATTAATAACAGCCAACACTACGGTAGGTTATTTGACCACGAAATGCATAAAATCCCATGGTGAAATACTTGCATTTCCTGCATCAGGAAATTACCCTCCGCAGACCTCTGTCCATGCTGTACCATGAAGTAACCGTGTAGAATTGATTTTCTGTGGAAATGCTGCTGAGCGCAGCATCACTCAGAAGATCTACAGTGCATACAGAGTACAACCACATGTTCCCGGGTGCAGCATTTAGATCCACAGGTGAACGCAGGAATGTCCTCATCATGATACTTTTGCTGTCATAAGCCTCTGCGTCAGGGTTCGCTTAATCAAAACTACATCACCAACATCACACTGGTTCCTAAAATGAAAATCAAACTGGTAGGCGCCCAGCTGTCAGCTTCACATCGACCCCCTCTATTAACAAATTAGCCTGTGAGCTAGCTCACTCTGCTTATTTCCAACAGACGAAGTACTCTGTCTCTGGGTTGGAGAGGAATGGTGCTGTCCAGAGCAGAATGGACGGCAACAGAAACCATGCTTTAATCATTCCTGCTGTTTAGATTGATTTCTCAAAGGAGACGAGAGCCGCCAGGGGTCAAGCAGTGTACCGGGAGGGAGGTAAGACTGAGTGGGACAGACAGACGTTCTTCTAACTAGAGAGAGAGAGAGATTGAGAGAAAATGAGAGAGAGAGAAATTGTGTGAGAGAGAGAGAGCATGCTAGTGACGCACCTGGACACACCAGATGGTTCATCAGCAGGTCTCTCTTTGTCCTCACTGACAGGAAATGGATCGCTGAGGGCCAGACTGTTACCTAATTACTACAGGACCACACACACACACACAGAAAATGCAGACACAGGGACAGTTGCACCTGAGTCAGACCACACATACACACATCAGAAATACATGCATGTTTGCGGTACACACCTGGATGCTCAAATACACACACAGACACATACCACAGGCAGTGCACCGGCTGTCAGATAGGCCACTCACTTGCTTTCCTCTTTTCTTTTCCCAGAGTGCATTTCACCACAGAGCTGTCAGATGGCTCTTTATTTCCAACTGTCCCAGCATGCCCTGCCAGGCCTCCCACCCCACACACACACTTTGACGCACCATTTACACACACACACACACACACTGTAAATAGCTGTATACATCAGGTGCACCTGAGGTTTTATGCACACTCACACACAAACTTGCTCGAGAGACTTTTTAAATATTATTTTTTATACACACACACACACACACACAAATACATATATACAGATCCACATCCCAAGATGCTCATAACACACCAAAATACTTTTCTAAACACCTGCACTTACTGCTTCCAGTAGTCAAAACACACACATACACATGCTCACATCCTCACTTGTCAGCACTGTCACTCACTCGCTTTCCCCACACACACACACACACACACACACACACACACACACACACACAGGCACACCAAAACAACACACCAAACATCCTGTCCTGTTGTGCGTAACTGACGTACCTCACCAGTCACCCGGTTGGACATGCAGTGTCACAGTCACACTGGCCATCTCCATCATCTCTGTAATCAGATAATCAGCTACCTGCTGCTGTGCAAAAAGTCGAATCACAGCGGGCAGGTCAGCTGATGGAGAGGACGGCATCAGTCCAGCAAACATTATTACCTTGAACAAATGTACATATGAATACCCACTACACAGCTGTCCCCAAAATGATTAAGAAAAGAAAATGTCTTAACACACTGATAAATACAAAAAAAGCAGAAAAACTGGGAAGGATCAAAACATCCTACATACACCTGAAGAACAATAGTTTTGGGATTTACTTTGAATTGACAACTGTGGCACATATAGGTCTCAGCATCATAAAACAATGCAGGAAGCTGCTGACGTGTGAACTTTTACTTTGCTGCTATATATAAAATGTGCTTCCAAAGTTAGTGCAACGCTTTCTATCAACATCCAACATCAAACGTGCTGGAAAGTAGAGAGCCAAGGGAAACAGGGAGCGGGAATGAGGGTGGGGAGAGGAAGACTTCACTGTATGGTACAGTACCAATACTGTCAAGTCAAGAAGATTGCAGTGTGATAAGTATGACAGCATCATGCTGTTTCACTCATTTATTAAGAGCATAACTAAACTGCACAACACAGAATACAAGGTGACACTGATTCCATTAGCTGTAGAAATTAAATAAGATCTTGTGTGACCTCATAAAGAAAAAAACTGAGGAAGAACAGAAACTAAAACAAAAGTAAACAATTGGTAGTTATTTGTTTGCTCATTAGTTGTATTGGTGACCAAACCAGCATCCATAAACAAATTCAATTTATTTTTGAGGCTGAAGCATCAGTGACGCTGCAGCCTCCAGCTGAGTGTTGCCACTGTGTCAGTTTCCTCAGCCAGCAGTCTCTGAACTGTGACAGGAGCATTTTTTATTTATTTATTTATTTATTTATTTTTTACTTGCAGCCAGGATTACATTGTGACGCGGCTTCATTATTCTGTCTTCACATATATAAATGTGTGTGTATGTGTGTGCGTGTTGTCAGTGGGGTGCAGAGGAAGAGCCCCGTTTCACAGTGCAACTGTTGAACAGAGTGGAGTTTTGTCTGTGTCAGAAATATTCGTCATCGAGCTGAGGGTGAAATCTTTGCAGTTTAACAACAACACTGACAGATTTCTGTCACATCTGTGGGATCAAAATACAGCAGACTGATGACACGTAAACATTAATGGTGATTAGTTACATTTTAATTCAGTTTTGCAACTTTATTCATTCTATTTCTTACCAATTGCATGTTTGTAACAGGAAATTCCAGATCCAAATATTAAAACGGAAGGGCATGTTAATGTGTTCATGATTAGTTATGTAAACTAATGCTGACAGAGGAGGGTCAAGACAAAATGTTTTCAGCCATCTGGCCTTCATCAGTGTCAAAATCAGGAAAAACAGCCATGAGGAACAAGGTGGAATCTTGTCCAGCTGGTTCCTACAGTGTGTTTTTAATAATAAATAAACCTGTTGTGTGAATCCCTGTCCACATAAAATATTTGCAAAACATTTTTGGAAGATCTTGCCATTTTCACTCATGTTTGCTTGCTCACAGTCTTCTTCCTTGTCACATATTTGGTATAAAACCTTCACCAATTGTCAGCCAATAAAGTTGAATCAGGAGGGCAGGGGATAATGTCACAATATATTTAGAAAACAAGCAGCAATTCTACATTGCTCTATAGCACCACTAGTGGTCAAAAACTCTACACTGCACCTTTAATTCAGGGACAGGGATTCTAAAGAGTTAATGGCAGGTTACACCTGAAGTGAGGCAACCACAAGAAAATAATTTAAAAAGTTCATTTGAAATGTATTTTTCTTTCTAGTTAACGACAGTAACTAGGAAGTAATGACAGTATTTCATACCTAGTCACCTTTCACCTAACTGTTAAGAACAAAACTAGTCTAGTACAATGCATACTACATTTCCCATAATGCAACTTAATAGTGTATTTTATCAGACCCTCCCTTCCTCTCAACACCATTAAAATTGTAATTTATAACACCAACTGTTAAAGATTTTAAGTTTCAAACACAAGCCCAGGTAACCCTGATGATGTTACCTGGGCTTGGGTTTCCCGCCACAGAAAACATCATACAGCTGCTGTTTTACAGACCGAGTAGTTCTCTATGTGACAAGTAAATGGGACTTATTGTGTAAAATCTGTGAAGTGCCCATTTATTCCTGTATGACAGCTTGGATACATAACTTCTTTTTTTGTTTTTACTCCAAGTGTGAATTGAATTGATTTTGTTGTCATTGTGTCCTGCCAGTCACCATGACAATGAGGGCGAGGAGGAGACTAATCTGTCGAGACGATACCCAGAGAAATCATTTCAATAGGCCTTGATGTGAAGCCGAGACAAAGTCATGCTTTATCTGAAAAATATGAAAAAAAAGGAAAACAAAAACTCATTGACACTCAGACAAAAGACTCTAAACAACAAAACACTGACACTCTTACACAAGTGTAATCAGTTGTCGGAGCGTTGATGCCAGGTTTTGGCCTGCTAAACGCAGAAATTCCCAACCCCTGCCAGAGCCAGCCTGCCAAAACACAATCCCATTAGTGTGACATCTCTAAAGTGCATTTTACTCACTTGCACAATACATTCAAAATGTCAAGTCTCCTGTTGCTGTTGTAATAAGCCTCTCAGTTGCCAACTGGCTGCTGCGCCTCGCAAGTGGCGCACAGTTTCAGCACCAGCTGTGCAGCATTAGCGTTTGCAGCAATATCTGTGTTCCACCAGCAGGGGTGTAGCAAGCAATTATGGGCCCGTGTGGAGGAAGGTAACTCTCAGACACTTTTCTCTCCTCAACACTTTCATCATGACTATTTATCTACAAGTCAAATACTTCGATCAGACCTGGGCAAAACTGTTTTGTGCACATGGCTGGTGGTCTCCAAAATTTGTTAAGAAAGTATTGTTTTGTTGTAGTCCTTAAAGGAAAATTACATTTAGATTACATTTAAGTTGAATGATTTGAACATTGGTGTCTCTCCGTGTTATGATCGGGTGTGTTAAATATTATTTTCATATTACTGCTCACACTCTGGCACCAAAGGACATCAAGACCACACGATGGCCTGTAACCAGCGTCATCCAGCGTCCATCATTATTGTTTGTTGAATTCATCCAAAATTGACCCACAATTGAAAAGTGAAGTTTCCTCAACACTGTTATCATTAGCTCCCAACCTCTGTTAGTGTAACAGAAATTAAAGCTCGTTAATTGGACATTTCTTGCAGAAATGCCCTTTGAGTCATAGTTCCCTTTAACACACAATGTGCACAGGCTTGTTGCAAATGTTTTACAACATGGCTGTTGACTTGAATGCATCCAGGTCATAGCCAAGTGCTGATCGGCAGCCGCAGCATGTTTGTTATAGGAAAATGAAAAGGACTCTGGAATATTGCCTGGTCTGTTTACACTGCTGTTATGAAGTCGATAAATGCTTACATTTGTTAACATTTCTGCAAGTTGCATCATTTAAAGAATGTTGAATTACCTGTAAGTAGCTCTTGTTTAACAATGTTACCATGAATGCACAGACAGCGATTTCCTGAATACCCCTATTCTGAAGAAACTTTAAAAACATGCTTCTTATGAGGCAGATCTAAAGTCAGAACAAGCCACATCTCTAGGATTCCTAAGCACACTTATCCTCTGAGAAGAAGGAGTGTGATTTTTGATGCAAATAACCCAGAAACACAACCAGGAAATAATTCTGAGAGATGCTAAAGCCACTCCAGTCCAGACACTTTGATAATCACCATCGCAGCTTGAAACAAACCCCAAGTGCTTGTCTTGACACAATCAACACAGTGAATCAGTTTCACTGCCGCAGACCCTCTTCCTTCGAGTATCTGCATCGCCACTCGAGCAGCTTCCATCCGATGCACAGCCCCGATCTGACGGTGGTCAGTGCAAGCCGGCTGGAGCGGACCTGGAGGGCGGCGCGCTTCCAACAACGGCCTGGAGGAAAGCCAAGCGTTGCCACGGTGACAGAGCTGCGAAGAAAACCTCTTTGTATTGTTACCAAGGCAACAACTGTGGATAAGGTGGGGAGGGAGGGAAGGATGGACGGGTGAAGCGAGGGGAAGAGGAAAGGAACGAAGAGTGAGTGAGTGAATGAAAACAGCAGAGAGGGAAAGAGAAGGGATGATGGGTTGATGTTTGAGGTGCAGAGATATGAGCTCAGGCTTTATTATTCCCTCCATCTCTGCCTTGTTTATGCTGGATGATTCTCAACTGCGTGGGAGAATTTACAGTTTTCTGTAACCTCATCCAAAACAAAGTTACTCAGCAGATTCTTTTGAGTCAGATGGATACAGCAGCGCTTCTTTGGGAAGGCAGCTCAACCAGGACACAATAAGTCAATGGTTCCCTTACCGACCCTGTGTCGGGAGGCTGGCTGGTGAGCTCTGCTGTAGCGATCCCTTTTTTCTATATCTGCCTCTTTCTTTACCTCTCTTCTGTTCTTCCTCTCCCTCCTATTCTGTGTGTGTGTCCCTCTCTCTCCCCCTCTCTCTCTTCTCTCTCTGCCCCTTTTTCCTTTGCAGCCGAGAACAGAGTGCAACATTTTTTGGGGAGTTTTTGTGACTTCAGAACATTCATCGCCGGCATTTTGATAACTTTTGAACTGCTTTGCTCCGGGGCTTCTGTAATTCCCACTGTGTTTGAATTGATTGCATAAATCTAGCGGGAAAGAATAACACTGGAGAACAGTTTCTTCTCAGCGATCTGGATTTAGCATATGTGAGCGCGAATGTGTGTGAGAGACGGAAAAACACTCGTCTAAGTGGCTCCGTCGCAGCTCTATCCACACCATAACAAATAAAATGAATAATGTAGTAATTTTACTTTCTTGCGAGGCCAGAGAAGTGTAAGTTGACAGAGAGAGGATGAATGACTTTATTCCAATACGCTCTTGGTTACATTTGGGTTATGCATGCAGATTTATGCAACCCTCCCTTTTTTTCAAGCTGCTCGTTACTCAAAGCAAATGGAAATTTCTCATCAGTCCCCAACCCACCCACACCCCAAATTCTAGACTTCATACAGCTCCACACATCCTAATGTGCATGAGGGAGCGAGATTAGAGGGAAATTGAATCAAATCAAATCCCCCGAAATTGCACGGAGCTCGGTGGGAAAGAAGCATGGATCCAAAAGAAAAGGTATCTGTTATCTAACGCCAGTGTTGCATCTCATCTCTCCCGATTGCCTGAAGACAGCCACTTGGCGAATGGGGGGGGGGGGGCTTCAGCTCAGCACAAACTTTATGAAACCTCCTCTGGTGGTGCAAACTTGGTCAGCCTTCACGCTGTCCTTCACCTCCTGACGCCATCAGGCCACTGGGGCGACGGGAGAAACGAGCACGGCAGGAGAAGAGGAGGAGAGCGCCGGGGAACGCCGCCTTGGTCTTAATTGATATTCTAGACGAGGAGTTGGAATATTCAAATGTCAGTAAGCGCTGTTATCTCACTCGGGAGTCGGCAGAGATTAGGGGATAGGTGAACGAGGGACGCCGGGAGGTATCACACTGCTTTAACTCCTGGCATGCAAACACACACACACACACACACACGCGCACACAAATTTGCACACGGGCACTCATGCATACCCCATTACAAATATACACAGACAGACCACCTCACTCCCACAGAGACAGCTCTCTTGCACACACAAACACCTCCCTGTGCTCTGTCAGAAAAAACTCACACACCCACTTTGTCACTCACACACACACACACACACACTTCACCTCCGTGTACCCATTGCATGTTCTTTGGGTGCAGGGAGGTCGGGGAGTGAAGGCTATTAGCTCAGCGCAGTCTCTCCTGCTGTCTGCTCGGGCTCGACAACAAAGACGGATCACTGTTTCAGATCAATATTGCCGTGGCCAGATCCTGGCTTGTACGTGGAGAATAGTGTGTATTAACCCTCAGCTAATGCCAAACTCTCTCTGCTGTTTCCTGTCTCCTGTTGTAGGTTTGGCTCTGACTCTCCATCTACTGTATCTCTCTTTAACTGTCATATTACACATTATTACCCAAGAATTCTGTTTCATTTCTTCCTCTCCTTATTTCTTTCGCCAAAATAACCTCGCTCTGGAGACCAAAAACTGAAACTGGCTCTCACTGACACTTTTTGAAACAAACACACACACACACACATAAAGCTTTGTGTAGGTTCAATCAGGAAGAGTCTCTAGGCTACACTCTCTCTTCCCCTCTTTCTCTCTCCCTCTTTCCTGCTCATCTAAGCAGCTGAGCATGGACCTTTAAATTAAATTTTGCCATGGTGTCCATCAGCCAATCATACTGCCTCTGTCAAACTTGAAATATCTTGTCCTCTCTTCTAATGTCAGCTGTTGTTTCAGGGGAGAATCACTGCATCCCTCTTCCACTTCGGTCACATCCTGCCCATTACATCACTAGAGGTCTGCTCCTTATCTAGATGTTCAGCCATCGTTCCTCCACCAACACCACCAGGGTTTAGACTCTACTGGGGGGAATCTAATTGCACCTGTGGCTTCACTACATCCTTTCAATATGACAGTGTCACTATGGGGTCTAATTGCCAAAGACTAGACTCATTCTCATAATATTATCATTTACATGTGAATGAATATTGTTTTCTCATAATGAGTCTCTCCTGAATGAAACACACACAAAGCCATGGGAGGACCACCTTCCTCTGCACACCATGGAGCTGATCCAAAGGGCAACTCAGCTTTATTCACATTGTTTCCACTGAGACTTACCAGGGAAACAATTAAGGTACAAACAATCAAACACACGTATATATTTACGGATTTGCACACACATGCATGAGCTGGAGACACTTCAGACCTCCCATTACTAAATGCTGCAAGGAATTTTTGGTTTATTTCTAAGCCGATGTCTTTTCCCGCACTTGACACAGCTAGAGTACAGGCAAATTCACATGACACACACACGTGCATGGACACAGCTTGTATATGTATACACAGCATATGTAAAGAGAGACAGAAATGTATGGGGGTCATTTTATGAAAGCATGCAAATTTACATTTTGAAAGTCGCTATTAAATGCATGCCAGCAGTTACAATAGTACAGTGTGATTACATGTGTGTATGGTAGAGTCGGTTGGTTTCCACGTCCCTTTCTGCATATCATAACATGCATAGAAAACAGACTTATCCATTCATGATCCCAAGGAGAGAAAAACATGCTAAAGCCATGAGAAAAATGTTTGAGATCTGTCTAAATCAATGACACATAGCTTGAAAGCACTTGAAAATGGAGCTAGATAGAACACAGGCTCCTCCGTATGGAAAAGTCATGATGACACATTCTCCGTTAGTCTCTGGTAATAGTGTTTTGCTCAATATCTTTTTCCCCTCTGTTACAGATTCACCTCTGTCAATTCTCAGCTGTTCACCTCAAATGCCCCTCTGTCTGTATTAGGATGGAAGACTGATTGAGCTTCGCAGCTATAAACTATGGCTGCTTGTGTGTGAAGACTGCAAACCAATGGAGGTTAAATATATAATGCACCCAGTGGCGACAGTCAATTGAGGACCTTAGTACTTTTAGTTTGTTTGTATGTTACCTCAAATGAAGTCATGCTGTACTAAATTAACTGGAAGAATGAGTGTGTGTGTATGTATTCTCTTGCCTAATGGGTGCCTGCATGCAGTACATACAAACCAATTTAACTCTAGCAACCACCTGATCCCACTTCCATCGAATACAAGTCAGCGGGCGATAAAAGGACAGCATCCAATAACCAATAAAATGATGGGATGAGAGATTGGCTGGATCAAGATCTCAGAAAAGGGAAGGCATTTCTCTCTCTGTCAATAACTGCAATTCCTCACTAGAAAACAAAGACATTTAGCTGCTTGATTCACATCTTTCACACAGCCTTTCCAGGTAGCCTTTTGGGACACACCACACAGCCATTACCACAACATCAGTTCAACTAATCCAGTCCAGCAGGTGGACAGCAAATATGACGGTTTCTGTAACTGGAGTGAGTCAAAGCATCTTAGACCAAACTAAACACCAATACGGTTAGTGTGGAAGTAGTGGCCCTCAGTGCCTGTTCACTTCACCCACTGACGTGATCACAAGATTCCACTGAATGCACCAAACAGCTAATGCACGTGTACATTCTGGGTTTTAGCTGTTACAAATGATAAATGGTACCAGTATGTATAAGTCCAGACACACAACATACAATCAAAGCTTCTATTAACTTGTGGCCAGATGTAGTTTTTAATCACAAAATGTGCCCAAATGGACCCAAATACAGACAATGGGCACAGAGCAGAAACAGTTCGTAGGTGTAAATGTAAAACAAAGTAAAAGGCTTACTGGTGGTCGAGTCAGGCAGGGTCAAATCCAGGAAGAGCAGTCCAGAAAGCGAACAAATCCGTTCTGGGGCAGGAAGAAGACAGAGCATAATGTTCAATTAGGAATAGCCAGGGAACAAAGGAACAGGGAATGATACACAATAATTAGACATCAAGGAGGAAAGGCTAAGAAGACACAGGTGAAACGAACCATCCAGTAACACAGGTGACAATGGAACCAGCAAGGAACAAGACAGGAAGTTAGACCACACTGATACAAGAAAACACTCTACAAAATAACACAAGAAATAACACAACATGTTAGTTGTAGCACTACTTGAGTTGTTGACCCAAATTTCAACATTGCCTCTGAGAAACTATATACTACTTTGTTCTCCCAGTTACATTTCAAGGCAAAATAGGGTTTTTGAATAGGTAGGTTTAGACAGGGGTCACTATAGTTAATAGTAAAATGTTATGTCCTTATGTTTCATGTCCAAATGAAGACCTAATCTCTTTCACTAGACGTCAAATGCTGAGCATACCTGATAACGACCTTTTGCCTCTCAAGGAATATATTGCATTCTGGCCGTGGCCCTCACCCAGCAGTCGACCAAAAACTCTGTGTGTGTGGTATTCCCTGCTCATCTGTCTGCAGTCAGTTCGTCACCTCCCACAGTCCGCTCACCTGCCTCTCATCAGCTCATTATCTTCCCTTCCCTTAATTTGTCACCAGGTCACTGTTTCAAATATTGTAGTAGCTTATGTTCTCTTGCTTCTCCTGCAGTCCAATGTGTATAGCTTCCTGGTATTGGTGTTTTATCACAAGCAAAGCATTATCTTTTTCCCTAACTCCTGGATCATCACTCTGCCTGTCTTGCTTGCCAGCTCTCCAACCTTCTAGCAGCCTGCTCATGCCTTACTCCCTCGTTTATCCACCCTGTCCAGCCAGCTATCTTCCCTCTCCTTCCACCTCCATTTCTCTCCACTACCCTTTCCAATAAATCTCTGTCATTCATCGTACCTTTTATTCTCCGCTGGCGTTTGGGTCCATATTGCAGATCACAACACGGTGTGGATATTGTAAGACAACGAATGAGATGCATTTTCAGAAAACATTTAGTTTAAGATTCAAGTTCTGTGTGAACATCTCATGACCGCTGATACGTTCATTAAAATCGTTTCTTTGAGACTATTTGCGGAGACCAAAACTATAATGTGTGAGGAGAAAAGTGGTTTTGTGACTCAGGTATACTGACCCTTTAATTTGAATGTTTTAAAAGTAAAAGTAGAAATGCATCTTATTGTAGTTCATTGTACAGTTCTACAATGTGTTGTACTTCTGATATTCCTGGTCCAGGGACTCTAACCAGTCACACAACACTGAGTCCTACAGCAATTCACCGAGGATTTCACTGGGGATGCAAAATGGCACCATAAAAGACCAACCAAGGAGAGACAATCGTTGGGGAGTTTCTTATGTTTTTTTGTTAAAAAGGTGAGTGGACTAGAGTACCCAGGAGTCGCCAAGTGGCGGCTCAAAATTACCTCCTGCCACAACAGCAGAGATGACTTCTCCAAGAATGTGAAAAAAGAAAAAACATGCCAGTGAGTCTGACAGAGAAATTTCTGAGCTCCTGTTTGCTGTGAGGAGGAATGTGACTCCATTGTTGGCCCGTTTTAATGAGCTTTGCCAGTAGCCCGGGGTAAAAGTGCAGTTGGATCCAGTGATAATGAGAAGCATAATCCTGCTCCCGCTGCCTCCTCATGCCCTCCGTTAAAATAAGACCTGATAGTTAACTTCGCTTGAAATTAGAGTTAAAAGAAAAGTCCTGCGCTCGCAACAGTTTGGTGCGGGGCAAGAAATTAAGAATCCTTTGACTAGAGCCACAACAACAGCGAAAAATGCAACAGCTCATTCTTACAACTTTGCTTCAAGCGTATCGTTCTCGCCAAAGTTCCTGAGGCGAAGCTATTTGACATATTCTTCATCTTTTTCATCACCAACGTGGTCGACTTTATTCTGTGAACAAAGAGTTGAAACTTATCCTCTTGATCTTCTTTAGTTTGAACGCAGGCCTTTTGTCTCTCTTCAGTTATTACTCATGAGGTACTCAGTTACTCTCTGTCAACCACTGTCTCATTAATTCAATAATTAAATGACTGATGAATGAGACTTTTCCCTTTGTTGTGAGTCTTATCTGATGAGTATATATATATGATATCACATCCCTTTCTGTTGCACATTTTTGTTTGCTGTAAATTTACTTGGAAGGTTCGTTTAACTGACAATACTGTTAACTGTAGCTCGTGTCCTTCACAATTACTGTGGTCTGGCTACTGCTTGCCCCTAGCTAGCTGGTAAAAAACTGACTACTCAGACAGTGCATGAAGTTACATATAACACGCGTATATACATGTGATCTTACCTCAGTCGTCAGGCAAGATATGTAGAAGATCTTAAAACTGATGTGATGCACAATGAACGCGTCCAGCTGACACAGTGCAACATTAGCATCCATTTGCAACTTCACCTGGTGAATGTAAGTCCAATAATTGCTACGTTTTGATCTCCACCAGTTTCTTCAGTTAATTTTCTGAGAGCTTACCCACAAAGTAATTCAGTCTTTTCACCAGCTAGCTGCTCTGCTGGCACTGGAGTACAGTGGATTTATCAGAGGGATATCAGAGGGAGAAAAACAGAGAAAAAGGTCGGTGAGAGCCGAAAGACTGAAGCAAAAATTGTAAAGTTGTGGTCATAAAACCAAAACAACTGGATGAAATATGCTAAAAAGGCTGCATAGGACTGTGGGTTCGATACTTAAAGCCACACCTTTTTCATTACATTATGATTATTTGATCCCATGCAACTTTAAAAAGGCAACAACTAATGCATTAAGCTGTATGTTTTTGCTTCTTAAAACAATTAGACCCAAACCACAAAACACTAAGTACATTTTTTGGTTTGATTGGTGGAGGAGATGGCGCTTTTGGCTCCTTTATGTCCCGACTTTCAAATGAGGTGTATCAGAGCTTGTGAACAAAAATCACATGGATAGGCAGATAGCATGTCTTCTGGACAGATATTTAATGACTTGACACGCCGCCAAATTAGAGATTTTGTTGAGGAGAGAAAAACTAAGCATGATTGACTGCGCAGCGATTAATGAATTGTGCTCTTGACGAACAGCCTAACAGGTGTCATCGTGCTCATTAAGAATCAGTTGGCAATGCAAATGGAGCAGTCTTCATCCGGTCAAAATGTGGCATTGGAGCGAGCAATATGTGTGTGAGACAATAAAAAAAAAAACAAAGGTCTAAAACAGACAAGCGTCATAAATCAGGTAAGGGTGAGAGAAACTAGACAACGTGGTCTGGGGGTCAGTGAGTGCCATCAGTTCACTACATAAACTGAGGCTGATTAGTGATGGAGAGCAGCTTGGTGTGCAGGTCAGATGGCGGCCTGTGGGGGAAATGGCTTATGGGTGAGTAGTGGACGGGCAAGGAATGACTGTGACATAGTAGTAATGAGTGACACATGCAGGAAATGGGTGCCTATGAATAAGAGGGATGAAGCAGATTAAAGCACGACAGGTGACCTCGCATGAGGGAATAGCCAAATGATGATCACCACTTCAGAATGCATTTTGTTTATCTTGTTCCACTCAGCTGTCCAATTACGAGGAAATGCTGGCCAACAAATGTCAACATCTCTCCCCTCGTAGCTGTAAAGTCATGCATTTTGCAGTTATTTCCTATAGATGGTTTGGAATACAATCTCAGCTGCAGACAAACTGCACAACAGTTTGTGTGGTAGCAGTAACTGGCTGTTATTTGGTGCCACCTGAGCTCAAAATGTAAATGCTGTAATATATGAACATGCCCTCATTAACTCAACTCCTCAACTCACTTACCTGCTTACTAATTTTATCAGCCATTCACTCAGTCTCACTCTCACTCTGCATCTCTCTCTCTCCCCCTCACACACACACACACACACACACACTCTTAGGACCCCTCACTGCATGCCTGTCTTGCTCTGGGCAAGGTGCCAGTGCTCGCAGATGGCATTAGTGGAAGATGAAGTGCCCGTCCCTGCAGCCAGTGAAATGTGAATGCCAGTTAGTACCCTAACTGCTATCTGATCAGCCTCGCTAAGCATCAATGACTTGTTGACTCAAAGCAAGAAGAGCTACAGGTACATTGTGACTGTTATACAAAAGACTGTCTCCTGTTTGTAATTTTACCCCAGATCCATTAAAATAGACGCAAAGATAACTTGTATTAGCACATTTTTCAGATTTCTGATCCAAGATTACAGGTCATTAAATTATTTTTTTTTATATTTGTCTGTTTAATGACCCAGAGGTGAGCTCTGTCTCATCAAACATGTTGGTCATCTCCTTCAAATTAAACTTCTCCAATCCCAAGGCCCTTATGTATATTGTTAACGCATTCTCAATACAATAACTTCAACTCAAAGGCCTTTTTACCGTAACTACCGTAGTCAGAGCCCTGTCACCACACGAGTTCGTCATGAAGCGGGCTCCCTGACTGTCTTGAGACAGGAAACATGTAGCATGGGAAGGACGTGCATAGCCTTGGGGGAGATGGAGGCAGATCGCTACTCGGATTGATGACCTTGGAGGCTGGAAACAGACCCACAGACTGACCAATCTACTGATTCCAGCCGGGGAGGTACATAAGTCCCGCATCGACAACTGAACCCTGTTGCCTGGGGTGTAGAGGGAAGCATTATTTGCACTTTAACATTATGACCATTTGTCAGTTAGTGGAATGGTGTGAAACCATTAGAAGGAATGTGCACTGCACTGCACTGTGCATGTTCATAGCTTTTGGACAACAATGGAGCTGAATCGCACAGAAGAAAAACAAATCAGACCTTGGCTTCCCAGATAGTACGTGTTAGTCAGATAATGTCTTTGTTTACAATGTGATATATCGCCACTCTTATCCTGCTTTACTTTGTGCAGCAGAAATTACAAGTCAGTGATGTACATAAAGTTTAAAATGTTCCGACGATACATTTGTTTTCATTTTGTGCCCGAAACAACTTGTGAGGGCAAAACTGGGGGGAGGGGGGAGTTTGCACACGCTGTTGTGAAAAGTGAGTCAAGGCTATTGGAGATGACTGTGACTGCCAGGCACAATTGCTAGTCAGTGCTAGGCGGTCCTTCTTGCAGATGAGAAGTGGGCTGTTTGTGGCTCCAGAGTGACACGATTGGCTACTTCTCCTTTATTCCCTCCATCTCTGCCTTGTTTATGCCCGATTATGCGTGACTGCGTGGGTGAATTTACAGTTTGCTGTAACCTCATCCAAAACAAAGTTACTCAGCAGAATACTGAATCAGAAGGATGCGGCAGCAGATGCATCTTTCAGGCAGAATCTCAAACAAAAAGACAGTACGATTTAGTTTTTTTTCTCTGATTCAGCGCATGTTTCCAGCCTGGATGGAAGATTGTATTAGATGTTCATCGATGTGTGTTATTCTGAGGCTGAATTACTTTACCTTGATTTCCTAAGGGGAGGACGTGTGCGAGTCTTTACATTGCGAGAGACCTTTGGAGAAATTCACCCTTCTGATTTTTATACATCCACATCATTGTAGAAGCTCATTGATTGCCAATAACAGAAGCCTGATACAAGAAGTCACCGCTTCAAATTACAGCAGAGCATGGATCCTTTCCGCTTCTGCTCCAACACACACATCTGTCGCTATAGCAACACACACACACACACCTGGATCATTTCAGGTGCTTGGCAAAAGCTCCCCAGATTGAAATGGTGTTATATACTAGTAAAGCAGATGGGCCAAAGAGCCAATCAGATTGCCATCACATACACACATGCACCAGAGCCAGAACTTATAATTAGATTACTCATCTCTAATCACAGCCTATTTCCTAATTCCAACCTCTCAAGATGTTTAACTTTTAAGAGAAAACATCAAACGTTCACCTCATTCAAAAGCCACTAAAAGAACGAACAGGCTTCTTCTTTCTCTTCCTCTATGCTGGAATTTTTATCGATTCTTCAAAGCACTGTTAGGGTTTGGAGGTGATGGGTCGACTAACAGCGGGAGCAATAAGTTGGCTTTTCTTTTCTGGAGGAAATGGAGCTGAAATTACTCTTTTGAACTCTGTTCTGACTGCAGTTTCTCCGCTGCTCGGATCTCCTGCCGGCTCCGCACAGCCTCGGCCTCAGTGCTGATTGAAAACAGAGGTCGTCCAGTCGCACATCATCACATCCATCTGTCAGTATGGAAGATGCCTCTGTGGCAGAGTGGAGACGTGATTTAGACTAGGTTTTTTTTACTTTGACATGCATTTTCAAGACAGGCCAATTGAGCATCAGGCTAGGTGAAATTCCTCTTTGTTGTGCTATTCATTTTATTCAGAATGCTCAGAATTTATTGAGTCTGGGTGCCACGCAAAACCTCATTCGATCAAAGAGAAACAATTTGCCCTGTTTAGTCACGTACCAATACTGCCTAATAAGTCTGTCCATACACAGTGACAAAAAATGTGTCCCCACAGTTGCTCTATTGCTAATGTAATTCATATGGACCTTTAGTACTAATGTTATTATGCTTTGACCTGTCCAATTGCTGTGAAACTGCAGTAATGTTTTCCATGGTTGCAGTTTTGTTCCTTTTTTTGCATCAAGCCTTAAAGGGGAATTTACGCATTAATATCTGTGCACCTGCACAGACAGAGCAGCAGTGTGTGACAATTATATCATCTGTAGCTTTGTTTAGTCTAAGGAAATAGCCCTGTAGATGTCAACACCATGTGAAAAATGCTAACAATGTTAAGATGGAATAATATTTGACATATACACAATTGCTAATTAGCACTGAGCCCAAAGTACAGCTAAGCATGGTGGAAATGTCATTAGTTTGGCGGGTATTTGGATGTAAACTGAATTTAAAATTTGATCCTATAACAGAGGAAAAGTTGAGATCACAAAAGTCATCATTGTCCTTTCAGCTAATCCAATTCAACCAGAGGGAAACATGAATGTGCACCTGATGTCATATCCATCTAATAGTTTAGATATTGTATTAGAAATCAAAAATGTCAACACTGGAGCAAGTAAATCATTCTTTGCATTCCCTGCTGGATACCCCCTCTGGTAATCAGGAATATCTGTACAAAATGATGGCAAACCATTCAATACATATTTATTCTGGACCACAGAGTTGGACCAGCTGACCAACATTATCACTGCAGCAGCAGCATTAGCTAAAAAGATGCCTGAGCCTGCATTATGGGAAGTGGAGGACCTGTTCTTTTTGGAGCATGACATACACTGCATAGGGATAAAAAGTATGTTTGCAATCTGTAACATGTTGCCTGTAAATCCCCCCAAATTATTAATTCATAGCATAATAGGGACCCAAATGCAGACAGACACAATGAGCAGAGAGTAAAACAGTTTTTTGTTGGGCTTAAGCTTACAGTTGGTCAAGGCAGGCAGGGTCAAAACCAGGTAATCAGTCCAAAAACTCAGTGAACAAATCCAAAATGGGCAAAAGTCCAGAAAACAGATAGAAATCCACAAAACCAAATATCCAATCATATGCAAGGAACACGAGGAAAAAACACAACTAAACTAGTAAGGCACATTGACACCAACAACAAACCAATGGAGGACAAAGGAAATGACATAACATATATAGACTAGGTAGGGAACACTAACCAGACACAGGTGGAAACAATGATCTAATCAAACACAGGAAACAAGTGAACTGAGACACAAGAGGGAAAACTTTCTAAAATAAAACAGGAAACCAACCAAAAAGAAGGAACTCAACTCAAAACCATGACAGGTGAAGGATAAAAGGCAGGCAGAAATTGGTCAAAACTGTCAAATCAGTCTGAACTGATCTGTTGTTAGCGCTATGCTTTCATGAATGTTTGGGTTTTTTCATTCTCAATTTTACACACATCGAGATCCATTTTAATGACATGACAAGGTTGCTGGAAACTTTCCCAACACACTGGAAGAACATGTCACCAGTCAGACCTACACATTCACACTTGCAGTCCTGGCAATTTAATGTCTGAAATTCACCTGAGAGTACGTGTGTGTGTGTGTGTGTGTGTGTGTGTGTGTGTGTGTATGCACGCTGTGGGAGGATTGCGGGCTGTCACACATTGATTCACACAGGAACAGCATGAATGTCCCTTTAAAGCGTTTTGTTCAGTTATTATCAGAGGTTTTATATGCATGATTTTAACCAAGTCCACTGCAGAAGATTACCATGCATCTTGTCACACTTTCTCAGTCAAATGCCTTAATAAGGACTGGATTTATCCTGAGTAATTAGTGGCAATACTCCAGCAACACACACACACACACACATACTGTCCTAGAAATCAGTATAAGTCTTCAAAAGCATTACATCTGTTCTACAGTGACAGATTATCTTTCTTTTTTTTCCCAGAATACAGATTTATGAATTAGAGCCAATAATGCTTTGATCGATGGGGAAAAAAAATAACGGCCCCATTTTCCAGGCGGTGGAAAACAGCAGCATATGTCAGTGTCATGGTACATTTTGTAATTCCCTGGCTCTGAAAACAGGGAGGAGAAAACATTTGTTTGGTGTTGCCTTATGGGCCTGGTAAATCACCTATCGAAGAGCTCGCGGAGGAGGTTTCACATTCATGAAAGTGAAATGTGGAGAAAACTTGCGTCGTGCCAAGTATGCAGATGTGCAAATGCAGATTGGCAGACAGGGGCACAGCCAAACGTACATGTAAACACACGAGGGCCCAGCAGAATACATGATTATTGATATGCACTGACTCTGACCTGCATTTTAGGAATGTTTCAATAGATAGACGAAGCAAGATTACCTTTTCACAGGAATAATTTTGAATTCCATCAGCTAATCATTAGTCAGCTGTACCAACATGGGTTGGAGTTTCTGACATTGAGTAAAGAACAATCAAGAAATGATCAGGGAACATGTATATAGCTGCAAATCTGTGCTTATGGGGAGAAAAAAGAATGAATGCACCAATTGACCATTTGTTTGGATAGAGTGGTCTAATGAACATTGCCTGACTGCACTTTGATATAACATGTTGCAATTATAACTACAAACAAGATAGAAGACTAAAATGAGCTACAATGAAAGATAAATTGATAGAATCAGACATCAAACCAGAGCTAGTTCATTCAATTTGTGTGTGAGCTCAGTCAAAATGACCTTCACAGGTATAGTTTAGTCTGATAGAAATGTGATAAATACTTTAAAATCTGCCAGAAATAGTTACAGTTCCAGCTGCAGAAATGAGATCTTGAGCCTGCTCATGTTTATTATTTGACAGTACTGGCTTCCACTGAATAAATTCATGTGGTTTAACCCTGATGGTCACTCTCTCAAGGAGCTTTTAGCCCTGAAATGTGAAAGCTAGTGACAGTAGAGCAGGACCTCTTCAAGGTTACTGAGTAACCTGCTGTCTTCATTTACATGAGCTGCATCTCCCACAACCTCCAAAGTTATTGTTTCATAGACATCGATACGGATGTAAGTATGTTATCAATAAAAAGAAAAGAAAAGAAAAAGACATAATAAACAAGTAAAGGTAAATTAAAAGTAAAATCAGGAAAGGCTCTCAGACAAAAGTATGTTTTCAGAAGGAAGGGAAAGGAGAAGACCTGATTTCCCCAGCAGATCGTTCCAGAGCCTCAGGGCACTCACTGCAAACACCAGACAAAAGATCTCTGCCTGAGGATCTCAACGTACATCCCATTGCATGCGGTACTAAGAGGTCAGAGATAGCAGGAAGTGAGGCCTTGAAAAGCTTCAAAAATAATCTGTAAAATCTTCAAATCTATTCTAAAACATACTGGGAGCCAGTGTAAAGAGGTTAAACATGAGTGATATAACATTGTTTCTTAGTTTTGGTTAACTCAGTTCCTCTTTCATCTTCTTGAAAAATAATTGAAAGTGTCAGAGTTTTGTGGAAATGAATGCGTCTGCACATTTACTGTAGTTCAGAAAAGATATAAAGAACTAGCTGAACCTCAGAATCAGTCCAGATTGTAGTTTACACTGCAGCTCCCCAAACATAATGTATAGGACATATGTCTCCTTGGATAAAATATACTTAGAAAGATTTGGAGTGTGTTAACTTCATCCTCGTACACTACTACTGGTAGCAGCTCCGCAGTCCCTTCTTTATTTTTGTGGTATCTTTGTAATTTGGAGAAACATTAAGATACATTAACACATATCCCGAACGCAGCTTGCTTTATTTGTTGCATCATTTCAACTTCTTTTAACATATTACATTAAGCCACTTTAAATGATTCTTTAATACCCACTTAGCCCAAACATACACTTGCTAGACTCTTATCTTCTGTTCTGTTATATCAGTATATCAGGGAAATATAGTGCCAAGGTAAAATAATAGAATGTTTTAAATATAATGTACATTGATATTGACCCTTTTTGCTGCTTATCCCATCTGCAGCAGTACAGCTTTGCTTCCTGCATCAGTGCTCCTGAAGCTTCTCCAAACTCAAACCATCTACCGTAGGTAATACACTGAATAGGGATAAGTACCTCAAAGAACCCCACTTCAAAAATCCCAAAATACCCCTTTAAAACAGATTATCGTTGCTTATATAAAAAGTAATGAGCTTGTCATGAGCAGCAAAAGTTACAACATGGATGAGGTTAAAGAGACTCATGGTGAAGGTTAAAAAGGATTCCTTGTCACCAGCCTCATGGTTATTATAGCAAGTGGACATCCTTCACTGTCACAGACTATCAAACATGCTCCTGATCAGCAACTCTTTGATACAATAGCTGTGACACAAGAAAGTTGGTTTTCATAAGCCAGCGCAGGTCAATGATGATGAATCACGATGTGATGAGGATGACACGACCGACTTCAAAGGCACCAGCAGAGATCACATTAACTTTCTGACAGCATTTTTACACACCGCTGGGATGTGGCTCATGCAGGCATGGGTTCGCATGAATTATCACACACACACACACACATACACACACACATTCACAAACAGGCAGATACACTCATACATGCAGAAAGCAAACACACAGAGGCCAACAGACACACGAGTGTACAAACACTCATCAATCTCTTTCCTTTCAGCACTATTTTCTTTCTCTCTCTCTCTGTCTTGTCTTTTCACTCTCTCTCTTACTTTCACATACAAACACACAGGCACTCAGGTGGGGTAATTGAATGTGACAGCAAATCCTGAGAGGGTTGTTGGCGGGTTATCAGGTTAACCTGTGAAATGGAACCCACCTGACACCAGCAGGTTGGCTCTGACACCTACAGCAGACACGGTTGAATCACTCCTGCAAAGACTGGAGGCTAAATACAGTAGCTTCCTTTTCTTCAGCAGAGGCACTTTCACTTTTTATAGAGTAGTGCAGGATAACCGCAGAGTAACAAAATGAATGTTATCACACTTTATCAGAGTTGACAAAACACCATAGATAACTCTGTCTTTGTTGAAAAAGTGCTAAAAATGGAATAAATTGTATTTTAAATTCTTTGGCACGCCAGAAAATGGCAAGATGTCTTTGGAGAATATGTGGCTGTAGAAACTTTGTGACTACTAGCAATTTCTCTGAGAACCTAAAGGTTCTCCAAGCTAGCTCGTTAGCTTAGTCACTCATGGCACAGTAAGTTTACATAATGTATACAAAAGACATTTCTGTCTCAGCCTCCTAAAAAAACACATTTGTCTGAGGAGCAATTCATAGTCTGACAGACATTATATGGTAATAATTGATTAGAATATTTTACTAGCAATGCTTTTAAATGCTAACTTTCATCCAGCAACTATGATCACTCTGTCAACATAGAAAAACTGCAAATGCAGTAAATGCAGCGCTACAACATGACATTACATCAGTGTACCTTGATTTTGACAATATCAGCAGAGTAATATTCATGAACATGACCTAGTCCATTCAAGACAGGATGTTTAATTGGCAGTAGTCCTGTGTTAATGGGAACTAGCATACAAAGCTAAAGCAGATATAATGTTCATTAGTATTAGGTTGTTTTCTTTGCTGTCCTTATTGAGACACTTGTGAATGACAGAACCTACTGTGGAGTAAGGCTCTGCTTCAAGGCCGGGTTTTTACTTTTTTGAGTTCATACACATTTGAATGGGAATAAGGTTTTTATGAATTCTGAAACAGCCTTCCTGAAGTTCTAGTTAAACTTTGGGTCTCGAAGCCAAACATCTTTTAAAGCCAAACTAGATTCAGTATGCCCCCTCGAGCAAACCCACTGATTGTGGCAAGTCCATCAAATAACTATTTGGCTGTGAAATTTGTCTGCTTTAAATGCTGGTGTGACTGCACCTTCAGGGTTACTGAATAATGAACATGGGGCTTTTTTAATTCTAATTCAATAATTGTTTTCTCCCACTCCTCTCATACATATGATATCTCTCTATGATCTTCAGTGCACTTCGATGGCAAGCACATGCAGAGAGAAGAAGATACACTTCCACACACAGCTGTAAAATAGCAAGGAGATCATCAGGATATTAAGTAGCAACCCATATTGCACAATCTCGGCTGTGCAATATCTTAAAATCCCTCTCATATCTCAGTATATCTCTTCCTTTGAGATAGATATTGGTCCAAAGGGAATATGGGTTTCTATACCTGTATTATGTTGTGAAAAACAAAGAAATGCACTGTGAAATAATATGTGCAGCGTTGTGCAATTACACTTCTCTCCTCTGGCAGCAAAATATTGTAACAGTTAAAACAGGATTGCGGTTTCCATCAATTAATGGAGTGTGATGAGGATCGCCAGCTCCAGGCACCCGTTCTGAGTCGGAGACGCCTGCCACACTCCATTTATTGACAGCTCAAGAATCAACAATGCACCCATAACCAATCAGTCACTGATTCTCATTTCGACTGTTAAAATCTATCTGCAAGTCTACAGCAGTTCAACTGACACCAACAAAGCACGTGCATGATGAAATGGAGCGCAATCACTGGGGCACTATGTGTTGTTGGTGTCAGCCGCGTCTTCCACACAATGAGGGAGTTTTAACTCAGTGAGGGCCAAAAACTTCAGTCCCTGTGTCTTCAGTCACTGATGGCAGCTTTGATCTACTGGATAGAGATGACTTTGAGGCTTTTTGCATTTGACCGTTGCTTAATAACACAATGATGACATGAAAACGTAATGATGGAAAGAGATATGAATCAGTAACAGGAGGAGATGGAGGATCAGAAGGAGTCAAATTTGTCGTTGATAATAGTGATACTGATGGTGGTGATGATGCGGAGGATACCAAAGAAGATATATCATGTGAGCTTATCACAATCATCATCATGACATTTGAGATAAGGATGAAGGCTTACGACTTTGATGGCCCTCTCTCTGTTCAGCTAGTGGCACCAGTAGATCAAATTTTTACCCCTCCAGTAAAATATGGTAACATCTGGTGAACGACTTTTCGTTGTGCGTGCACCATGAGGTCAAGATTTATAGTTTTGTGTAAAATATCTCAGCAACTATTGAATTGCTGGCCATGACATTTGGTAGCGACTTAATGTCCCCTCAGGACAAACATTAATCACTTTACTGATCGTTTTACTTTTCGGTACATTGAAATTTAAATTTTTCTAGTACCAATGACATTTCCCTCTGCCTCAGTTGAACCTTTTGTCTTGTGCATTTTGTGGGCAAGATGGTAAACATGGTAAATGTGAATCAGCAAGTTGGTACCTTCATTGTGAGCATGTTAGCATGCTAATTTTAGCACGCTAACAATTTAGCTCAAGGCAACACTGATACTGTCCTATAGACTCAATTAACCATATCAAAACCAAAAATGAGTACACTGTGATATTCTAATACTTTGGTAAGTGCAACTTGAGACATTTTTCTGACATGATCTGTCTAGAAAAACCAGAACTTTCCCTTAATTTGACTTCATGCTACCTCTCCAAGTGTGCTGCTGGAAACATTCCTGTAGTTAGTATTCTGGCCCCGTAACTTTGCTGAGAAGCCCTCAATAATCATGTTTTACTGCATTTCAGATGAATAATGACTGGCTAACCCCTACATTATATTCAAGCACTCACCTGGCTTTGATCTCATTGATCATGCTACACATATTGCTCATAATCCATCCTCATAAATCAGTATGTGCATTGTGATGCTGTGAAATCATTTCTGTGGTCCCTCACACATGCATGATAGTGATAGAATTCTAAGCTGCAAAACTCAAAGAAGAGATTGCAAACTTTGTAGTGGAATGAATTCTCCCTTTTGAATTTAATTCAAGCTCCCACTATGTGCATAAAGGAAGTGGGGGGTATTAGAGAGTGGATCACAGGTGTTTGAGAGATAGATATGGCTCTTTAACACATTTATGCACTTCACACACTCACACATGCACACACACATTAATCTGTAGCCAAGGGCAACAGCTGGATCCATTCCCATTCCAGGAACTAGCAGTGGCTTTAGAGACTTGTGTGGCGTTTGCATATGCATATGCAAACATGCACTCAGAGTGCTTTGCTGGTAAATTCTATCTGCTTTCTCCATCAACAACTGACTTAGAGATATGTTACTGCCCCCCCCCCCGTCTGTTTGAATTGTTTGGTTTTGATATTGCAATTTGCCTCAACAATGATATCTGAACTGGGGGACAGTTATTGGTTATTGTGTTCTGTGTGCGCTTGTGGGTTTGTGTCCATTGTGGCCCTTTGCTGTGCATTTGTAGATATTTGTGAATATATTGCTTTGAGGCGCCGTATCTGTTGGAGCTAAATGTCAGACTGATCACATCTAAAAACATGAATTCCAAAATACATTCTTCTTCTCAGCTCAACAAATAAACGCCTCTGGTTCTTTCCCCATGTTGATTTCCACAGGTATAAAACTTCTTTAGCCCATTTACCATTAAAAGTGACATTTATGTTGCTCTGGTGCACTGGGGTCATGTGATCTGGATCAAAGCATGTGTGTTGTGCCTTAATCCTCCACAAAAACAAGAAGCCTCTAATAATGCAGGATTCATCTGATTACCACAGAGTTTGGCTTAGGCCCTGTAGGATGCTCACATGGGAACATCTGGTTTTATATTACTGTATGTAATAGACACATATACAGACAAACACAGCAGCCTGCCTGGATGCCAATCTCTCCATTATGGCTTTGATGTGTGCGCGATGCAGCACTCCCCCAGGACACTCTGCGCTTGCTCCGGTGTGTATTGGCATTACTGGCATTATTACACACAGAATTATTATTTAGATTTCCTCAGAGGCAAAGGGAGAAACTGGTATGTGTGTGTGTGTGTGTGTGTGTGTGTGTGTGTGTGTGAGATGGATGGGCTTTGTGATTGTTTGTGCATGTATAAAGTGTGTGTACACACAGTTTGAATGTATTCAGAGACATATGGAAAGATACATGTGTTAGAAGCAGAAGCACCAGAATCTGAGGGGATTCTCTGTAGGCTACAGCATCATGTGACACACCCCCACACACGTAATGCAAATGACTGCAGGGTACGTACATATGGAGTCTTGCTGGCTCCTCTGAGACCGATGCATAGTATCTCTGAAAGACAAACATGAAGACGAGTAATGTCAAGTATAGGCTCTGACGCAATGAGCTGCACGAGGAGTGAGAAGATAAAAAAGACCATTCTTTACAGCCTCATGAAAGATCAGTTGAAGAGCAACACTTGGAAACTATCAGTGAGTGTGTTCATCAGCCAAGAAATACTTCAGAGGGGTCACACATTGATCACACAGAAGCTCGTGTTTCGGGTAAGTACAAAGTTTCTGGATTTCTCTTTGACACTTGTGTGATACTGTAGTTGGTTGGTGAATCAGTCACAGACAGTAAAACACACAGTTGGACATACGGGAAACAGGAAATCATCAGCATCAGGAGGGCCAAATAAAATGATAAAGGCTCACTCAAGCAATTTAGTAGTACAAATCAATAGAGACTGAGAGACTCTTATCTATGTTCTTTCTGCATTGTCTGTGAATTTTACTTTTGTCCTTAGAGGGTGTCACAAGATAGATGTATACTGATTTTCTGTCCCGATGGGCTTAACCTCTGACAGTACTAGACCCTACATTGTCCACAGTGCAACCAAAAGTATCTCCCTTGGTCTTTTAAACTATCCATACTGCCAGTTTGTAATTGGTTTTGTAAGGATTTGTACTCTCCATGGTCAAGCCAGGGTCAACCTTGATGAAATCATCAGGGTTATTTATAAATCAGACTTAACAAGATTCATCCAGAGACGTCAGGACATTACTCTATTGTGTCACTCTTAGGTGATATTTTCCATGCACAAAAATCGATCTTTATGTGTAAAACTGGTCGAATTTTACTCTAATTTCATTCTAATTGGCACTTGATCTTTGCCTGAACAAATATTTACTAATTCCAAATTAATGTTTATCATTTTATCACTTCTCTATACCTTCTCTATAAGTAGCTTTAGCATAGCTGCTAATTAGATAGTCTCATAAATGTGCTGCCTTTTCCATTTCTAACACTCACAGTTGTGCATTGTGTTTCAGCAGATAAGATGTGGACACTGCATATACTGTAAAGTGTGGGCTAGTGTAAGAGTTCCCATTTCATGCTTCCATCATTTATCTACTGCGCAATACATCTAACAGGATTACAAGGAGTAGAACCTGGCTGTTATAGAGTAACATCAAATTTCTGAATGTCTCCAGAGAGACGAAAAAACTTGATTGCCTTCGTCGCTCTTTCGGAGATCAAGCCAAAGTGTGGTAGCTCACATACTGCAGCAGGCAGTTATCTAGTTTGGTAGAAACAAAGGAAGCACTTGCCCTGCCCCTGGTTCAGTGATGAGATCTGTCATGGTGATGTATTGCTCTATAAAGAATGAACTTGTGACGCTGCAAAAGATATCTGTCATGGTGGAGTCGAGGATAAAGGTTCTGCTTGGGAACGTAGAGCAGATTAAAGGAGACCAAAGGCTTCTTATGGATTTTCATTGAGTTGTTCATAAACACTAAAAGGGTGATTTTGAGCATGAAGAAAATAATTGTATTGCTTCAATAGCAACAAAAACTTGACTGCACACTGTGTGTTACATTAGCATGACCTCTCATATTACAGTGAACCTTGTATCTCTGATTCTATAATGCATATCTGGATGTTTGAACACATTGGCTGGTGGCAAATGTATATTCAGGTGATCTGATTGCATGGATGCCTTACCAAGCCTTGTAGTAACAAATTTTACCACCTAAACTAGAATCTTTTTTTGTTTGTTAACTTTTTTGCTCCTTAAATGCTGCTTAAGATTGGGGGCCATTGCATATAGGGTAGTCATAAAATAATTAATTGTGACAACAGAAATAGAGGTAAAAGTAATATGGTTTAAGTCCATTTGCATCTCACATTTCACATTAATGTTTGAAAAAATCCATAGTTAAAGAGCAGAGATGCCATGTTTTGCACAAACTGTGGCCTCAGAAGACTGGACCGGTAACTTTCATGCTCACTTAAAGAAATTGTGTAAAGTGTGAACATGTCCTCATAACTACACAGCCGAATAGGTATTGACCCTGAAAGCAATATGTATGACCAGGGGGGATTTCCAGTAACTGGTCACACGGTTTACTTTATAAAACAGTTGCAGTTTGATTAGGTTTAGGAAGAGATCATACTTAACGTTACGCCATATAACTACATTTTGGTGTGTAAACTCATATTTGGTTGCCCCTTGGAATCACATGACATCATCCTTTGTTCCCATCATAAATACAATGGCAGCTAGAGGTTGCACAAACAACCTATGCAGCCATTTTTTTTTTTTTGGAAATGTAAAATTAATCAGCATACAAAGTCAAGAAGGGGAAAAGAGAGTCCAGAAAGCTGAGGAAAAGTGGGTAAAACAAATGAGTTAATTACAACACTCCATCAAAAAATAACCTTTGAAGAAACTGAACATCACCGATAATAAAATTGTATAGGAACTGCAGAGTGCATGCATATTGTGAATACAGTACAAACACACGAGGAGGTTCATGCATTTTAGAAGTCTAGTTGCCTATAGGCAAATTAAATTAGCATGGACAGAAGTGCTCAACCCTTAATTAACCCTTGGTTAATTACATAAACAGATGTTAAAGCACAGATTAAATTATTTCCTTTAGTTGGATCAGCTTGTAAGCAATACAAGCTACCAGATGATAAATCTCCAGTGTGAAATCCAACATATCCCCTGTCTGTGATATTCGAATTGTAGTTATTTATAAATGACATAGTGTAGGCAGATGGGAGTCGTAGATGTGTTATAGTCTTTTGACTGGAGGGACAGAATGTCTTGTCTCCACTTGACCTCAACTTAATACATTTCAACAAATGAATGAATATCTTGTATTTGGCCTTCTAGGTAGAGAGACAAAGAAGAACTAGCATTATGAATAGCATTATGGGTAATTCAATTTGCATTCAGAGTGAGCATTTTGTGTGTGAGCGTCTGTTTGCAAAGATTTTCGTGTGTGTGCAGAGTGGAATGAAGCGGAGTAAATTTATTGAAATCCTCTGCCATCAGTGATTAGGTCCGCACAGACAGAAACCTCTAACTAGCTATCATGAGCTCATCTCCAAAGAAGATATCGACACCCTCTGGATCCAAATTCTCATTCTGGTCGGGTGTTCCCCAGAGCTGTGGTCTGAAAAGGCCAGGAGTTATTTCCATATTTATTGTGCTGCTTCAGTCCCCGATGAATAAATCAAAGGCGTAGCTAATGGCCTTCTACAGATTCCTTAATAAATCTCTGCTTTAATGCGCATCATTAAGTACTCGCTTGTGTCTGAGGTGTCTCAAAATGCCACAAGTGCTTTGTTTTCATTTACTAAATAGTCATTTCGAAGTCTGTCGATGTGGTAAGTCCCTCTCTTTCTCTCGCTGTCTTTCCCTCACTCTGCTTTCTTGCCCTGTCTTAGCTCTGTAGAGGCAGTCTTCGGGTCTTAATCGTGGTACTCTCCCTGATTAAAACCAGTGTACTAAGCCAATTAGGATGCCCACAGGTGGGCAATTAGGAGAGTGAATGTGCAGCACATAGCTGAAGTGGGTCAGACAAGGCTACAGGTCGGGGACACATTCTCCTTTGATTATGAAACACAGCTCCGACATCAGCTGCAACTTTACTGTTACAGTCATTACCAGAGCTCCACTTAAATACTAGTTTGTTTCCCCTTCTTGGTAAATTAACAACAAAATTTTAGTTTCAGACTTTGTCCCAATGCCACCTCAAGGTACCATATGAGGTCTGTAAGTATGGCAAAATGTAGGGAGGACAGAAAAAAGGGTGGGTGGTGTCGCTATGCAGTATCAATGACAGAGAAAGAAAAGATCAGGATATTAGATAATATTAGTAAAAAAAATAGTATGCCGCATGTCTATATTGGTATTATTAGAATCAGCATTTAATATTACTTTTTATTTCAAACATAGGTCAACAATATGCTTGCTAACACCTTATCAAGCTAGCTGTAGTGTTAAGTTGGTTGCTCATGTGTCAGTGGCATGTGTGGAACATGCAAAACATCTTCTAAAGTTTGAATTGGTAATGATCAATAGGATTGTAGGATGGATACCCAAGTAAGTTATCAACAGTTTACCATCAATGTTTCATCACTATTGATCTTCCATCCACCTACCTCTTCAACCTACCTAGACTGCATTAAATTTGCTTGATCCACATATAAGCATTAGGAGGAGACTAGTCTCAAAGGGAAAAGCCAGGAAAAGAGCTGAATGGTTGGTCATTTGGCTGCCTGAGGAGGACAGCACCATTGTGGTGCATGTGAAATGGGATGCTGGGCTGGGCATTGTTCACGTGGGGGAGAATAGGTCTGTGAATGTGTTTGAGTTGACAGTCGGAGGTCCTGAATGCACACAGCCATCACTTTCCTCATGCTCTGTGTGCCTCCATTACCCCCTTCCTCGTCTCCTTCTCCTCCCAGAAGCTTTATCATTTTCAGACAGACACACGCACACACCCTCTGTGCCGCCATCATCATGCCTGTGTGTAGAAGGCTCATAATGGAACATCTGCAAGAATAGGACATTTTCAGGATGAGCAGGGGAGAGAAGAGCAACATAAAAGTGTTTGGGCTAAATGAGAGCTCGGTTTTTGGACCCCAAATTAATCATTTTAATATCTGCAACCTTAATTCTAATGCTAAGCTCTGGGTGCAGATACCCAGCTTGTGGCATGGCTGAAAGAAAATAACAGCGCAGATACCCAAAACAGCCTCTTCCTCCTCTGCCGCCGCCTCCTCCTTCTCCACCAGCAGCAGCACAGAGAGAAAAAGTTTGAATGCAGAAACAGAGCCTCAACTTCCCTCTTAAATAATTCAAGAACTGGACAGAAAGAAAAGTTTTTGGAGACAGAAACTCCTGGCAAGACTTTCTCTCGAAAAATCTCCTGCAGGGAGCCGTCGTGCAGGCCCAGGTATGAAGCAGAGATGATTCTCTGGAGAGAGTGGAGCTCTGAGGAAGGAATGGGTTGGAGAAGGGAGGTATTACCACAGCCAACGAGCAGCCAGCCACTGCTGTGTGATCTATTCAAAGAATCCCCTCTTCAGAGGATATTAATGTAAACTCAAACTCACTTCCATCCAGTTCAGCATATTCGGTTCAACTCCACTCGCCACTTTTCTGGCTGTATATACCCACTCGTTGTGTCTCATGAGTATTTCTTCTGATGTGATCAACGTGATTTAATTAAGCAGAATATTATTCCCATCAAACTTAAAACTGATGCTGTTATTTTCTCTGCCAATAAAGTTGGAAGAAAGTTTTTACTTTTTAATCTACAGTATGTTTGTTAGAAATTTGGCTGAGGTTTGGTGGGCAACTCACCCTCTGGATTGGATTTTTCATTTTTACAAAATATACTCATCTCATGGAAAACAATGGATAATGTTTAACCTTTCCACAGTTTATCTCTTTGAACAAATGAGAAGCCACATTTTAGAGTGAGCGAGAGCCTAAAGCTGCAGCAAATCCCTTGTATTAATTCTTATGTATGGTTATGCAGGGCAACGGATAGGTTTCAAATGCATATGGTTGAGGGAGACAGGATGATTTCACTGATTTATTGCACTGATTTGTAGCTTACAGGCAGGTAGACGTGTGGGCAGACATGCAGCATTTCCAGGTGTAGATAACAGTTAAATGCAAAAACCAGTGGAAAAAATAGGATGAACTGGTAGAGTATGGGTGGAAATGGACTGGCTAAGTCTCTGCAGGGCTTCTGAGGAAGATGGAAGCATATCAGCGGGAAGGTCAGGTGACATGAGGTAAAAGGGAATACTGAATGGCAGGAGAATGTGGCTAGATTGAGATGACTGGGAGAGGAGGACAAAAGTCAGAGGGCCTGTGTTGGCAGGGTGAGGATGACAATGAAAGTGAGTGAGGAAGTTGGGCTGTGGCTGGAGGGAGGGACAGAAAGGCAGATTGTGACGTTAATGGTGATTGTAGCAAAATCCAAACGACATTGGTATTATCTTTTAGAGTGTTAGCGATAGTTGGGTCAATCTGAGCAGCAAACCTGACAGTGTTCATTTACCCTTATAAAAATCAACAGTAGCAGTGTTTATATTAAGTCCTCACCCATCACAGTTAATTTGAACAGCTGCCTCCGAGCCGTATCTGTTCTATGAGTGGGCAAACAGCCCACTCCACTGCAAATAATTGTCACCAGGATCACACTAGAAAATTGGTTGTGTGTGTGTGTGTGTGTGTGTGTGTGTGTGTGTGTGTGTGTGTGCGCACGTGCTCTGGAACAAACCTCAAATAGCCAGCCAATGAAGGTTGCTTTGCTCACCCTGCCCTGTGAAGGCTCAGGGAAAGGTAAGCAAAGAGGGTTACCTCCAACAGGTGACTGTCAAATGCTCATTGCATACAGTGTGAGCTCTTCCTGCACCTGATGGGGCAAAGTGCAACCTCACCCAACTTGTCTGTTCTTGAGTTTTGCTTTATGGGGCTCTATTTTCAACACAGCGCTCCAAATTTGAAATTCACTTCAGTCGTCTGTCTGGTATTTTGGTGTCCAGCACAGAGCATACGGCAGAAGGAGAGACACTACCAGGTGGGAGGTTTATCCAAATGATGCAATGCAAATAGAGTTATTGGTATTTTGGTGGAATCTGAATTTAAGCATTACCCTGAAAATGGATTTCAGACACGCTGCTGTCATTTTGGTGATTTCATCAACAGGAACAGACCTAATGAGACATAATCTGTTTGAGTTAAACCATCTCACACCAGTGGATGTGTTTATAGTTGCTTAAAATTGTATGACATGCTGCTTCAATCAACTAAATCTCTACAGATATCTGAAGGCAACAAGAGAGATAGGTACAAATCTGCAGCCTTTAGTTGAACTCAGTGTAATCCATTAAGAGACAAAATAACCCACAAAAATCAGATTCTTAACAGGGCTTTAAGTTGTTCTGCACTGCTTCAAGCCCAAAACTCCAGGTTTACATTGCTCATACAGAAATCAAGAGGATTAAATTCAAAAATGCAGAACTGCTTGTTGTTATCATAAACAACTCAACTTAGTTTGCTGAGAGGTCTGGCTTCCACCCGCTCGGCTCAGTCCTCAACGGCTGTTTTCCAGACACACAATTCATAGTTAAGACTGGCTTTGGGAGCTATCATCAACCACGTTTTGACATTTATAAGAGGTGACCAGGGAACAGCCATCTGTAGAAGCCTTAAATGAGATATGAACATCTTTAATCTAATTACGAATACCCAGCAGAGGATCTCCTTTCTTTGTCCAGTCGGTGTATCACAGCTAATTCAGTTCTATCGATCATCACAGGCTCAGATGTTTCTGCCTCATACCACTGCAGGTTCCACACAACCAACAAGGGAAGGATGAAGGAGACCACCTACTTGACCTTGAGCCCTCAAGAGGATGGCTTCATTGTATTAGCAACAGTTTCCTCACATCAGCAGTATCACTGTTCGACCCTGTCTCCAACAAAATATGTTTCTTACTTCCCCTGTAGAATATGTTTCCGTTCTTGTTTCTCTGTTCAGTGTTCATTTGAACCTGATTTTTCTTGGGAGGAGTGCAACAAGTGTAAAATGGATATGGCTAACAACAAAATGGAGTGACATTTGCATTTCTTCAGTCAGCAAAATAAATCCAAGTGACAAATTAGTCCAACATTTACTCCTGTTAGCTCCTGAGGAAATTGTTGCTGCTAATTGTGCATCTTTCTACAGCAGCTGGTTTCTAACTCTGTCAGTCAGCCTTTTATTGCTGGACAGATAGAATACAGTAGGTTTTGGGGTTTTTTCACTGAAAAACAGATGTTTCCTGTCACGTAGCATAATACTTACATAACTATATGCCATAAAACCAAAACAAGCTGAAAGACAATAATAATTGTTTTGCATTGCTTAGGGGAACTGCAGAGTCATGATTCTCTGTGGGTTTATCAACTTTCATATGACATACAGTCATTTCACCTATTTCTTATCTCTCTGTGGTAAGAGAAGGATTGTGATTTTGGTTTTAAATTAGAATCTGTTAGTGGTTAGCTAGTGGACAGCTACTTCCTTAGCCTGGCTGCTGAAAGTCTAAAGGCTAAAGTTCGCATGATAACATCTTCAAAGCGACAATGCTAAAATGCTGGTATAAAGCATGTAAATGTTTACCATTAGTTTAGGGTGTTGGCAACATTTGCTAATTTCCAGAAATTGCAGCTGACTTCAATGGGGATATATGACCATATATTTGTATTATAGAATCCAGGTATTGAACAAACTGACACTTTGACCTGATGATGATTCTGCATGAAACTTCAGTTAACCCTCGTTGCTACGGTTCATCCTCAAGGGAACATCAGTGTCTGTACTAAATTGCATGACCTTCAAATATATTACACCTTTAACTTCAACTTCATGCAGTGTTTGATTTAAAAATACAAGAGGGAACATTTAAAAAAAACTTGTAATGTCAAATAGAGTCTGATGCTCAGACTCAATGAACTAATTAACCAAACTGTTTTTCACATATTTGTGATTTTCAGGTAATCCATGAAATCTGTAGTTTATCCTCTATTAGTGTTTGTTCAATAGTTTTTTTAATAGGTAAGGTCCAGTTGTGTTAACTTCAAAATGTCAAATTTCCTTGAGGAAATTTCTTTAATTAATTACCTTTTACCTTCTACTGCATCTTCTTTCCTCCCTGATTATGTTTATGTCCCACTTATCTTGTTTCCCTCCCTGTATTCCACTTGGATCCACTCGTCTTTTTCTCTTCTTCATCAGTGCGTCTTGCTTCTTAAATTCTCATCACTCCTCGCCACTTCTGTCACCACTTCTAATTCCTCCCACTTCTGTCTTCTGTGTTTCTTATCCCTCTCTTGTTTACCTCCATCCGTCCCATAACACCCTCCAATCCCTTTGTGCTATCTTCCCCCTTCCTTCTCCACTGCGTTTTCCCGCTGTAGCTGTTAGAAGTGGCAGCAGGTCACACCAGCCCTGAGCCAAGCTGTGCTGTTCCAGGCTCTACCATGCCCGGCCAACTGTTCCGCTCTGTTTGGCACACCTGACTGGGCCAGGGTCGTTACAAGAACCCCACTTTCAAATCCTTGCCATCCTTGTCCTGCTTTTCCTCCTCCTCAATCCCACAGCAATCAAACTCCACGCCAGTCACTGAGCCCATTCTCAACTATCATTAGCCTAATTGTCATACAGCCTGGTTCCTTTCTTGCTGCCAAGTGTGGGCCTTGTCCACCTGAATGCCAAATACTGGGCTCATCCAAAAGAGATACACCCTACTGCGCCTGGCTAAAAGCAATTGCTGTGCTCAGCCAATACATCCCAATTATCTTAACTACCCTGACTTTCCATCAGGGATTCAGTACAAAACAGTCCCACATCCTTTCTTCCATGAACAATGATCAGCTGGACCACACAGTTAATGTGAGCACCTGTAAATGTACATGTTAATCTTGCTGGAACTCATACCTTGTTTTACCCAGTCAATTGTTGTCTACCATCCCAGCACAAAAATGGGAGTCATGGGAAATAAGCCTTGCCCATCTAGTCAACCAAAGAGACCAAAGTCATCAACAAATCAACAGAGCTCTGAACCTGGTAATATTAGGCAACACATTATCTGATTATTGCTGATTGCCACAAGCTTGTTTTAGACTCTTTTTGCTCTCTCGTGGTCAAAAATAATCTAGTAGAACTGAAAACAATGTCTTGTGGTTAAGAAACAATTTAAATAGGAAATACGAAAAGTCATGTATTACGCTGCCAAAACACAGGTCACCGAACCACAATGCTGTCACTGAATGTGTCATTTACAAACACCGATGGAGGGCTGAAGCTGCTGCTGCACAGTGAAAATGTTAACATGTGGACGTTTTAGCTGCTGTATTACTTGCACTGTTTGCCATCTTCCTCTAGCATGTTTGCACCATAAAGTGAACACCAATTAGCACTGAAAATAGTACAGTGTAACTACTACTAGTATTTGGCACAGGTACAGTTTTAATTAAAAATTGGCCGCGAAAGTATGAAATTAAATGATAATCCATCCAATACTTGTTGAGATATTTCTATTTGTGCAAAAATACCAACTGTAGGTATGTGATATGGTATGATATGTGACTAATCTGAAAATATCTTATGCTCAACGTACCCTAGCAGTGACATCTGACTCATGGAAATTGGATTTTTGGTCCTATTTTATGTGTAATCCAGCTATGCCATCTTGAGGTATCCTTCAACCATTTGCACATTATAATCTCATTTAAACTGTACATAGGCCTACACATCAAATCTCTCATTGTAAGGTATTTAATCTAACAAATGTGTTACATTAGTTGCCCTTTGACAGTACAGTTTATAACACAATAAATTCAACAAATGAAATAATGGTCTGGTGTGATAAGATGAATACATAAAATGAACTTTAATTGTATGCTGATGACAGCGCAGTATTCACATGTCATGTTATTTTAGATGTCACATGTTGTATTTTTATTATATTATTCATCCAAAGTGTTATCCCACTATCCATTAAACATTGCCTAATTTTTGACATCATAATGGCTGAAATGTAATAATGCAGTGTTACAGTTCAACTCCATTAACTCAATTTGACATTTGTACTACATTATGAGACATTTGATATCATTTGATAAGGGTGCCAGCACCTATAACTCAACCACCAGCTCCATTACTATTTTGCCTTATAGTACTTTAAATTAGTGTATTTGCATTTTGCTGTGTTTGTCTGAATAGCTCTCTCTGACTTTAGTGTCAGCAACCAAGGGCAGCAGGAGAGAGGAGAGGACAGTGGGAGGGCTGGCTTTGACAGGTGGACAGATGACAACGATACAGCTACCTGTATCTGGGAGCTTTTCTGCACTCTGATCCCTGGCAGATGACTGATTTATCAACAGACAGACAGATGTTATCATCAACGGGAGATACAGGTGACAAATGACAGTCTGTGAGACGGGACGTGGGCGGGGGTGGAGGGTTAAGATGGAGTGGCACATGGAGGGTATAGGTGGGGAAGGAAAGTGACACAAGTGAAACTTGAGGTGACGCAGGGAAGAAAGCGGGAGAAGTTTCAAGGAGAGGCGGGATTGTTAGCAGACAGGTCGATAAATGGCTGAACATGTGGAGGGAGACATGTACGAACACAGGCTGATCACTAAAAATAGAGATTTAAGTCAGAGCAGGGAAAGACAGGGAGGAGGAGGGGGGAAGAGAGATAGCAAGAGATGCTATGCTCAGTAAACTGTGATAACTGACAGGACGAGAGAGATGTTGTTCTGCCTCCAAATTACTGACTGCAGCGTGTAAACATGATGCTGGGCAGAACAAAGCTGCTGCTGCTGCTGCCGCTGCATTGATCAACAAGGAAAAAAGAAAAAAGGTGAAGCCAAGAGAAGAACCGAGTGCATTCACCAGCCAGATCAGGCTTCTGCAGCAATTACAGGTGTTGTGTGCTGGTATGTGTTAATCAGGTGCTCACGTGTGTGGAGTGGAAGTGCTTAATTGTGTGTGTGTGTGTGTGTGTACAGGTGGAGGTGTGTGCAGTGTTTGTACAAACTAACTAGTGCAGTGACACTGGAAACATACGCCACAAACCAACCGCACTGTGTTTTAGCCTGTGTTGCTGTCCTCAGAAGCCTGGAGGCACAGCTCGGTGCGTGTGAGCATCACAGAATGCAACAAGTTGAGCTGGACACACACACACACACACACACACACACACCCAACCGTAGTTGCTATGGAAACAGGGCCCTCAAAAGGCTCAAAGAGTTTTGAAGGATGCAAAAAATGTGCTGTGAGAGGTTCTGACTTGCAGGAAAATAGCTGTTAGAAAAGAAAAATGTAAGCACTTTTTTTATATTTTGATGCCATCAACAAGTCATGAATAAGTTTACCTGATTCATCTGTAAGGTGGGGTGTTTGCTTTGTAACATCTAAAGGTATGCGTTAGCTTTTTCAGCGTTTTCAGCGCACTGAGGAGAGCGCTTGGTATGCAGCACGCGGCTTGGCCCACTTTGTTCGTTCGAGCGGCATATAACACATTTGACTTGACAAAAGACATTAAAATAGATGTCTAATCCTTGACTAATTCTAACCAAATCCTTTTGTTCGTGTCCTGTCACATCATAAGCAGAGAGAGAGGCATGCACGCGCACTCACACACACACACACACACAGAGGTATCTTATTCCAGGCTTTCAGACAGACCATTGTTATTTAGAGAGCTCCCACCACCGGCCGAACCACCCACTCGCACACACCAATCATCCTCCTCCCACGCTGCCGCCCACCATCCTACCCACAACACCACCACCAACACACACGCACACACACAAATATTAATGTATCCTCCAAAAATTCACTCTTGACAGGGTGGGAAAGCCTCCAAATCAGCATTTAGACATGAAACTCTTGACTGAAACCAAGACTAATGAAATTCTTCTGTCAGTTAGCAGCTTTTTAAGGAACAGTGATCCACAAAACTATTCAGTGATATGGGAAAATCTTCACACGCACACACACACACACACAGATCTTTAGCTCCTCTAAAGCTACCAGTCATGCTCTGCTATTTGACACTTGCCAGGGTCACCTCTTGGTGTTGTGCCAGCTGGATCCCCCCCTATCTCTCTCTCTCTCTCTCTCCAGCAAGCAAACAAATTAGTGAAAGAGACTTGACCCCTGTTCAAAGGGAGGGCATCGCTGGGAAATTGGAATTCGGGACTCGATTAGAGGCTCCGTGAGCATGGACCGCGGATATGTGCCGCCGATACGCTACTTTGCCCTGCACATGGTCATAGGGCCTGTAATTAACACACACCCATCATTGATGCTCTCCGATGACAAGCGTAGACATGGGTGTGTGGATTCATTTTGCCCACGGGTGCATGAATATACAGTATGTGCATGCAAATGTCTCTTTTGTATTCAAGGCGTTAATTACTCCCTCTTTTGGTATGACAGCTTCCGTAAATGCCGCACAAAAAAAAAAAAAAGGTACTGCGTCTCAGAGTCCCATTAATGTCTCACCACAGCAATATTTATAAAGTTCTGTGCAGCTGTTTAGGAAGCTAAAGCAGTAAAATCCCTTGTTATTCCACTCACAAAATTAGCCTCGACACCACCCAAACAATGTTCACAATCCTCATCTATCTGCTAGATCAAGCCTCTGTTTAAGCTACTCCATAATGGTTTCATCAATATCGCTGTAAACAGCATCTTCACATGCAGCCTGTTTACATTAGCCTGTCGCTTTTTGCCCTTTTTTTTCCCCAATCATTATGTTCCATTTGGTCAATCTGTTGTCTATTCCATCCACTTTCTCATCTATTTTCTTGCCTCTGTCTCCAGCCTTTTCAGAGTACATAAATGCCAGGCAGGGAGTAAAGGAGCAGGGGTGTTTCTAAACCCAAACAGACAGATAGATTTGGGCTGCTTATTGAATCCATTTGTCTCTGGATTGGCACTAATGAAAGAGCTATTAGGACCAAGAACACATTAGGCTCTGCATATGTGTGTGTGTGTGTGTGTGTGTGTATGACAAGAGAGACAGAGCATGAGCAATGATGGGTTACCTTTCCATTGGCCACCAAAGGCCAATAGTCTTTAAAAGAGAATATTAGTCCTTTCTACTGTAGGCCTCCCTTTAGAAGTCCTCTGGGTGCTATTAGTGTAATGTATATGGACTGACTGCATCACTTAAATGCTTCCTTACACACTCAGCATGACTCATCTTCACAGATGGGCAAAGGATGTGAGGAAGGGTCAGGTTTGTTTGTGGACCTGCACTAATTACAGTATTTAGATGTTGTAGTATGAGCTGTTTACTCCAGTAAAAAGGAGACAGACGAGCCCAGCTGCTGCCCTGTCAGCTCAGATGAACCTCACTGCACTGCTGCATCATTCCCCACTGACATTTAAGTGCAGATGAACTGAGTTTCCCTCTTTAAAAAAAGGCCCCTCTATTACTTCCACCTGACACTGCAAGACTTCCTCTCTTCATCTCTGTCTGCTCCACCCACCACCAAAAGTAGCTAATTCAATAAACAAACCGTTTGTTTCTGTTCTAATCAGTATCTATCTTCCTGATGGAATAGTCTGACTTCACTGATTGTCTCCTGCTGTTTTTGGGGTCTTCTTTTTCCCCGGCTTTAGGCTTGATGATATGCTAGGCAAATTGGAATTTGAATTAGGAATGAAAAGAGTGCCAGCTCAAGGAAAACCTATCACTTCCGACTGATTGCAAAATAACAGACTATGCTGTCTAAAATAGCTTCAGTTAAAGAGATTAGTTTTAGGCAGCCCGAAAACTTTGGTCAAAGTTTGGGGCAAACTGTTAACACTGCAGAAAATGGTGGATCAGCCGGTTAGCTTAGCTTAGCACAAAGACTGGAAAAAACGTGAAACAGCTAACCAGCTCTGTCCGAGGGCTACTAAAGTCATCCTGCAGTATCGACACCTCTAAAGTTCAATCATTAACATCTTAGTAATGTGTCTGTGATTTGTTTAATCAGAAAAAACAGTGCAGTTACATGGGAGCTGTGCGAAGGTTATTTTCTTTTCATAAGCAGCCAAACCTTCCCGTCACAATATTGCCAGTCATCTGATCTGAATTTCTTTAGGTCTTTATGTCACTCAGTTGCTTTTAGATGTGAATACATTTCAAAGGCCAAGTGAAAATGATGCAGATTTTTTTTTTAAAAAAGGTTGAAATATCAGTTAAAACATATTTAACCAGGTGGAAAGGTTCCTGTGTTAATAAAACTGCAAAAGACACTAAATGAAGGAGAGAGTCTGGTTATGTTATTGTCAGACTAACTGTCAAAAAACAATTTCGGTCACACCCCTAGAAACCAAACCCTCACAGAACTTTCAAACTTTCTTGCCCCTAAAATTGCACACATTCCCAGAAACACCCTCACTGAGAGTACATGAGCACGTTTGATGAGCTCTATTGTCAAGCAAGTACATGATTTTGCAGTGTCTTGCACTTCCCTTTTGGCGATCTCTCTTCAACCAATCTATTACTGCATGTAACATCATGGACAAGCTCCGTTCTCGCCTCTCTCTCTCTTACATCCCTCCACTCCCCCCTTTTCTCCCAAAAATGCCTCATCAAGGTCTGAGTCAATGTGAGCCTGTGAGAAATTAAATTCCCCTAATTAGGCCAGCAGATTTGCCTGCTTTATCCTTCTGCCTCCCAAACCTCCCCTCATCCAGACAAATCTCTAATTAATCGCCGCATGCTGCTGTTGACTATACTTCAGAGGCCGGGCCTCAATGAATGGTGGAGGGATTCTCATGCTTCTTCACTCTAGAAATAGGCTTCTAAAAAAAAAAAAGCTATTATAATCAGAGCTCTCCTCATATATATATGTTGTGTAGGAGTGTGTGTGGGTGTGCGTGTGTGTATGTGCGTGTGTGTGAGTGAGTGAGAAAGAGCATATATTCTCTCAGGGGTTATTCGTTGCTTACATCAAAGGAAAATTGCTCTAGGCTGCAATTGAGGATGAAACAGTTTAGAATTTAAGTAAGACGTGCACATGTTACATGACCTGTGCTTCGCCTGTCTCTGTACTGTAACATCTGCATGACAGACTTTGGGTGTGGACAAGCGGGCATAACGAGAACAAGGGGGCAAAGATAAAGGATTTCTGCAGATTTCTCCAGCTAATTAAGGATCAAAGTTGCTGAACTTCTGAAGTTCAGTTTGCTAACAGCTACGGCATCAGTGTCTCACTGTGTTTCATTTGGTTCTGTACAAATTTGGAGGAGCAGTGTCCAAAAAAAGTCTCAGCTCACGAGTAAAAATTTCAGCACTGATATTTTTGCAGATATTCTAAGATAGATACTCAGAGGGCATTTCTAATCTCCTTGATTCCCTTCCTTCATCATCTGCATTTTAACCCATTTCAGGTGAACTTTCCTTGAACTGTTAACAATTTGCATTGCATATTTGGCAAAAACAGTCTGTCTCTCCAAGTAACAAGGCAGCTGGTCTTGTAAGAGAAGAAATTGCCACTTTCTCCTCTCTGCAGTCAGTTTATCTTTACGATCCTACTGTAGTTTATCTGGTCTGTACATTACACTTTCAGTGAAAGGAGACTGAAGGTTGTCTTTAACATAGATCAACAGCCAAGGTGAAAAGTGATCTTTACAAAGTGAGCCACAAGAACTAGAAATATTCACTGCCCTCAATACACACATCATTACTCGTGCAGCCAATTGCTCCTCTGTTCTATGCAGATGATGTGGCTGTGATGTGATGGTTTGTTTCAACAGACTATGACCTGCATAACACACTGGAGCCGGGTGTTGAAGTTGTTGGGATGAGAGTCAGCACCTCCAAGTCTGAGGCCATGGTCCTCAGCTGGGAAGCAGTTGATTGCTTCCTCTAGGTTGGAAGTGAGTTCATCCCCAGGCAAAGAAGTTCAAGTACCTCTGAGTGAGGGCAAGAAGGATGGTGAGATGGATCAGTGAATTGGTGCAGCATTGGCAGTAATGGTGGGTTGTACTGGGTCATCCTGGTCAGATCCAGCTCTCACCTGTGGGCATGGGCTTCAGGTAGTGACCAAGAGATTGTAGACACGAGTGGATGAAATGAGTTTTCTCCTTAGGATGCTGGCCTAGGCAGGCTAGACTCTGGCTGGACTGGGCTGGCTAGACTCCACCTTAGAGACAAGGTAAGGAGATCAGATGTTCAGAGGAAGTTAGGAGTAGAGCAAGTGCCTCTTCATACTGAAAGGTGTCAGTTGAGGTGGCTCAGGCAGCTGATCACAATGCCTCCTATGCAACTTCTTTTGGAGGCTTTAATGTGCAGTTTGCAGGACATCTCAAGGTAGAATTTGCTGGAGAATGGAATATGTCTCATCTTACCCAGGAAGGCCTCAAGACAAGCCCCAGAAAAAAAACTGAATTCAAAAAACTTCTTGTTATCACAGCTAAATGTGACAATTGCAGAATGATGTACGTAAGTTGACTTGAAAGTTAACTGAAGATGTGGCTGACAAAAAAATATGCGAGGACAGATTAAAACAAACAAGAACAGAACAGTGTGCACATGAACACACTGTTTTATAAAAGCCGCACATTTTAAAAATCTCATTCACTGCAGAACTGGATTCACATGGACAAGCCTCATCATCACTCATTTAGCCATAAATGGATGTACATGTACATGTAGAAATGCTTTTAGAGTACTTGTTCCTGCTCCACCGCTCATTAGAGCCATCAATGCGAAGAACAGCAAAGACGAAAAAGAGCAATTTCACAGATTGTGTCACATCAGCGAGGTTCTCCAACAGCACCAGCAACAGCTGTTCTTACATGAGTCCAACACACAGCTGTGGCTATGTATAGGATCCATACCACTAATTCAGCACATGTAGCCTACCTCTAAACGGTCATCATGGTGCTATTTCAGTCAGTTTTAACTGTCCATGACTCATTCTGAAACAGACTGTACAAAGTGCTTCATAATCTACAATCCAATGAAGACAGGGAAAGAAAGGCTCTAATGTGAATTAAAAAAATATTAAAAGTAATCTTTTATTTATATCTTTGGTATTTTACAGCTTGGACTGCAACATACAAAATAAATTAACTATGTTACAAAAATGTATTAAAATACCTACAAAAACAATAAGATGTAGGTTTATATACTTTGTTAAATTGTGTCTTTACGTCCTTGAAAATGATTCCAGATTTTCAGAACCAGAGAAATCCAAAACTGAAAACTAAAACAAGGTAATGGTTCATTATCAGTTTTGGTGTGAATATATCTACCATTGTGTTTGCGGTGACTTTTTGGATCTTATTTTTTAATGGATGTTTTTTAATTAGATGAAGGATTTCAGTCATCAGGATTGTAAATTATCAGAGACACAAGTTGCAACAAGTTGCACCAGTGTTAGCAGCAGCAGCTCAGCTCACACCACCACACAGCTCCTCCCACATGTCAAGCAAACATCAGAGAAACAAAGGATTTTCAACTATAGACTATTTTGTTTAGATAAGCCACCTCTCCTGCAGATATTTCAGCTTTAAAAACAATGAACGCTGAAGGAATCGTAAGTAAAAGAAGTGCAACTCACAGGGTTCCACGCTACTTCACAACATCCCCAAACTGTGTTTTCTTAGTGGCGAACTATTACGTCTTGCACATTTAACTACAAACATACATATTCATGTCTACCTCATATCAGCTGCAGCCATCTCCACAGTCTCTACGCTGGTCTTTAGCATGTGTAATGCATTCTTTCATAAGGACTGGTTTGTGTGTGGGAAATGGTGTATGTGTGGATTTTGCGCATACAGATTGTTAAACATAAGAGTGATTAATCACATCCTGTTGTTGCACTCTCGTGTGCAGTGGTTTGCTGGCTCCCAGTTTTCTTCATATACTCTATTCATAATACTGACATAACTTAATTGTGCAGACACATTTACTCTTTAAACGCTCAGATTTCCTGGAATTTCATTGGAAAGTTGAACAGAAAATGACTAATGACTCAAAGAAAAGGTCAAAGCAAAAACAAAATAAAACAAAACAATGTCCTGGAGTGGCTGAGTCAAAGATCAGAGTCAAAACAATCAAGAAATTGTGTCTGAATTTGAAAAAAAAGGTTGTTCATCCCAGTGCAGCCTGACTAACATGATCATGTTTGCAACCTGCTTGGGTAATTTACATCACTTTGTAGAGATCTGGGGTTTTTTTTGTTTTTTTAATTTTCTGTTGACTGGTGTCAAAAGAGCCACATTAAGCACTTCAGTGCTCCAGTGTTGTTTGCCAATAACACATAAACAATCCCAAAGGGACACTGTCTTTTTTTTTTACTTAAGGCTCAATATTCCAACTAATGCTCCATCCATTTACTATGGAACACAGTCAGATCTACTAGGAATACAGTTCCTATTAATTCCCACCAAATAAGCTCATCTTTGTAAATGTCCACATTTGATGGCTCTGAGAATATAGTAGGTGTAATGCATATGAAGTATGCTCTCCCTAGCCAATACACACACACACAGAGTCACCTGCTGTTTACCCCACGCTGCTGCCGTCCCACTAAACCTCAGTTAGAGGGAGCAATATAGAATCCATCTCAGACTCTCAGCTGGTCTGAAGCAATCAGTGTGATGGGATTCCACTGGCTGCTGGCTTTACATATTCAGTCTGTCTCGATCCTCTTTAGATAAACATAGCTTTCTGAGGTCCACAGCTGCAGTTGCACTGTGGCTTCGCTGTAATGAGTCGAGGATGGCTGTCAGAGATGAGGAGAGAGACTCCGTTTCTGCTGCCGTGTGGGTCGAGCACTGCGTAGGTGTAGCTGCCCGCTCAGATACATGGAGAGCAGTGTGTGCACCGTATGGGTGTCTGCATACAGTATGTGTGAGTGTGCAGGACTGTGCAAATGAGTGTGTGCACTGCGTGGACAGTTCCACTCCTGCTCATTTATATGGAGTAGATGCATTACTTCTATGATGCACTTTCACCTCCACACACACACACACACACACACACACACACACACACACACACACACACACACAGATTTTCTTGCCACATCTGACAGAGGTTAATGCAATTCCTGAGGGGAGGAGGGGTTGAAACACAAGGATGCATCTGCACAATAGAATACACAGAGAGAGAGAGAGACAGAAACAGAGAGAGAGAACTTCAGATGTATGGAAATTGATTTTTCCCAAAGGGAAGTCTCAGCCAGCCTTTCAGCTGCTTGACCATAATGTTCCTGCAGCTAACTCTGTTCATTCATGTGTATTTGTGCCACTCTGGGGGCCCACAGCGGCAAAGTGAGTCTGGAATCTATGTAAAGTCTGCAAACACAGTCTGCAGCCGCCATCGCTTCCCTCTCCGCATCCCATGTGAAAGACTGTGGCTGTCCATGTGTGTGCTAGCTGTTCAGGCCCCGTGGGTCTCACTGCTATAAGCAAATGAGCATCCTCAGAGGGTTGCAGGACGTCCCAAAGCACAACCTTCATGCAGTTTCTAAACAAACAGGATGTGGATGACTGTACATTTGGGTTGGTTTGCTTAAATATAGATTTTTCTCATTTTGTCTTAATATCTTCAAAGAGAGGCTGAAATTTAATGAACATCAGCGTTTCCATGGTGATGTGCAAAGGAATGAAAAAGGCCTGGTTGCCATGGGGTTTGAGGCGTATATTGAGTTAAAAGCTCCCTAAATACACTGTCAACACACTCAGCAGTCTCCCAGGACATAACTGGGAGGATCTCACACACACACTTGCAAACACACACGCACACACAGAGACGGGCTGACTGATGGAGACAGGGAGTGAACACTTAAACACAAGGGCACGTCAATCATCAGAAAAATCGGATGTAATTATAGATTTCCAAATTTATCAACATCTGATTTTGCTATAGTTTTACTTTTTTTGCTGTTTAAGGCTGCATGTCATGATAAAAGGCATCATGAAAGTGGCGAAGCTGCCATATAAAAGCAACATGAGGCAGCCGATAAGTCAATTTTACATTTGTTTTAATTTAGCAGAAGACCAAAACACATCTTTTAATGCTCTTTTCACTTTTAATGCTTTTAAGGTCAATTCAACCTTTACCTGATGGCCTGACAGCAGTTTTATAATGTTAGGTCATCCAGTATTGCTGGCAGTTGGCACTTTTCTCAGAATTTTACATTTATTTTCTGCCTCCTGCTCAGGTAGGCTGCTGGAAGTTTGCTCAAGACTTTCCCCACTGTGGCTGCTTGAGCAAACAGCTCACAGTGACTCGCTAAAGGCCAGGTCAATTGTCCTCCCTAATCCTCTTGATTTCAGGTGACCTTTCTTGTGGGTTGCTGCAGCTGCTCGCCACTCTGGAGACACTGTGCCTGTATGCTCCACACTCACTATAACCAAAACCTGAAAAATGATAAGATTCCACAGGCAAGCTAGCAGCTCAGCCAGGCTGCACTATGGTACAGTAAGGTTATAAGCCACATGCTTACATCAGTGTGCTCGCAATGACAACACTTACATGCTTGTGGTTAGGGTCTACTATGGTCATTAGCTGAACATCATAATCACTGCTTTGAACAAATGACATCTGAGGGTGGTGGAAGTGCAAATACCTGCAAATCTAAATCACTCAAATGTGTTTAAATCTTGACCTGATGGTGACACAAGTCAGAGAACACGTCGGTATCAGATTTCATCTGGACAGGAGTGCTGCACCCACCGACCAGTAAAGTAACTCATGAACTGGTGAAGAGAGCTGAAACAAGACAACAAGCAGCTGAATGGTTCAAAGACATACACAGGAGGGCTCTCAATCTGACGCTGGATCAGCAGCATTATCATCCCTTCCACACCATTTGACAAATGATTATATGAAGACATTAGACACCAGTTGTGGCTGGTAAGTCGTCTCAGCAATGTCCTTACATCTACAAAATTCTGGTTTTTTAGCACCTTAAAAAACAAATCGCTTTGTAAGCGTTTACTGAGACCTCCCCTCAGCATTTCCAACAGAGATCCAGCAACCCTCAACCTGAGCAGAGGTCTAATCAGCCAGAAAAAGTCAAAACACCTGCACAGGAGAGCAGGGCCTTTAATGGAGCTTCAAGTAGCTCACAGGAAGAGATTCAGTTGAGTTTGCTTCACTGTTGTCAGCAGATAAATTGTTAGAGACAACTTCTATCCCCTCAAATTCCACTGGACTGGCCACTTCCCAAAATCCTCAATTTCAGTTCCTGCCGATGCATTTCAAGATGTACTGTGTTGCTAATTCAAATGAGGGCCATACTGTGTTTTACCTTCAAAGTGTTGATAGACAGATGCAGAGATACTACCTAAAATAGGTAAATAGTGATTTTAACTCTTTTGAGCAGAAGGGCTTTGAATAAGAACACTTTCCAATGGGATGCATGGTGTTGGCTGCACACACAGTCTCAGCACTATTTAACCCATGTCCAGTACAAAGGGTGATACAGATGATGTGAAAAGCTACAGAGGTAAGCTGTGACCTATATAAACTGGGGTGGAGTAATGACTCACAGGAAGCAGCTGCACAGACAGGTGACGAGGATAATCATGGTAATCACAGGAGCATGAGATTGAACAGGAGTGACCAGTGGACAAGTGACAGGATGTGAAATAACAGGAGATGGTTACAAAATGAATATGAGGGAGAGAGAGAGAGAGAGAGAGAGAGAGGAATTAAAACTTAGAAAAGTGAGTCAGAGACGCACTGAGCAAGTTTTTACTCTACAAATTTATACACAAATAATATTATTCAAAAGCCAAACTTAAAAATGGGTTGAGTGTATGATTATACAATCATAATTACTGATAATTACCGTGGTTTCATAAACTACAGCCTAAATCTCCCCAGCTGGGTTTATTAGGATGCAGGTCTCTTCTTCCAGGTATATGTAGAGTAGAATTTGGACCTGCAGTGACTTTTAATTGCAATAAGACTAATAATTTCCACATTATGTCGCTTTTATTATTCATTAAAAAAGGAAACCTATCAGCAAGAGATAAATAAGGTAGCCTCCTGTTTATATTACAAAAATGTGATATCAATCTCAGCAAAACAATACACGCACATACACACAAAGCAATCAAATTAATTTGTAATTAATAACAATGGTAGCAGAGCTGAATTAAACATGGACCACGGAAATGCTCTTAGAAAATTCATCAATTTGCAACGAGGAAACACCAGAGGCAGCATTCGAAACAGATAAAAACTCACTAATAAGAGCAGAAGATAAAATAATGAAGTCCTACAAGAGAGGAGATGAATTGAAATGAAGGTACGATATTAAAAAGAAATCAATTCAGGCAATAACAAAATAAAATGAAAACACAGAAAACAACAATAAATAATAAATGGATTTATCAAAATGTGAAACACACACGATTTCACAAATAAATAGACAGATGAATAAATAAAGTTGTTTTAAAGCCCAACTAAAATGGTTTGCACAGGTCTTGGGCTTGCTTTCCTAAATGTTTGTGTTGTGTTCATGTTTTTTATCTATACTTTGTGCTCTTCTTTATTTGTTAGTGTTTATTTACCTGTATCAGCTAATTCAGTGATTCCATTTGAATCTTCCATTTGAACAGATCCTGGACCATCCCTATAAAAAGATACGTCTGTCCCAGAAGCCCTTGCAGAGTTTTGTTGCTGTATGGCTGGATTTACGAGGATATTAGCAGTAAAGCGCATTCCTTTTTTCCAAGTGGTGTTTTCTATTAAGATAAAGGAAAATCGACTGAGCAGAGAGAAGCAGCAGCTTTTTCTATGAATCTAGTAGCCCGGCTGAAACTGCAACCGTACGTCCCCAATGAGCATCAGGAGGACGCTGCCTGACCAGTTTACTACTTTGTCCTGGCCGACCATTTGGCCCAGAGCCACATCACAACCATACATGAATACCTTTGGACCTGGTTCTTCTTTTTATCCTCTCTCTAATCCCCAGCTTCATGTTGGAGCAGAGACGTCCTGCTCCAGCTGTAGGTGGAGCCGTGGCTGTCTTCCAGATCAGACAAAGAGGAGACACCTTCTGCCCTGGGCTGCATGTCAGGACTCCCTCAACATAAAGCCCAAGTGAGCAGAGGAGAGGCGGCTGCCAGGCTCGCTGGAAAAAAAGCCAAATTCTCTCTCTCAGCCTCACTGTCTGTCCCAGGGTTTTGCCTTTTCCACATGCTGTCTCTCACTTTATCTCCCCTTTTCCCCCATATGCACATACATAAATAATAAACTGTAACAACAGATCCCTCAGATTCACCATGACTCAGTTGGTGCACTAGAGTCTATGCACACACAGACACAACAACAACAGCAATGTTGCCGCTGGGGGTCCCTCAGGTTTCTAGCTGTGGTTCATGGAGAGATTCTTATGTAATCTGAGATCCTGGCAGAGTCAGACGAACTGTACCAGCACCACTACAGTAACAACTGTGCGCACTCACAGTCAGTGTTACAGCCAGAGCTACTGTGCTTTCAAAAAATATCCTAGAACGGGAGTTTAACAAGGTTGAATGTCATTACAAATGATTCAATAATTGCATCACTGAGTACTGAGATTTCTAGCTTTTCGCTCTGTGATCTATTTTTGAAGCAGCTCCCAGTCCCCCCCAGCTTTCCATTCACATTTTTAGCTGCTCAGCAAAGGAGGACGAGCAAGAAATGCCAGCCTGGGACTTAAAGTTTCACTCTCAGTCCAAACATTAACAGTACAGTGGCAAAAAGATGTTTGTTAGAAGCAATTAGCATAAATTAGTATTTCCTGTTATACAAAGCCTTGATTACCCATTCAGTCGTTAAAATCACTGGTTGATGCTGTTGTTCAAATGACATATAGATAGTCTAAAGGTTGCAGCTTTTTATTATTAGTATTATATAGGTCTTATTTTATAAATCGACTGCTGAGTTGCCAATTATGCTATTTAACTTCTATCCATCCATTTTCTATAACCACTTCAGGGTCACAGGGATGCTGGGGCTTATCCCAGCACTCAGGGTCCACCCAGGACAGGTTGCCACACATATGCATTCACTCTGTCAATCACTTCAGTCAATTTAGAGTTCCCAATTCATCTATCAAGCATGTTTTTGGGTGGTGGGAGGAAGATGGAGTACCTGGAGGGAACCCATGCAGACACAGAGAGAACATGCAAACTCAACACAGAAAGGATCCGGTCGGGTGTCGAACCTGGGACCTATTTAACTTGACTATCTGTTTCCCTTCTTATTATTAGTTTGGATTTAACCACAGCAGAGTTATGGGCTGTTACCTCGTTCAAAGCATGTTTCATCAGTGGCTGTGATCCATAGACCAAACAGTAGACTTAGCACTGGAAAATCCTGCGGTGTCAAAAAGGGAAGTTGCATCAAATCAGGAGGGCATGCAGGGGTTTTTCTCAAGTATTCATAGGGTTCTGCACTGTAAATCCCACCCCACAGGGGTTAGACTGACAATGGCAATCTCTGTTGCACCGTTCACATGCCTCTGACGGAGGACATCCATCAAAAACAACTGGAAATATGTGCAATGGTGCTGATTCTCCATTGTGGCACAGTGTGGATGCACATCATATTGAAAGGTTTTATGGGTTGCACCAATAGATCCCCATCTGCCCTACTCACTGGATTTGGCTAAAGGAGCTTCTTTCTCTTCGCCAAAATGAAACTCAGACTGAAGGGTCGCTGCTTTGACACAGTAAAGGAGGTTCAGCGCACATCACAGATGGAGCTTTACAAGGTTAATCACAGGAATTCCAGGGAACGATCTAAACGTGGCCGGAGCACTGGGAGCAATGGACTGCAGCACAAGGAGACTAACCTAAAAAACAAGGCGTTGAATTTAAATTAAGGTTTCTGCTTATTACTGGAGCAGACAGAGAACCTTTGGATTGCAACTCATATGTAGAAAATGAGACCAAATTGAATTCACGGTGAGTTCTTCTTCGAACACAGACAAATTTTAAAAGGTGCCAATCTGAATCACTCACAGTGGTCCGTTCTCTCTATTCTCCCCCATTCCTCCTTGGCCTCAGTGCAACCACACTACCCGTTCTGTCTACCTTTACTCCCCCTGGATGGAGCACATGAACATCCCTAAAATAAATGAGCGCCCAGGGATACAAATCAACACAATTTTGAGGTATTAAAGAATGCTCGATGTTCTGTCGCCTGTCCGTGTGAGAACGCCACCTGTTTTGCCAAATCAGTCACAGACATGTTAAAAATGGAGCTGAACAGCCAATTGTCAGCTGCGGTACGACTGTATTGAAATACTAAAAAAGAAACGTGTGGATAACCTGTGAAAACGAGGCAAGCAGCCCTGCCGACCTGAGATGGTGTGATGTTGCACTTCTCTGAAATAGCAGCAGTCGCCACTGTTGCTGAGAAATAAAGGTAATTAGCAAACACAATGGTATGCACATACATACACGCAGACACACACACCCTGTTTGTGAACATTAAAGAACAATCTATGCACACACAATTAAATTAAAAGGCGCAACATAAAAGTGTATGCACACACACACACACACACACACACAGATGCATCTTCTTCCAACAAAGCACCGACACTTGCAGCATGTGAGGGAAAGCCTTGTGTGGGCGAGGAGGGAGTCTACAGTACTAAGAGTGCGATATTTAACAGCTTCGCACGGCGTCTTTCGTCGCACTAAATCACGAGGATTCCAGCCATGACTCAGCAGTTGGGAAACTTCTGCCATCGACGTTCTTCCCAAAGGAAAATCTGTCACTTGCATTAAAGGAGCTGTCTGGCTCCGTGTTGTTAACATACCTTTTAATAAACACACTTAGCATTCAGCGATAGTTGATGTGATGTTAAGAAAAACAAAACAGTGTGAAACAGACGTCAGATGCTGGCTGCTTTCAAGATGGTCTCAACTTTAAATCCTTAAGTTTTCACTTGTCAGTTATTGATGCTTTAATACACAAATTCAATTTACTGTCTCGTGGTTGTACTTAAAATCAGTGTGAACTGTGCAGTTTACATCCATGTCTGTCCAGAGTGAAAAACCTATTGTCTTCACTCACATCATCATTACAGAGGACTGATGTAGTTCGACAACACTCACCTGGAGTCCTACATCAGAAAACCCAGTGAGCTACTGCGATATAATGCTAAAAATATAGACGTAGAAAATTCTGAAACAGGGATACCTCTTCCACACTCCACATAAACATAAACACACACACTGAACCTGGCAGCACGGAAGATCTCTACAGTGAGCACAGTTTCAAGATTAGCGTTGCTGGTTCAGTATTTACCCTTCTGTTTGTTCTGATGTTGTATAATGGCCCAAAAATAGTTTTAGCAGAACATTAGGAAGTGAATGTGAGTTAAACTTTGTCATAATTACCAAACGAATTCTTGAGTTACAGTGAACCTTGACCGCCATCCAATCAGTTCATGTTTGAGTCCAAGCAAACATTTGCTAAAATGAGAAGAAACTGCATCAGTGTGTCCTGAACGTTCACAAGAACAAGACAGATGGACAACCTGAACATCTTGTCTTTGGCCACAGCTGAGGTTGGGCCTGCACTCTCCATCACACCTGCCACAGGTTTATCCATTTTAGTCAAATTCAATTATTTCTGCCATTGATTATTTCGTGAAAGACCTTTTCATCCTCCAGCGAATCCTTCGATCTGAACATCTACTTGTTTTCCACACAACCGCCAAACCTTTTAAAGACCTTTGTCACATTAGACATTTAAGCTGTCTTCAAAGTTCATACTTGTCTTAATATACGTGTTGCAATTGATTTAAACAATACAAACCGGCAGTGGGGTGCACCAAAAAGCCATCAATCCAACTGCAGCTTCAGATTCGAAAAGAAACGTGACGCAACGTCAACGCAAAGTGAATCTTCGGCTTTTCGGTGCTTTTTCCTCATCAGCATTCACAGTTTGTTTGGATGCCCTGCAGCTGCGAGCAGCTCCTCCAGCTCATTTCAACAGGTGTCGTTCACAGCGGACATGTTGACTGTCACAGTAGGAGAAGCCCAGCTGTAACTAATAACATCAACAATGGCTCCGTTCTATTCAAGTGTCCTAATAAGCCAAATAGTTCCAAATCCAGTCACATTGATTTAATCTGTTTTTAACGGATGCTGTGTGTTCAAATTGGAAAACAAACTGAACTAACAAACTGAAGCGTGGTCACACTGTCTGTCCGCCTTGGTCATTTCCCAGCTGCACTTTGACCGTCATGCATCAGCGCATGTCATTTACAGATTGTATAAACAAACATGGATTTCTTTTATTTGACAAATGAAAATGTCTTTTGTTCTGTTTGTGGGAAAGTTTCATTCACAAAAAAAATGTCATATTATTAGTGAAAGGAAAACTTCAATCCTGCAGTTTGATGTTAGCATGCAAAATCATAACAATTATATGAGTGTCAGTCGTGGTATTAGACCTGAAATAAGAAGGAAATATTCATGCGTGTCATCAGCGCAGCATTGTACTAAGACAGAAAAAACAAGGAACAGTTTGATGTTAGATGCTGAAAACTGCAAAGTGGTTCTAAAGGCGGTCATGTGACATAAGAACAGTGGCGGCACAACATGGCAGACGCCCAGCTCCTCGTGTGGATACAAAAAGCTCAGTGTGAGTTAAGAGAGTTATTTTCACTAGTGAAAACATCATTAAGATTATATTTCATTTCCACCAACAGATCTCCCTGAATCCTACACAGCAGCTTTGAATATTTTAGTTTTGATGATCAGTATCATATCTAAACTGCAAAGTCATTCAGCCTGTAGATTTATAATTCTTAGGCCAAAGTATCCACACACATCTCATATGAAAAGCCTGAATTTCACTGAAGAGAAAATCTGTGAATGCCACAAATTCTCTTCAGGCACTACAGTCACTGCACGAGGCTCATTGTTTGAGTCTCACCTTCATCCCCAACTTGTTTTGATGTTTTGCAGCTGTGAGTTCCTCTATTTCACCTTGCATTTCACTTTATTATGTTGAATGCACACCAACTTTATTGAGCATACTAAAGAAATATACTCTATAGTCTCAAAACTGTCCAAAACCTCAAAACAAGCAGTCTTAATATGAGACCTAATCATCTCTAGGTCTTTCTCTTTGACCCAGTGAACAAATGTGAATCGTAGGCATTCACAGTCACCAGCGTCTAGTGTGAAACCACAACATGGCTCATCTCTTTTCACTGCGAAGTGCTCACAGTTGTAATTAATGACATTAACGACGGATCTGTTCCACTCACGTGGAAGTCAGAACGCACAGGAACCTCTAACCGACACAACTGACCTGAAGGCAGCAGTCGTTTGCCATCATTAGTTACACCTGCGTTTAATAAGTGACACCGTGAGAGAGAAAAGTCCGCTGACTGTTGGTCGCAGTCGTTCAGTCACAATCACATTTCTCATTCACTTGAACAGAATGAGGCAGACAGGCACGTGTGCCGAGTCTCAGTGCGGGGTTTTGACACCTCAGTTGATGAAATGTGATCAGGGGGAAATGAAAATAAAGTCTTATTATTCATTTCACACAGATTTTAAAAAGCTTTGCAAACATCTTCACCTCGCTCCCTTGTCATTTTCTAACCCTGAATACATTTCTGGCCTTGAATTATTCAGACTTCAAACATTCCCGCTGTCACTTTGGGTGCCAGACGTACAAAAGTTGTGGTTTTTCCAGCCTTGAAGAACTTTACGAGAGGACTTCGCCGGATTCCATCAAACCGTGTCATTTCGCGCTGATGAAGGCCGTCTTCGTATTCGGCGCAGGAACGTTTTACATTACACATTCATGAGAAGCACCTGTTTGACAGTCAAATGTATTCCCTTCTGTCAGCTCTATGTGTGTGTGTCTGCCTGCGACATGAACACGCCAGATGGAATCAACCTTCATGTTTCCCATTGCTGACGGTCTCATCTTTCATCCCTTTCGTGCCCCCTCCCTCCCCAATCTCTCTCTTTCGTCACATGAAGGACCCCCTCGTCCCTGCGGAGAACAAATGAGGCTGACCTTCGTTCGACGCACGTGAGATGGATCCGCTGTGGCGCGTTCGGCAGCGGAGGCTTTGAATTCTGTCTCCTCTGTACGCTCCATTTCCGTTTCTGAAGAGGAGGAGAGGCGGGTGGCTTCTCTCTGTCCATTCTCTCCATCTTTTGTCTCAATCTCGTGATCTCAATTTCCTCCCCTTTTTTCCCTCCACCCACTCTCCTCCTCTCCGCTCATTCTTCGTCTCCTCTTTGTCTCGATCGCTACGTAATTTCCACTCCTTTTCCTCTCTTCCTCTGTTCCACATTTGTCACTTTCTCAACCTCGGCCTCTCCGACTGTCTGTGCCCTTCCAGCCTCTCTTTGCCCTCCTTTCTGCTTTCCGTCTGTGTGCTCGGCCAGAACAGAGGAAAGATATAGAGTCTCAGTGGTAATGACAGGGGTCGCTGTCCGGGGTCAGCCATTTCTGCCTCAGAGCTAACTACTGAAAATGTCATGCTGTAGCCAGAAAATGGATCCAGGTGAGACAAGAGAGAGGGAGACAGAGAGCAAAGGCGAGGGAGGCGCAAGAACTTAGCAGGAACTTGCTTTTTTCAGGACAACACCGGCAGTATTTCAGCCAGCGCGGCCACATCAGGGTCATCAAAGGTAGTCGTCTTCTCTCCCCCTCCGCCGCTCCACCCATACCTCGCTTCTATTAAGGGTCATCACTTATGGCCGTAAAACACCACTTCCCGTGATTAAGTGTCCAATTACAATCCCATTCTCCTCCCACGCCTCCCTCCTCTTACTCATTGCATGAAAGGGGCTTTCAAATCACGCCATGTAGATGGGTCTCAGTCTCCGTTATTGATGGAGTCCAACGGGAGGAAAAGCCGTGTGTGATTCTTGGAAATTTCACGTCGAATTGACCAGAAGGAGCAGCGAGAGCTTCGGCGGTCTGGACTGTCACGTTACGTTAAGAAAGACTCAGGTTTGATGACTTTAGCATGGGTTTTTTTCCTGCGCGGAGCTGCATTATCAGCCACACTGAACTGCCCCAGGGCCAAACTGTTGTTGGGGAATCGGCACCACTAAAGCATATAAACTGGCATGAAAATTGCCTTGAGGCGAACTTCTGCCTAATCTTGAGGGCCCGGCACTGTGTCGAAATCTCCTTTTAAAACCTCCATTATGTCAGTTTGGTGCTCATAAGTTACATATTTTTGTTTTCGCACAGTCTTAGAAGCTACAGCCTCCATGTGGGAACGGGAAACCCAAAAACCGTCTTTCTCTGGTTGCAAATGCAGCAAATTGCAAAAATGCTCCAACTATTTATATAAAATCACATATTAGAGTCTTAAAAGGAAAATTTAAATATTTCAAGCAATATAATGTAATAGTTTTTCATGCACATCACAACTGTTCCTTAAGAGGCAGTTGATATTGATGAGTTGGGCTGTGTAGTTGGGCCATTTGTATTTAACGTATTACTACGTGAAGAGAGAAGAGAGTGTGAAGGAGAAACTGTGTTGAATGAACCAGAAATACTAAAACGTTGCCATTTCTGCAATCACTGTTTGTTCTGCAGGATCAGAGCAAACAGTGTAGCAGGATTAGAACAAACAGTGTAGTTGGCAGAGGTGCATCAAGTCACCGGTCCAAGGTCCACACAGCAAACCTGGACTCAGGTAGAGTTCTAGCAAATAAAAATAAGTGCAATGCAAAGACAATGGGGTAAGAATTGGTCAGTGTTAATCTGTCTTTGTCCCATGTTCAGGTTTCTTTTAGAACCCGGCTGGAATTCATGAAATCAATACTGATTTTAGAGGAGGAACATTGACTGTGGCCAACATGGCAGCTGATACAGGGAATATTGGAAACCTTGAGTTAAAACAGACATTTTCTAGGATTGTTCACTGATTTTGCATTGATGATTGATGACTGATGATGGGTTAAGGCCACATTGCTACATTATTTACCCTCCCCCTTAAGTCGCATATGCATAACATGTGTTTATCTGGTATTTTGCATAATGATTTCAGCAGTGATAAGTGTGTTTTCATCATATGAAAGACAGATAAAGCACTGCCAGCCAGTGTCTAGTCTGTGTAATACAACAGCATTAAAAGTTACGGGTGTGGGTTTTGAATCTCTCACCCACATAACATAAACCACGTGTGTTTGTATGAGTGACACCACACTCTGTGTCGAGTTGCCACCGTGACCATGAGCTCTGCAACCCACTGTACTTCTGACTCGCACTTTAACACACAAAAACAGGCTCTTTTGCCACCATTTAAGAAATCTTTCATCGCTGACCTGAGGCCAGCCACACCGCTTGAGCTTAGCCAGCTTCAGCGCAAAGGACACAGCAGCGTGTAACCTGTGCACATACACTGTAAAGAAAATGTAAGAGAGAATCAAAAGTGGCGTGAGTTGATGGTTATTGTTACTCTGTGCATACACGCTTCTGGAAACTGCTGCCAGTCTGTATCAGCAGTGAGGGTTGTGTCCTTGAACACCTTCTGGTCCAGTGGTGTGAATGTAGCCTTGGAGGCCCACAGATATAAATGTGAGCGTGTCTGCTCGTCTGTGTACTTCTGCAGAGGAGTCGCCACCTACAGCGTGTTTCCCTGCCCTGCGCACAATGGATTTTGGGATTGTCTGCTGCCCCTGTAACCCTGGAAAGGATTAGAGGCAGGTAGAGAAAATCCTGAATGAAGATCTGACTCTTCAGGATCATCTACATCCCTCGTGTCCAATACGTGAGTGACATTTCTGATGATGTTGCCAATAATTATGTGACTGTGGTTGTTTTCAGTGATGCTATTTACAGAAGAAACCCAACTTTTGCATTTATGTTGCCAAGCCTGCAGACCAGTGCAAGACGTTAACTCTGACGCTGCTACACACACACACACACAGCATGTGCTTCTCAATGCAACGCACATGAAATGCATATATTAAACGCTAAAGTGAATTGATTGAAATTATAAGCAAAATCATTCATGTTTGTAGATCTATGGGAAGAGGATGGGTCAGAGGTAGCTGCATGGCTGGTGTGATGCAACAGAAATGGTAGAACAACAGAAGCTACAGAGTGGTCGTCTGTGAGCAGAAGGAAGTTTCATCTGGACTGACCGTGCACGCTGGTCCAACCTTTTCCCGCCGGCTTCCTGCAGACGGGGTCAGTCACAAAACGAACAAGCATCATGTTGGAATCTTTTCCTTTCTTCAGCTGCAGACAGGCGACAAAGGAAAACCCTGAATAAATGAGTGGAGCAACATAATGAATGCAGATGCTTCCACACAGGTGCACTGCAATTAAGCAATTAACATCCAATCATGCTCTGTGGCATTGTACAAAAGTGCTGAGCGGGCGCAGCTGATTCTGCATCTAATCTGTCACCATATTCGCGACACGTGCGTGAGTGCATGCGTGGCGTCCACCAAGAGAGCAGCACAGGCCTGAATGTTTGACCCCTGCAGCGAGGGGGACGCAGTGGCTCTGTGATGATGCGGGGAGCATTTTGCTGGCACGGTTTGTGTTTGTCCCCTCAGATGGAAGGATCACAGCAAATCAATACATGGTTGCTCTGAGTAACTACCTTCATCCTGTGAGAGAGCTAATATAGATCTCAGGCTCCAGTGTCTTTTGTCACTTTTTTGTGTTTCCTCCATTAAGTATGAGCGCAGCTGGGGGTGTTAGTCATGTTAACCTGCCATGTGATGAACGCCTTTAACATAACACAAGGTCAAGGTTTTTCCTTTGCTGAGCCTTAATTAACCTGCGTGCTGCTATGTTTTCATGTTAAAATTCAATCTCACAAACCGTGTTTTCGCCATCTTTCACATATTTTGCACGTGTTTAAAATCTTCCAATACTGCAGGTGTGGATTTGATTATGCTCCCTGGGACCGCGACATTTTGTTCAGAGTGACTGTTCGCAAAATAGTGATCACTGACGAAAACAAAATTAAGTTCACATTCAGAGTTCAAGCTCATATTCATTTTCAGTATCAGAAAATTCATCTAATTGCAGTGGTGGAAGATGTATTTTACTCTCCCAGTGATTTAAAAAATAATTATAATTTGTATAATTTTAGACTTTCTAATCATATTAACTAATTACAGCCTAATTTTAACGAGTTCATTTTGAATAGTGTAATACTACTCCTCAGTAACTACAGCTTCCAAATAAATGTTATGTTGTGGATTGCAAGTACGACACTGAATATTGTTATATTACAGCTCACACTCATTAAGTTTTAGTTGTACTCCTGAGATGATGAAACTTCTCACAGTCCTTAAGTCTCTGCCATCGTTGGCAGTTCAGCCGTAAACTCAGCGCAGCTTCATCTCACCCCCATTCACCTCGCACTTCCTCCCCTGCCACGGTTTAAGCAGCGCCTCGAGGTGTTCACATCAAGCTTCTGGGTTGATCAAAAGAGAGCCACGGGCTATTGTGAGAGCCTGTGATAGCTTTAAGGGGCAGGCAGCGCACACTTCAGCATCTGATTGCATTGTGGAGAGGAGGCAGCCTGCAGGTGAAGGAAACATAAATGACGAGGACAAGAACAAAGGGGAGATTTGTGAGATCCGAGAAAATGTTGGTTTTCTACAGGAAGAGCTGAAGACCAGTCTGGATCTTTGACAATGGGAAAGTCTGAGCAGCCCTTCGTACCTGTTTACCCAGAAGCTCTTTAAATTAAGATGCAACGTCACACGTGTGTTCGCCTGCCTGCTCTTATCTGGGCCTCAGCATGATGAGCATCAGCATATCCGTTATCTAATTAAGTTGATGTTAACAGTGCTGTATGTTGCCTTTAATGCTGAAGAAGTTTTATAAACAGCTTAGGGATAAAGCACATAGTTTATTTCCCATGTTGCCAGAACTGATAGCATATTAATTAACATAATCCATTACAGCTTAACTTCGGATTTCATCCAGATAAGATACAACAGAAATTCATCCCCTGTTCAGAGCCGTAGGTGATCCATTTTCACGATCAACCCTCTCCACCTTCCTCCATCTAATTACAGGCCATGTGAATTTTATTTGACATAACAGGCACGAGTCGTCAATCTATACAGAATAAATTGAAGAAGATCAAAGTACCAAGAAAACCAGCTCTGAAACAACAACAATTTTCCAACGCAGCGTTTTAAGATTCAGCGACTGGAGAGCTGGAAGGAAAATCCTCTGTAGGGCTGGTTCTCTCTATCTCTCCTGCCTCAGCGCCGAATAGGTAATAAACAGAGGCAGCCAGTGACGGGCTGAGTAAATACAATGTGCCAAGCAGGCTGAGTCTCACAGGGAACAAGATGAAGAGAGAGAGGATGAGGTGTTGATTGGAGTAGGGAGAGCGAGAGAAGGAAGCAAAAGGAGGATAAAGGTAGAGAGATCATTGGCTGATGAAGAGAGAATACAGGAGATCAGAGTAAGGGAGGGGAGGGGGGCAGGGAGTGAGAGGCTGGGGGGGTAGCAAGATGAAAGGAGCAACCTGTAGAGGAGCAAAGGACGTAGGAGAAGAAGGAAAGTGAAGGAAAGGACAGAAAATGGAAAGAGAAAGTGATGAAAAGGTGGGAAGAGGAGATGAGGATAATTGGAGGATGTAGTAGAAAGAGAGGGAGGAGGGAGACAAAGAGGAGAGAGACAAACGGGGAGAGAGCAGGAGAGCGAGAGAGACAGAGAGAGACTGAGGAGGTGTTGTGTTCCGGAGGTACAGAGGAGGAGCATCTCCCCATCTGCAGGGAATAGGGCGAACCTTCGATTCATCTTCTGCCAGCTGGAGAACAGGAGCCTGTGAGAGCGACAAGACAAAGCGCTCGCATGCCTGTTTTCTGACCAATGATTCAAAGCCTGAAAAAAAACAACGGATTTTAGAAAAAAAAAAACAGGCTGCGGTGCTGAAAGATGAAATTACATATTTGACACAATCAAGGAAAATATGTCACCTCTCCTGCATGGATACATATCAAAGCACTTACTCTAGTTCTGGCATCGTTACAATGTGTTTGTGTTGCTGTACAACACTAATGAAGCAAACATCAGTGAAAAGTGACCCTAACAGTTTCAATAGTTTTTACATTTTGGTGCAAAGGTTGTATGGAGTGTGGAAGTATTCAAATGTGTATGGTTCTCGTCAGCCAGCAGTCAGATGATTCATTAATAATACAATGATACTGCAATGTGAGTGATCTGCCTGAGCTAACACAAAACTTCCTCTGAGCAACACGCAGGTCTCACACAGTGACTGATGACATCATATGATGATGACATTGATTGTTCTGTCCCGACTGATTCACTTGTTTAACAGCAGCGCGAGGAGACGGCTTGTTTTCAAAGTATCTTTTGTGTGTGAGAGAGCAACATGAGAAAAGCCTCTGCCACTGTTTTACTTTTGGTCGCATTCAAAAACATGTTGGAAACGATGGAATGTTGTTCAAGAGGCTTTTCTCCAACATCAGTCTTACCACGATAGTAAGCAGTGATCTCAGTGGGGGAGGTAAGATGTCAGTGAGCATCATAAATAACATAATGGACAGAAATACAAGAGTAACCCCCATGAATCCCCCTTTAAACCTGGAACTAAAAGTTGCTGCTGAGCTTTCATTGCTGTTTAAGCCTCACATATTGCAGAGCGCATTACTTTTTATCAGGAAACTGGGGTGTTGAAAAGGATCCTCCGAGCAAGTAAAACAAGTAACAGAGTTGCTGGAATTACTGACATAAGCATTTCAGATAGATGCAGCTCAGCAGAGCTGATGGAGCCTCCTGCATCTCTGAGGACCATCTCCTCTTGCCCTTCTTGTAAGCATAAATACAAAGCACAGGCTAATTTCTATTACTAATCTATTAGGAAGCTTCCCCGTGAAGGGCCTGATGTCTATAGGGTGCATGAGACGTCAGCCTGCTCCTTATCATTATAATGAACATGCTTCTTGATGCAAAGCCGGCATTGTGTCCTGCAGAGATAGGAGGACTGCTTATACAGTGACCTCGTTTAAACTAGGGTCTCTGTCTCCTTGACGTTCCTCACATAAAGGTAAGAGCTTGGTAATTACATACGGTCCTGTAAAATGAGCCCAGAAGGTCCTCCATATCTTCAAGGAGAGGCAGGAGAACAGGACAAAGAGGGAGTAGACAGGGGACATGGAGGTGAAACAAATATATTCATCATTTGTCTGCGGGATGACGTCACAAGGACAGTGTCAGTTCAAGACCGACATCTTCTAGTGGAGGACGCTTTAAAACCCTGATGAATTAAAAGCTATCGGAAGATAAAGGTGGTGGGACACTCAGTCAGATAATCCAATTAAAATGCAACAAATAGGTTGCCTTAGTTCCACACACTGCTCTGCTCGCTGCAAAACATGAGTGAGAAAGTGCTCACCGGTGTTTCAGTACCGCACTCATCCAGGATCTACTCTAAAGCAACCTGAGACAGGTCTGGAGTACGCTTCAATTAAAGAGCATAAAAGATAAATAGCTTTTAGCCTTGAGTTTGTAAGTAGGAGGAAAAGTCAGGGATTTTAGTTTCATCTTCAACTTTAGGTCTTTTTTGTCAAAGTCTGATAAATGCTGCACTTGAGCTACACGCGACAGGTTAAACACATACTTTTGCTATAAGTGCTGGTTTTATTTAAAATAGCTATATTGACAATCATACAATATATCACTAAGGGCATAGTAAAGATTTAAGATTATGCAAGTAAGTGTGTGAATATAGTTGGTTGTATGCATGATATGTCTCAGTCAGCAGAACGGGAATACTAAATTGCAAATACAGCATTCACTTTAATCTGAAGTTTAACTCTGGAGGACACACTGCCTGAAAGACTTAACTCGGGGCAAAAGAGACTCATGTTTAGCCCAATTAATGCAGAGTGCACGTTGAATTCTTAGGTAATAACGGAGACAGTGCTGCTGCAGCTGTTGTAATGTAACAAACCTGCAGTTGGAAACACAACCTACCTTCCACCTAATGTGCCGACAAACTGGAGTGCGTTTGATGGGAGGATGCTACGGGCTCAGGACGTCCTCCTCTGAGGGTGCCGGTGATGCCACTCTTCCCCGGCTGGTGGCTAAGCCTCTAATGGTTTTAGTCAGCCCAGTCCACTCTTGATGTCGACGGCTGCGGTTTTATTTTATTGGTGAAACGTTGCACAGAAAAGCTGCAAACTGCTGCAAAAAAATGGAATCAAACAGTTCACCTATGCACACTGCTGCTTCCCCAATGCCTCCTGGATGTTTCGCATTAGTGGCTGATTAGAAATCAGCCTCGCCCAAATCATGTGTGACATCAGTTCTAGCTTTCTCATCTCCTCCTACGCACCAAACCCTCTAAATTCTAAGCTTTATCATAAGAGTGCACACAATCCACATCTATGAAAATATAGATTTTAGTAAGACTTTTTCAGCTGTTTTCTAGCTCATGAATGTCAAAGCCAGGCCACTCTCTTCTAATCCAGTCTATTAAAACAATAGAAACATTTCCGGAGATGTGTTGTGTCAGCGCTCCCGGTACTTGGCTTGCATGCAACCAGTTGTGTGTGTGTGTAATGTCTACCATTGCCAAAAGCAACCATCCACATCCTAAATGGGCTTGTAACCAATTTTCTGGTCAATGGACAATGAGCATTTTGTGCACCCTCGCCATTCTTCTCTCTACCGACCTGGTGCAGCACCCAGCGCGCGCACACACACACACACACACACGCGCGCACACACACGCACGCACACACAAAAAGTCTTTCCCAAAATGAAAGCTCAGAGACTGCTTAGCGGAGCAGTGAAGGTTATAAAAAAAAAACATTCAACAAGCAAAATAGATGCATGGAGGGCCGCAGATGCTCAGAAGATGGAATTCTGTGTCTATCCATCCATTTATGCATACAATTCATATGCAGAACATGACGCAGGCGTTGATGCATTCACGTCGCCTCATAAACACATGCACGCTTATGCATACGCCTACTGCCTGTATTCAAATTACTCCTATACACACCTACCTCATGTTCCCACACATGCATGAATACACAGGGAGGCTTACCAATGACGTCGCATTGTGTCGTGGCCTTTTCGCCTTCATCCACGGACGCAGCCAGCGAGGTGAACAATGACGACACTGACACAGAGGCGGTGGCGTTGTACTGCACACACTGTACTTTATTGGTCAGCCCCGCTTTGCTGTGACACTGATAGATAAGGCCCGACTGCTCGACTAAGGCAAGGACAGAAGAGTACGCAAAAACAGACATGGCATACCGCGAGAGAACACTTTGGCTGCAACTGAAGAAACTAGACCCACTTTCTTTGCTTGTGGCCCCTCTGATTACCAGCCTCAGAGTGCAGATTCAATACATCCAGCCTCTGGTGGATTCTGAGGGAGGTGGTGGAGCCATTTCAAAGAATCCTGATGTCTGTGATTATATGAAACCTTGTGGACCCCACGATAGAGGGGAGATCACCTGTGTGACCATCAGCTGCTCTCCTTACATCGCCGACCTCTTTATTTCACAAGGAAAGGCTTGTTCTTGTGTATTCTCGACAGCCCCTGAGATATTCTTAGCATTTAGAGCTTTGAGCCGAAAAAGAAACGTCAATTTGACTTTTGGCAAAACAGTCCTGATTCAAACAGGTTTTCAATAAACTCTTAGCAGCTGCGAGAGAAAAGATCAGCACCTTCTTCAGTTACCTGAAACAAAAACTCTCGGGTTCCCCGCGGCGCTCTCGGTTCAATTCAGAGTCAGTATTACTCACCACAACACACCAAGCTTCAACAAGTGTTGATTGCATTTCCTTATAAAACACTTTTTAAACTCAGCTTCGTTTACCTCCCTGTTTGCTAGCTCACAGCCTTCTTCTTCCCTTCCTCTGCTGACTCTGTCGCCCCTTTGCAGCAGACTAGCATTAAAATGTTTAATGTCCCCAAAGTATCATCAAAACGGTGATCCACACACATCTTCTCTGTGGTGTTAGTAGCGGTCAAAAACCCCAGTGTGCATAATAACTGTGCATTACCACACACAGGATATGGATATTTGTGCAGAGAAGTTCGACCCACCGGTGGTCCCAGACACCCGCTGACCTTTGCAGTGAAACAAATGTGTAAGAAAAGGCTACTTGTTGCAGCAGGAGCGGCTAGGACACAAAGCTGCACTTCAGCCGAGCAGTAAGATGCTGTGGGCTGGTTTTTCAGATGCATATGAGGCAGTGCTACGTGTTTTTTTTCCTGTCTAACCATATCACAGCAAAATAGCCTTTAATAATAAAAAGTTACGTCACGTGTTCCCGATCGGATGCGACAGCAGTGGTGTTTTTCAGACTGGGAAAAAAAAAAAAAGATGCCAATGTGTGAAAGAATTTGAAAAGTTTTGATACCAGGTCTCATTTTTAATGATCAGCTCACCACACGCTGACCCGAGACAGAATCTCATAAAAAAAAACTTTATTTGACCTCATCCCTGCACAGTGTTTACCAGGAGCGGGATGCTCGTGAGGGTCACTTCTGTGTAAGAATAACAACTTAATTAAAACCCACAAGCTTTGTTTGTTCGCCTCCCCTCTTAGACGGTGAACGCTGTTTACCATTTCGTGAGCCGACCCTTTGATTCAAGTTTTCCGAAAGCCTTCCAAGACAATCGCTCCTCGTCTGAACATAGTCTCTGACTGCTCTTGGGTAAGCCATCCATATGCATGAGCTTCTGTTTTACACACACTTGATGCTCAGCAGCTCTTACCTTGCACTCTAACAAGCAGCTTTTCTTCAAGTGTTTAGTCATCGTTAAAACATTCATTTGCAACATAATGCTGCATTAAGTCCTGCTAAGACACATTAGTTAAACAATCTTTAAACATTGATTTTTCCAGCACAGCCGGTCAACCTTTGATGAAGACCCTTGTTCTTGTGATATAGTGGAAACACAGATTACCCAACCATTCTAATGCTCATACAGTGTTTCCCTGCTCAGAATATTCATGAGATAAATCCATCAGACACATCAACGCAGGTTTTTAAAACTGACCTAAGACATGTGGAAATGTGTCTTTGAGAGGAAACAGCAAGATCTCATGGTTTCTGATGGACTTTCTCAATAAGAGTGTCTAAACTTTACAGCGGGGATGGTGGCCAGAAAAGGGGGAGGTTCTTGTAGTTCTTCTTCTTCTTTCAATTTCAATGTTCATTTGAAAAAGAAGGAGAAAAAGATGAAGTTGTCACAAATGATGGCTTTAGTGTGTCCTTGAGGTGCCGCTCCTAATAAACAGTCCTGCTGTGACTGTTTCAGGGCTTCATGTTTCACATCGCTGCAAACAAGCTGAGAGAGCAGAAGTTACATGAACATAAAGCACAAGCACATGTGCATCTTCACTGATATTGGTGATTAAATATTACGTCTACAGTCGCTTTAGGTTGCAATAAAATAGTCTGCTAGAAAAATGAAACGCGTCATATAAAATTGGCCTATATTATAATTCAAGTTTAGCCTTTTATTTAGCATCTCTTCATATAAAACAGTTTAGCAGGAATAATGAGGATTTTGTTATGTTTGCCTTAAGTTTGGAAACTAATTCCACTTCTAATGAGCGTTTTATTGGTTACTGTGAACGTTATTATTCCACTAATATTTGAAGTTATATTACACGATTTGAAATCCTTTACACTCTGCCTCTTTTGCTTATTGATGGTGAAACGAGTTGTACAAACTCACTGCTATATTCTGAGCTATTCGGGGGAGGGTTTTGGAGATAATTTCTAGTTGGGTTGGATGAATAAACACAGGGAGGGTTTTGCTTTTTGTCAAAAAGTGAAATAAAACTCAATTATACCCGCCTTCCCACTTGAATAACTTTCATACAGTTTCTAAGAGATTTTGGTTACCAGGGGTGCTTAAACCTTATCCTTTAATATGATCATTATGTGGAATTTAAAAAGATTACTGCATCCCTGGTGACATTAAGATATGTTACACTTCCTGCAGATTATCTGCAATAGCCATAATAATAATAACATAAGAGGAGTAGGAAAAGGAAATGCCCGTCGCCCGGTGGTCCACGCCACAGTCTGCGAATCCTCGTCGTCTAAACTGTAATGGCACAATAACGCTGACACATTAGCTGGAAAACAACGCTCACTCCCCAGGAGAATACTCTGATCTACCCCCCCCTTCACGCCCATCTCACCCTACCCCGAGCAGGAAAAGCAGCTACAAAACACTGTAGGCACTGTGACCATGATACACTTTCACTACAAAACTGAGCCGAGTAAGAAAAAAAACCCAACATCTCATTGTGTTTGAGATTAGACAGAGCAGTCTAGGCTAGTTCATGTGCAGCTTACGGAGAGTCTTTTGGTCTCTCAGTGAGGTAAGAGGTACAGTTTGATTGGGTCCATTGATAGGCAGCCTTGGGGGAGTCATTTATCCTTTTCCCAGTCAGGCAATGAAGAGAAACATTTACATATTTCCTCAAATGGCCTGCGATGTGAACGCATCCATCTCCCCTCCTCAACTGAGGCTTTTAATCTGCAAGGTCCAGTGGACGCCCTCAGTGCCATCACACACTGTGGGCCTGTGTTTTCACAGTCCAGGGTCAACACGGACACGTCGTCTTCAACCTACACAGTGAGATTATCAGTTCAAAGGCGTGGGGGTGGGGGTTAAAGGTCGCCACTCTGGGGTTCAGGTCTGGCCTCCTGGTTGCGGTTGCGGCCCAGTCTGGGGAAACGGGATGACGTTTTGGACCGGGGCGTCTTGGCTACACCATCGTTGGCCTGCGGTGTGTCCCTGGATGAGAAGAAACAGCAGGAAGACAAGAACAGAGAGCAAAGCCATGGACTTTAAATAAACATTTGGCGAAGTTTAATAGTCAAACAAATCACTAATGCTATATCTGGAGACTTAAACGCATCATTTCCCTTCTGCCAGAGGACTTTTACTTGGAAAACCCAACATAAGTCAGAACAGCAACAAAGAGGCTTTCATGGAGCAAATCAGATGAATTTCAATCATTCTACAATAATTACTAATACAGAGAAGCAAAACAGAAAACATCCCGACTGTTCCTGATCCGTGCAGACGGTACAGAAAGGAAGATACTGCATTGTTGTTTCATTGTAAGGCTGGATGGTTCCTATTTTTTATTAATAATACAGCCTGAACTCTGATACCATGCCCAGCTGCTACACAGTGGACGGCCAATTTTTGAAAAGTTAGCATTAGAAATAATGCTGGGCACTACTTTCATGAGTAAGCAGGGAAGTGGTAATGATGGGAGCTTCTGTTGGAGCAGATTAACACATAACTTACGCTATATGAGTGATATACAAAAGTACTACTAAGTACTAATAACTGCATAATGTTTACCTTCACTTTTTGGTTTTGGAAAGGCTTCAGGAAAACACCAAACTCTTAATGAGATTCGCTCTTCTACAGCTCCATGAACATTGTGGAGAAATCCACATCTTGGCAGGGCTGCTGTGCCTACTTACGGCTGCTAAGTTATGAGGGGGCAAACTGAAAACATGACAATGTTTTTCTCACTTTAATATAATTATAAGGAATTCACGATTCATGCTGCAGTGGAATTCAAGATTCAACTGCATGCAGTTTCGTCCTTGTGGTACTTTTTTTTTTTCCAGCATCAGGCAAGAACCTAATTATTCCTGCCCTCGCCACCGTAAGTCATTATTTGTGGCACAAGGAATCAAATTATGGTAATTTCTGATCTTATGGCGATGTTTAGGCTTCTCAGTACTCAGAAGGAAAATCAACCTGGCCACTTGGTGACATCATTGCCCTAGTTACCCTGACGACCGTCTCCACAACACGTGAAGCCCCGATCCCTGGTCTTATCTGATAACGATGAGGATGAATGAGAGGCACTTGTCAAAGGAAGGAAATGAAAAGCAGAGAGATTGAAAGCCTGGAGTTAAATGCTTTCACGCTGATTCCCTCTGAAGCATTTCATCCCCAAGACAGTGACCTCTCACCTGCTGCTTGTGATGGTGCAGTGATTTTGCAAGTGGAGTGGTGAGTTCAAGTGCTTCATTGACAAGAGGTTTTTCAATAAATATTTAAAACAGTGAGGAGGCACAGGGCATTTCCCTGTTGATGTCCACCTAGCATCTTTAACAACACACCTCAGCTGCTAAAGAGTCGTGATTAAGGTTATCCGTGGCATCTGGTGGTCCAGCGTTTGGCGTTTGAGTCCTGCTCGGACAACACGAGCTAAAAATAAACACACTCGTGCTGAGGCGCTATTGCTAAAAAAGTCAATGCGAGCCATTTGCTTGAATGTGAGGCAGCGGGGTCGAAAAAAGCAGCGCAGCAAGAGGGCGGGGAGGCTCTGCTGTGCTGAAGTCAGCCGAGATGCGCAGAAGACAGTTCCAGCACAGCTCTGTAAGTCTGTAAGTTGAGATCCAAACTTCAGTATGAAAAATGTATGGCTGCAAAGTGTCCCTGTCGAAACCATCAAGATCAAACAGCTTCAGGCAACAGTGTGACCAGCCGGCATAAGAACAGCCTGAACTTTGTTAATATGGTGAACGCTATTTCTTTTCCTCTGGCACAAAATGTACATTTAGTGGCGGCTCAAGTACCACTTATTCCCATATCTCCCCCGCACCAGGCAGCTCAATCAAGTGCCGTCACACAATTTGAATTTGACCAAGGTTGGCCAAACAGTGATGCGATGGGGAGTTATATCAGCAAAAATCATACTAAATTGGGGGCAGCGTGCAGAGTTGAAACTGCAAGCCATCTCATTTATTCATATCAAACTGGGTAAAGTAGCTAAATGTGCTAAATTAATTAGGCTTATAGATTTTTTCTCTGACTCTCAGCATGTGCTTGTCCCCCATTTGGACATGATATTGACTTGTGCAGGATAATAACTTTCCCAGGCACTGTTGGAATATTAATAATTTGGCTGCAAAGTAGCATAATTAGAGTAAACAAGTACAGAAACACAAGCATGCGTCAAATTGATTGTCTAACAGCAAAAGCTGTGGTGCAGTGAATATTACCGTCTCAATAAAAAACAATTCCTTCTACATTTCTAGTAACTGACCACCACAATAACAGGTAACAACCTCATTCTGGAGTCAAACTGCTCTTGACAGTGAGACAAAGGTCTGCAACACTTTTTCCTCCTGAGGCAGAAGGTCAATAAGCAAGAGTCCAGACTGACCGAGTGTACTTTGTGCTCTGAGTAAACTGTATAAATGTTGTGGTCGAGTTGCATCTAAAGTGGTAGCAAAATCAAAAGGTGTGACCAAGTTCTCGTTCCAGACAGGTGAGGAAAGCAGTGAGCGTGGAGAGGCACGAAGAGATGAGTGTGTAGGCCATCGAGGACAAACAAACACGAACACCGCTGTCGGACCTGTTGCCCACACATATGTAGTATGTTTTGTATATTGTAATATGTTAAATAAACAATAAAAATGGTGGGTTAAGGATCACCAACCACTGGTCATCGTTATTAATGTAAGAGATAAGACAAAAGCAGCTCTTTGATGCAGGCGCACTGGCACTTTGAGCAAAATGCTAATGGGGTATGCCAACATGCTGGTGTTGGGTAGGTTTAATATATACAGGGTTCACTGACTTCATTTTACATGAAAGCATTTGGTCGTATTTCCTCATAGGAAATAAACAGGTTGGAAACCAAGCTGCGGGCCAAATTCAACGATTGACTTGGAGATGGTGGTAGGTGAAAATCTGTGATCACAAAAGCTCTTAAAATCCATCCTGAGTGGGACGTGAAGTGCAGTACAATATTTAATGACAGTCGATCCAGTTCAGTAGCCGTTGACGTATTTAAGTCTGGACCAAAGTGGGGAAAGTAAGGACTGAACAAATTACCAAAACACTGAAAAATAAGTTTGAGAAAACAATCCCGGCTCAAGGTCCACTGTCCAGCTCTCTCCACGGCTGCCAACAGTATTGTTGTTCATGTTGGATTAAAGGTTTAGCAGCAAAGTTCATTCTTGACACTGATCCATTGTTTAATGCTAAATGTTTGTGCCAACATGGTCAAAAAGTCCTAGAGATGCTGAGTTTAAATGCAAACAGATCCAACTCCACAACCACTGGTTTGTAATGGTGTTGTCAAACTGCTATTTCCACTGTCCAACATCATTACAGCTTCACATTCTGAAGTTGGTTCAGCAGACAGTGTTGGTTTCTTTGTATTGTGCGAGTGAAAAGGTACAACACACTGCCATACGCTACATCAGGTGTGATTATTTCTCAAGGGAGCAGTTATGTGATCCTCTGAAAAGACGAGATGTCATCCACTCCTACCTTTATATCTTGTCTGTTAAAGATCAGTGTGATCAAAAAGCAACGTCTGGTGTAAAAGATTAGCGTGATCAAATAGCGACGTTTGGTGTCAGTGCCTTTGTCAAACTACTGCTAAGTTGAATCAAAGCAGCGGGAACCCTTCCAGGCAAGTTTTCTGCCAACTCGCATCAATCTGAGCGGCTAATTATGACAAAATCCCACCAGAGGACTGAAGTGTAACATTGTTTTTGACTCACTCAACCTCAAGCTGACATTTAAAGGAAAGTATTAACTTCTTTTGCGCCTTTGTAACAGTTGTTACTGATGTCACTGGAAATAACATAATTCACAGCACCGCCAGTTGCTACACCCAGTCTTCATGAGATGATCTGGTCAGCGCAGCATCATTGTGGAGCTTTATCCATCTGGCGTTTGAGCACCAAGTGCCTCAGCAGTTGGTCTGGGGTGCTGAACCCCAATCTGTCTCCCCCTCTTTCTCTGTCTCCTCGTCAGATCTCAGACCAGCCTTCCTTCCCTCGTCCCTCCACCGTCTCCTTCCCTTCATCTTTCTCACTACACTGCTTACTGTCACTTTCTCTTGGCCATTGCGCCAATAATCTGCCAAAGTCCAGGAGACAATTACATGGACATAGATAATGTAGTGTCGCTAGTCTGTGGGTATGAATCAATTCTGTAATTAAGTAAAATTGTCCATAGATAAGTTTAGTCCATTGTGTAATTTTAATCCAATTACACAATGAAAAGTCCTGGGAAAATGAACAAAATTACAATTTTATTATCTTGGTCATTAATTTTGGCTAAATTTAATATTCAACCCCTAAATTTCCTCTTAACCCGTGTTTTATTAGTGATTTTTTTGTGCCAGCTAGTATTTGAGACTTGGCCACTATTTGAGAGTTTGTGCTATTTGACTTTTCCTAATTGGCTCAGTCATGACTGCCATGCAACCAAGCATCATATGGCTTCTCTAAAGGGACAAATTGTATTCTTGCTTACCTCTGGATCCTCTCCATGTTCCCCTCCCTCTGCCCCCTCATCAAGTTAACGAGCAGACTAATCAGGCTTTCATCCCTCACAGAAGATGTTGGACCAGCGCAGGTTTGATCTCGCCAACTGAACAGGCAGTTGGTGAGTCCAGATTAGACAGTAACATCATGTTGCATCATTAGACATCATGACAACACTGGCAGTCCTCAGAGCAACATTAGCGAGGAACCAGAGAACACATGAGCCAGGGGTATTATGGTATGCTGACCGGTGTTGATCCAATGTCGGCTGCAATTCCATTGCGCCATGGTGGGGAGAAACGCAGTGTCAGGACAGATCACAGCAGGCTGAGACAGACCCACATATGTAAGTAAAAGTCATTTAGAATCAACTCTGTGTCAGCCATCACCACAAAGTTTCATCAACCGCAGACAGGCTTGCAGACCCTTTGCCACATGTTATGCTCAAGATGTTGCTGTGCAAACTTGTTAAGGTGATGTACAGATCAACTTTCTCTGCGGCTGCTGTGGTTGTGTCTCTGTTGCATCATCACAACTTTAGCTCTAACCTTTTTTTGGGGTGTTCTGACCCATAACATCAGCTTTTCACACACCACCAGGTAGAATAGGGTTTGTCCAGCATCCCCTGGTGTTATGCTGTTTGCTAATCTGCTGTGTTCCTGTGATTAACGTCAGGAGTAACTGGTGCATAAGCGGGCATTCATGACTCCAAACGCATGCAGTAACTGTGTAAGAGTAGATGTACTTTTGAATGGAGACATATCAAACTCTGGATAACAATATGTCAGGGTAGTCATGAAGTCTCTAGCAGACTTTGCTGCACTGTAATATTTCATGCCATTCAAAGATGTGCAATAGAAATGTTTCTATTTCAGCTGGGAGACATGAGGAAGACAGATAGGATTATTAAGCCTCTCAGGGCAGACTAAATAATGAACAGTCTGTGCTTTGGAGGTTTACATGGGGTCTATGTTGTACTCTCACGCCTGCCTTTGGAGCCTCACCTCTCAGACTGAATTTTCATCCACAGTTGGAATATTGTTTTTTACAGTGATTATACTGACGCTATTTGCTTTGTGTGGTGCAGCTTAAAAAAGGTTTCTAAAATTCAATTCCCTATTCAATTTATCAAGTCATTTCCAGCGACGTTTAATCAGGCAGCATAATTGAAAACACCTGTGTGAGTGCGCACAGCTTTTAAAGATCTGTTTCCACCACAGTTGTTCTTATCGTGGACGACTGGCATCACATTTGGTTCGCATTCTAGCATGTTCGTCAAACCATCTGTCAAATTTAGCAGTTTCTAAAGGCAACTGATAATTCTAGATTTAACATGCTGGGAATAGACATTGTTGATTAGAGTGACTTTCACTCTAGTGGGGGGAAAAAAATTACTTAATTTACTTTTTGGTGATTATGACAAATAGATGAAGCGACAGTCTAAACTGTGAAGACAAGGAAAAGAGTTTTCCAGTGAACAGATGCCAACATGACATGGATTCTATTGAAAACCATTTACATATTAAAATAAAAGCACAGCAATTCAATTCAGTGAATGTTATTTTTCCACTGTAGTCCTTTTCTAGTCAATTATTTATTCCGCTAAATTTATTAACCACAAGTAAATAAAATGGCTGGGTTACCAATTTAGTTTCCTGACTTTTTAGATTATTGGTCCCTTATTGGTTGCCATCGGCGGGTCCCCAGGTGAAACCACTGTGGTTTAGAGCGGTTGTTCAGTAGTGAATGCTGAATGCAGGCATTTTACTCGTGTTCTTTATCTACTGAGTGGAAAATCAAGCAATTCTCACACCACTGCTGACACCAGGTCATACTCCAGTCTAATGCAGGTTAAAAATGAACTGAACTTCACTTAAGAAGAAAGCACTGATTATGAGCATCAATAGTCAAGACTGCATCCAGAGCTCATGTGATAACAATAATATGGAAAAGCAGAAACATGAAGAAGATGATGTGTCGTGTACTGTGTGTCTCGATTGCACAGATGGAGCAGGGCAAAGGAACAGCACACCTCTGTTTAACTTTGTTTCCTCCTGATGTATCTGGGAAAATCCCTGCAACCACATGCTGATGTGCAAACATGTTACCATGGTTACCAAATGATCTTGGATAATTATGTAGATCTCTTGCTAGACAGTCCTCCCAATAAGCGGATGGATTTAGAAGGTTATCCTTTGAATTCAATATAAAATCACAGATCCACTCTTGCACAGTGCTTGTGAGGCTTTAAACAAGGCCACAAAGTAAAGAGCCCACATCTATGTCAATTATGTTGTTGTTGTTGTTGTTGTTTGGCTTTGGCCCGATGACTCAGATGTCTCCAGAGAGGAAATGACATTCCAGTCAGACGGTGTGACAGGTCGCGCTCGCTGACTGGTCGCAGTAAGTGGAAACTGATGTGAATATTGACAGGAAATGACTGGAACATCTCATTTTCAGATGTAGCCTGGTAGGTAGGTGGGTAGCCGAGGCATCACGCGCTTTCACACTCGCTAGTCTGAGTGTGTGTGAACGTGTGTGTGAGAGAACATATACGCCGTATGTGTGAATGTGCGTATGAGTGTAAACCGAAGGGAGACGGTGAAGTTTGTTTACAAGGGATTTGGCATTTTCAGTGACATTAATCCTCCCTGTTTGTATCCTGTAACAACTACGACCACAACAGCGACTGGCAGCTAATTCTTTCTGACAATCTTGTAGATGAAATTGGTCTAATTCAGCACACACAAACTACTGCCAACAACTGATTTGATGTTGTGTGAGCATACAGTGGGACTTCTGCATTTTTAAAAGAGGTGGATAATGAGAATTCCTCCATATTTGAGTTTGCTGTGCACAAAACACAACTAAATAACCTCCATCTGATGCATATGTGAAGAAGTTACTGACATATTTACATTCCCTGACTGTTCCTGTTTGGATTTCTGTAACATTGCACCAATCTTTCCCAGTCAGGAGGCCCTGCACCTGCACACGTGTGTTGGCATCCTTTTCCCTGAAATCTGTCTCACCAACGCGCCCGACTGCACGTGCTCACGCAGAAGCTTGGAGGTCGTATCGAACACGCCCGCATGTGTCCACTTACATACAGAAAGGCAGCAGAGACAGCAGGGTCTCTTTGGTGGGGCGGGCTGTGAACTCCGGCAGTGTCTGGATCAGTTTGTTCATCACCATGCGAAGGTAGCCCTGCAGCTGCTTCCTTCTCTCCTCCACAAACTTGGCATCCTGCAGACAGAGAGAGTGAGACAAACAGGGCAGGGAGGGAGAGACAAGAACTGGTTAGTTCTAGATAAACCGGTGCTTGGAAAAACTGAGGTTGAAGCCGCAGCAAAATAATGAACGACTGGAAAATATTAAGGCAGCTATAATCAGTGTTTCAATATCAGCTATGAAAGGGCTGATTTCATGTAATGCGTGGTGTGAAAAGGGCTGCTCCTTGTTATGAAGCCGCAAAGGATCGCCCAGTCTGCAGTTCTCCTCAGCCTCACGCAGCTTTACAGCCTCTTCAAACCAACTGTTTTCGTTATTCGACCCACAGCTTCACGGCTCTCACTGCTCCCACCAGTAACATTTCCAGATGCAACAGGCAGCTGTTTCCTGCTCTAAAACCTACCGTACGTTAACGACAGACAGACACGGTTAAGTGACGAGCCGCTGATTTTGATGGAGCACCTTCGCTGAGGAGCTGGTGGAGACCAAACAGGAGCAATAAAGAAAATGAATATAGTGAGCAAATGTAAATGTACCTGCTGGATGTGTCAGTCGGCAACTGTTTGTTAAGAAAGCTGCCATATTTACTTAAATGGTGATAATGTGTCAGTGTTGCGTTCATGGCACGTCTCCACGGATTTATTCAAACTGAGGTGTCTTTTTCACTGCTTCAACTATTGCCTCCCTCTGCTCTTCTAAAACTGTACTCACTAAAGTAACTGCTGAGCTCCAGGAGCATAGCAACAGCGCCGCAGCAAAGTGTTAGGGGTCAAGACACACAAGCAGTGGAACTGGTTGTAAAACCAGTGAAGCCAGATCGTTAGTATTTTTCACGATTATCAATTACAAGTGAGCAAGCCGGGATCATCGGTAATTATCCATTGTTGCAGAAGAAAACCGTGCGCGCACTCAGTACACTGTGGCAAATTTTAATAATGAGTGCAGTTTGAGTAGTTGTATGCTCATGTTCTGTCCTCTGGATATGATTTTTAAGTACAACGTTACTTTCACTGCTCAACTGGGTTGAAAACATCGGAGATACCACATGCAGATTGATGAATAATGGTGAAAACCAAGATAAAACCAAAGACATATGATAGACAGTAATCTAAAATGAAAAAGGCTTTATTAGGAAAGTTTGTTGTGTTGGCTGGCAGTTTCTTTGGAGTTGGCTCCCCTCAGCCGCGAGCCAAATGGTGTTGCAGCTCAGATACTTCATCTGGATGACTGACGTGTCGAGGTGCGAGCTGCCCAGCACAGAGGGAGGATGGATGGTGGGTCTCACAAACAGATGCTGCCTCGGGGGCCAAAAAGTTGCATGTTTTGACTTAAAGACCTGCAACTCTGCAATGATTACATTTTGTTGCTGTGTCACGATCAAGTTTCGCGTGCGTTTCCTGCAATTTGTCCCTCTGAGCTTTTCCTTCTGTCAGTACAAATACTGTGTGTCTGCAGTTTATTCCAACAAGACTGCTGTGAATTGTTCACGATGCTGCCAGTGGCTGGGCCTTTAAATCCTTTATCTCCCATGGCAAGCAATGCGCCACACTTGATTTGAAAATATGCATTTTTGAGGATTTAAAGAAACCTCGATACAGATCTGTTTTTTTTTTTGTATTTGGTTGCTGATGTTGAGGAAGAATCAGCCATTTGAGCGTTCAGACTTGCCTCGCTGGGCGACTCTGAAGGCAGAGGCACACAGCCACATGGCCAGTGTTAGCATGGCTAATCGGTGTCCAGCAAGGCTCAGAACAAAGGCTGGGCAATGTTCCGTTTCACTCTCTGGTGGTCGGGACTGGAACAAACAGCTTTTGTAGGAGGCCAACATTTCTCTGTTTTTGAAACTACTGCTTCTCTTTTGATCTAGAATCCTACCACCCAAGTGAATTTAATTGTCTTAAAATAAAAATGTGATTCTTGTGTGAGAAGAAGGAACTCTGGATTAGGCTGAAGAGTCTGCATTAATAGGAAACCAGAAGAAAAATAACACTGGTGCTATATAATAAGATACTACAAGTAGTAACCACTAGGTTGAAAACCAAATTGTCAATTAAATCACAGGTAACACAAGGCTGATGCAGGTTCAAGTTCATTAATCAATGTGTGCAATGAAATTACTGCTGGTTTATAAATGAAGTTATTTGTTTTCAACAAGCTACTTGCCCCGGCGCTGTGACATTTACACTTGTAATACCAGAAATGCTTTTGAAAAAATGATGAAATTCAAGAATGCACTGGCCCTTAATTCGAAAACTGGCTCGCAGCAAAGCAGACAATACAAGCCACAACAGCTTTAAAAAGGGAGGAAACATACAGAGACATGCACTGTAAAAAAAAATAATAGATAAAACAGTAGTTAGGAAGTAGAATTTGTGGGAAATGGCGTGTGTTGGTTTAATTAACACACACACACACACACACACATATATATATATAGATCAAGGGATTAATTCATGTTTACTAAAGATTCAACTTTAATTACAATTCTGAAGAAAAGCACATTATATTCACAAATAACTGCAAACAAACAGGTGTAATGACACCACAGAGGGTTAAACGAGATGCGTTACATGACTGCACCAGCTTGCACACTAACCAGTGAGTGGAAACGAGAACTGCATGATCTCTCACTGGCTTCCCACCAGTGATTAACACTCTGAGATGAAACCTATGTAACTGGCAAGGATCCCGGCCCTGCTCCACCCCTGTGTGCTGTCAGGTTCATGTGTCAGGAATCAAAACTAACGTACGACAGAAATGTGATGCAGCTGTGGAATAATTTGATATATTTGAGCCGAGAAACAGCAGTTTACACTTATGAATAAAGCTGAATAAAGTTATGTGTGACAACAGGTGGAAAAATCTCAAAATATTGTCATTATATCTAATTTACAGAGTTACACCAGCTGCCTGCGGAGGCATATTCATGGTACAGTAAGTTCACATTTTACCATTTTAACCTACTAAAAAGTTGGTAGATGATATGCAGGTACAGTGAGCCAGAGAGAGAGCTTTGAAAACCGGGCAGTAGATAAGAGGTTCGCTGTCGCCCCAAGTAGCACACAAGTGCGCGGGTTTAGGGGGGAGTAGGAGTGGATAACTAAACTCTGCAGCACGCAGGGTGAAAAAGACGCGGTAGGGCCGCGTAAATCTGATGTGTCAGATTAGGCTGTGCACGCCAGCGTGGGTTTCATGCTATGTCAACACAATAAGGGACACCCTGACTGCTTTCATGGATGTCAGAGCAGTAATAACACTAATGGACATCATGACAGATTCATCCTCTTGTGGAGACAGAGAGGAGGGCTGGAGAGGCCAGGTGCTGCCTCTTGTTGCAGAGAGGAACCAGAGTGCAGAGCAGAAACTACTGTGGCACACTGATGCAGGTACAAGGCTGATTCTGTCCTCTTACATCTGTCCGCAGCTACATCAACACTGCTCTTTCCTAGTTCCCTTCCCTCCCTCCCTCCCTCCCGCTCTTCCCGTACCAGCACATGAGCAAGGTTTTCCAGATAAGACATTTCTATATGCATGCTTATCGGCCGCGTATGTTTGCCTGTGCTTATGTGCACCAAATGTGCCTCGATATCTGGGATCATGCAATACTTCCAGTAAAGGCAGAAGGAGGAATTGGATGTATATATGCGCGCACGAGCGCACGTAGCAGAGTACACACGCACACAAGACACGGCTAAATGTCACTTCTCAGAGAGGACAGATAAGCAGGAGAGGGGAGCTGTCAATGGAAGAGAAGCGTAAAGTAGTCTCATATGCATCAGGGTCTCCACAACTGCTCAGTGGATTTGCTGCCAGCTTTAAGCCATTCAGTTTCTGCGGGAGAGAAAAAAAAAAAAAATCCAAACAGCACATCTGAAAAACTAAAGGTTGCCTGGCAACAACAAATACTTTCAGAAGTAGAAGTAACTACAGCCTACAGTACCAACCAGTATTTTTTTATCTTCCCAACAGAAAATCGATGCCTCTGACAGAGACTTCGATCAAAGCTTGAAAATCTAAAATTACTGCATGTTTACAGTTACATATATTCCTGTTGTGATTTATTTATTTACAGAGCGAGAGAGCGAGAGGCAGGACGGATGAAGGGATGCCATGTAATAGAAGTCCCAGGCCAAACTTGCCGGTTGCATAATAAGCTGCTGTCTTGGCACTTCAGACCCTCATAACAAGCAGACTGCAAGCAAACACTTTGTGTATGTAAATCTGGCTCTTGGTGTCTGATGGGCGTTTTCTGGAAAACAAAAAGCTTCTTAGCTTCGCATATGAAGTCAACAGAATCTCCCCGATCGCCACTTTCAACAGGAACACGGACCCGAGAGCCGATTTGAACCCGCAGTACACTTGGATGAAATGAGAGTGGACAGCGATGGTACGCGGCGGCAACAAAACAAGGTCAACGCTTTCCACCAAGTCAGCCCACACTGGACCGCAGCGAGGTTGAGCGGGCTGTCCTCTCGATGCCGCGTTTAAAACACGCAATACACCGCGGGTCCAGGCCATGCATAAAACATCACAGGCAATTCAGGAATGCTCATACAAGACCTCCACAGTGTCTCCTCGTCATAATTAAAAGCGTAAAACATGTATATTGCATAATATGTGAACACAACATGCTAAGAGTGGTTAATAATTCACTTTGTAGTTTCTGATTAATTAATCAGGGCGGCCTTGGCACTTCCTCCTCTCTCTTTGTACGTGCAGATGGGGCAACTGCCAAGGGCAAATGGTAGCTGTGTAAGTGCCATTTTTTTTTCTTGTGTGAATACCTTTCAGGACCCTATATGATGTTAGTCCCATTGAAGTCCCAATGAAGTCCCATTGCATTGTTCCAGTTAAACAAATATCTGGTGTCTTGGGAGGCATGAATTAGTGATTTTAATCATGTTTTGATCTTGTCTCTGCTCCCCTGTGTAAATGTCATCCTGTTCAAATGTGCCGCTCTGTGTAGACTTAAATATTACATCATTGTTAATGAATTGAGTATACGATTGGCTGGCGGTGATGATGGTTTCAAGTAAACCAAATGTTTCTTTATGTTAAAACAACTAGTGATGTTTGATCGCAAGCCCAGTCCAGAGAAGGGAAGAAACAATCTTAAAATCCATGGCACAGAAACACTAACAACTACTTATTGGCTGTCAGACAGTTGTTTGGCACATAACAGCGTCCTCTCAGAAAGTCAGAGCTGCTGCTCTCGTGCGTGTGACTGCAGGCTGTTAAAGGCTGACAGACGCAAAAAACCTGCAATGCACGGCCAATCGAGTAATAAGTCTGAAGCTGGTCTCAAGACCACACTAGTGTTTGGAGAAAAAAAATATGAAGAATTGGAGACCCTACATGTTCAAAGAGCATTTTAATAAACAGCAGTTTGTATTAAAAATCAAACCATATAGGAGGCTAATGCTCTGATTTCTGTTCTTCTGATTTTGTTAGCACAGAGACAGTGTTTTGTCCTTTTACTGCGCTTTGCTTTCAGCTAAGTAAACCGGCTGCAGGCTGTGCTGAAAGACTGTCAGATGTAAGAGTCCTTTTAGGCAAGGCTTGACAATAGGCAGCCACCTTGACAACGCTCCTGGGCAATAATTTGGAGCGAACAAGACCAGGCCTTCATCTCAGTGAATGGGGAGAACCATAATTTCTCTTTCAATGGCCAGTGGGACATAAAAACTACATTTATTGTATCAGTACCAGTCAAATCTGATAAAAACACCATCAGCTCATCCCACCAGAGCACTTGGCTGATAACAGACAAAGTGTCATCTCAATACAGCCCGTTTCAGCCAACTGAACTTGCTGGAGTGAGCATACACAGCTGCGTAAAGAAGCAAACAATTGGCTTTTGGAGGAAAGGTGCAGGATGCGTCTCATACAAACATCTTTCACGTTGCAGACGTTTCTATTCAAATTCCCTTGAGTGGCTCATCTCCTCTCTTATGACGTCTCTGGAGGTATTGATCTTCACATCTACCTCTCTGCCAGAAGGCAACTGAATGTATTTCCCCAAATGCAGAACGTCTCCATCTCACAGGCTGCGAGCAGGTTCCTGTGAGCATCCCAGACTAATCTAATGCTGCATGCACATCTGTACAAACTGTGGGATTAGCAGAGGCTGAGAGCTAAATCAGAGCCCGAAGTCAACAGTGGAAGTGATGATGGAGTCAGATTCAGCGAGACTAGTCTCTTCTACTGTGACCACTTTTTCCCACACTGGTGTGGTCCTGGTTGCTCAAGGCAACCAAGACCCCCCTTAAGCCATGCTGGCACAGTGCAAGTGTTTTCCACTGCACAGCACAGCAAGGTAAAAATCCCTGGTGATACGTCGGCCGGGTTCGCAGCAAATGCAGAAAGTCGGTTGTAGCTTTCAGCCCGCTGCGGCTGTTTCTGCTTGTCCTGTTCCTGCCTGCAAAACTGCTCCAGCGATCAGTGACAGTTAGGTCTGAATATGTCTACAGCACCGCCAACGGAGCTCAGCTGACTTTGTGATACACATATTTCATTTTCTGCAGCTGCGTCACACATTAAAGCCTCTCTACTTTGCCAATGAAATACTCTTAATGTGAAGTTTCAACAGGAAACCAATGGTCTGTGTCTGGTGGACACTTCCAGCATTCAATTCTTTTACATTTTGTCCCTCTCTCTCTTAATTTGTAGCTCCTGGGGGAAAAACACAATTTCTCCATTTGCAGAAAGAAGAAAAACAGAGAGAGATAAAAGCCACAGCAAAAATGAAACGATTTTTATCAAAGCCTGAGGCGGGCAAGTGACTTGAAAGAGCCGGGCGGGAGACAGTGATACAAGTGGGCAAATGAGAGACATTTATATTGAGGGAGGAGAACAGAAAAGAATGGCGAACACTTTTGGACATAAGCCATAAAATCTGGATGAGGTGCAGCCAGTGAGAAAACCTGACAGCCGGACTCTGGGGTCCGACAACAACGTGGCTTTGATGTAATCACTGTGCCCCCTCTCTGTCTCCGTGTTAGCATCAGGACGGATTTGACAGGCGCGACTTGGGAACATTTAGCTTGTATGCCTGACCAGGCCCCTGACAAATCAAAGCTGGTTAAGAGCTGTCACAGGCAGCGTGTATGCATGTGTGTGTACATGTACGTGTGTGTAAAACATCATCTGTATTGTTAGGTTACGCAGCTGGACAGTCTCGCCTAGAGCACTTGGAGACACAGAAAGGGAGCGTCTCATTAGCTCATTAACTGAAGACTGAGAGACGCAGATGCTCCGATGAGTCAAAGAGGCGAAGTCCTGACGGTGACGAGGCCTCGCAGGGCCACAGTTTACGCTGTCAGGGGTCAAACTCTGCCACTGGCTGCTGTGACATGAGCCAGTTCTCTTGGAAATGAAATTAATCTGACTTAAGATGACTCTCTCAGCAGTATTTACACGACAGCTACTTACACAGTGATCGCTCAGTGTCCCGTTGTCCTGTTAACAAGCACCTCGGTCAGCCACGTTAATGAACAGTTCAGCTGCAAACGTACACAAAGCGTAGATGCCTCAGAGACACGTTTACATTCCAGATTCTCATTGGCTCAGTGTTTTTAAATCAGCAAGCCCGCATTAATCCTGATGATAAATGAGTGCAACGTCTCCCAACTGTCAACTACACAATTTCAAACTTCACTTAGCACATAATTGTAAATATTAAAAAAAACATAATGATGAAACTTCTCCAAAATGCAATCACACTTTTTTTATTCACTTTTCATATTATTTTTGCTTCACCGTTCAAGGTGAAGTCGAGCTAACATCAATCCTGAAAGCTGGATCCGTGTGTGTGTGTGTGTGTGTGTGTGTGTGTGGCGCCGACCTCATTAAAGCGGAGGAATAAAGTTACCGTATGAGCGTGCATTCATCAAAGTTCTGAGAATTACACTTAAAATGCATCAGAGGAGACGACTTTAAAATGAAAAAGTTATTAGGTTAAAGCTTAAGGAAAAATGATCAAGTGACCAACTCGATCTGGGGGTGAATCTCTCAAGTGATCACGCGGAGATACCAATCCACAGCTACTATAGGACGTGGAGGCCGTAGAGACCAATCCAGCAGCTCATTTGTTAGTACGTGTTGTGCTATGTGTTATACGTCAACATATAACTCGCTGCTTCAGTGCTCAAAATTGGAATCCTTTGCATAGATTGCAGTGTTAAACGAGAGCGGTGCCACTGTAGCATGGCAGCTTGTCTACATCCACCTACAACCCCGGAGTTGTCTCTGGAAAGTGGATCCAATTTTATGGGAAAAAAAACCCTCATTTGGCATCTTGCTCATGTGGCTGATTCCAAACTGGCTGAAATAAGGTGTCAATGTAAACAGTAGCGGGATAAACACGGACAAGAGCAAGGAAACGCTTCTCAACTCCAGTTCCCAACTTCGGCTGAAGTCAGGAGGCAAGTCTGTTATGAGCATGTCATGATTCAGATGCCAGTGCAGCTTGACCTGGAGACTGTGGTGAGTCAAATCTAAATGGATAAAGGAAACTGAAATCATGGAAAGTTATAGAAAGTTTCCGAATAAGTGTTACATCACATGTAACACGTGATTCACCTGCAAAGTGGTGGGGTTAAGCCTACATCCAGTGTACACCTCTGTGATTCACCTTCCCTTCCTGCTCTGCACCACTGATGAGTCCCGACACCAACCAAGGCAGGAGATTAACCATACAGACCGATCACAGGGCACTGGCATGTGAGCTGTGTGTGTGTGTGTGTAGGTTAGCTGTTGCATGTGATAGGTATGTGTATGACGTCTTTGCAGAAGATTTTCTAATGACTTAAATCCACAGCAGAGCAGATGTTCTCTGACAACTGCAGCTGTGTTTCTCTCTGAGCTGTCAATCATTTTGAGTGTGTGTGTGTGTGTGTGTGTGTGTGTGTGTGTGTGTGTATGATGATGAAACTGAGCGAGCCCTTGCCATGTAATACAGATAAGGGGTGTGTGTATGTGCGCACGTTTCCACTGCTACCTGATCTCCGCTGACAGTTCCTGTTTCATCCTTGCCAGAGCAGAACACAGCAGAGGAGATATTCACAGTGCTGTTAAAAGGCTTTTGAAGGCCCCCTTTTCTCGCATCGCGCCAAGCAACCGATTCCCAACATTTACATCTCTCCATCATTAGCCACGCATTATAGGGAGAGGCCGCGTGTGTGTGTGTGTTTAACGTATGTGTGCGCGTGCGTATCAAAGTCAGCTTTGAATTTTTCGAAACTCTGAAGCCAAAATGTCATTTTGCAAAGGATGAAAAGAGGGAAAGAGGCAGGAAGACAGATCGTAGCACGAGGCAGAGATGAGGAAAACTATACAAACACACACGAACAGAGAGAGAGACAAAAACAGAAACAGATGGACTGGGAATGACGATGCAACACAGCAACACCTTCTATCAACACAGGTGTTTCTCCTCGTCCTCCACTAAATGTTTAGAGAAGCTGTCATCGAACAATGGAAGTAAATAAATTATGATCAAACATCATCAGATATTAAGCACTTTCTATACATCTGCACCTTTTAGGAGACGCTGCAGTGTGTGCTCCTTTTGTTGCGTGTTGACTGACACGTTGCTGTTCGCCTGCCTGTGCAGCATTTCCATGAACAATGCATCCGACATGGAGCCTCACAGGTGTAGACTGACCGTTAGTAACGCCATTTCACTAATGTGCCCTGTAGTGCCGTTAAACTCCAACAAAGGCTAGAGAATACAAGGCTACTAGCAAGTTTGTGTGAATGTAATAGGATTTGTTTTGTTTTTTTGTCTGATCTGCACATTTGTTTCAATATTCAAACTTGTTTAAAATCAAAACTTACAGTCTATAGGTGAAAAAGACTATTTGAAGTAGTTTGCCTTGAAGGTCCAGCAGAGGAAGCTCTTCGTATTCACAGTTAGATTGATTTCTGCATTTTAAGTTGCTAATTTCTTTCGCTTAAGTATCTTTACACCAGCACGATTGGCTTCTTCTTAGCCTTTCTCAAAACTCCAGCTGCCTGCAGCAGCACTTCTCTGCTCCACTTCACCTGGAGAAGAAGGTGTTTGCTACCACAGACTCTCCAAAGTGCTCCTAGAGAGTCAGAAACAAACAGTGTCTGGATTGAAATAACAGGGAAAGTCAGAGCGGCAGGCCTGCTGATTACTAAGAAAACCAACACGCACAAGAAACACAGGGAGATATACAAAGTACACACTCCGTGCTGCAGAGACTCACCTCTGAGGTATAAAAACATATTTGTACTCAGAGGAAGGAGGGAGAGGGAGAGAGAGAGAGAGAGCGGGAGAGAAGCATGCACACACCTTTCAAAGAGGACTTTTACACACACACACACACACACACACACACACACAATATAAACGGTCTTTTACGGTGTGCAGCTGAGTCTGAGCACTGAGAAATTAATGTTTTGCATACGCACACACATTAAACACACACACACACCCACATACTTCTCCAATCTGGTACTTATCAAATCTTTAAGCTATAAAGCCCTCCACCTGCTCCCACATTTCATTTCAGTCTGGCCCGAAGGCCTTGAGCTCTGTTTTTTGTTGGCAAGTTTCTCCAAAACTTCTGTTGCTGGAGCAGCTCGTTTTGGTGAAATGTGAAGAAATTATTCAATTTAATTAATTTTTTCAGCTTGAAGGCCTCAAGTTTGGGGTGTTTTAAAGATTCTGCTGAACCCAGTCTGCGCTCTGTTGACAGGCGCAAAGTTGTAGCACTCTCAGCTGAAGGTTAATCTTCAGAAACGTCGATCTTTAGATTGTTACTACAGCATCGCCTCCAGGAGAGTTTCCCCCAATTTCAGCACGTCTGCGAGTGAACCAGACCTCTCAGCGAAATGTGGGAAATGCGTCCGGGGATTAACAGCGAAGCAGAATCCAAAATCTGACAAACTGTGTAACTTTTTTATTCATATCCTAATATTTTCAGGTTAAATATGTCTGTATTTAGACTTGTTTAATTTGTGAGGCGTAGGTTCATGTGCTTGCTGGAGTGGAGACTAAAGCAAAAGGGGACCTTTATGGAGGTGAAATGGGGAAACAAGGATAAAATGAGTCTTACATGAGGCAACATTAAAAACAATGCAGCGTGCAAGCTGCTGTTTGCAACTTGAGACAATATTCATCTTGCTGATATTAGAAGAGCCTTTTTTACACAAAAAAACAGTAAAAGGTTATGAAAATTGCTAAATATCACAGCTGGTCTCTCAAGTGTATCAGAAATCTGGAAGCAGCGATGTGAAACATGATGGTGCCACCATCTGTGACCCTACAGAAACGCCACACACACTACAGACGGGGTGAAACTGGACCCTAGTCTGTTAAAGATGCAACAGTAAAGCAAAAACTTTTATGTTCTGTTCACATCGTTTTAATTTTTAGTCCAATCAAACTGGAAGACGCTGAGTACACCTCCCCATCACTGCAGCAAGGCCAAGCTTCACCTGCCGGAGGTCAGGTATAAAAGAAGTTGACTGTTTGACTTTACAGGAGGAGTAAAGCAAGGGTTCGTGTGTGTTGTTCTTTCCAGCAGTGTACAGTGTGCGTTGAGCTTTAAAGAGCGGTCAGAGAGTAACAAAGCCAGGGCCGCTTTCTCCATGGTGACGGCCGACTTCTTGGAGATGGAGAAAACCAATCATTCACACAAACCTGCAGAGTAACGGGCTTTCAGGGAGCTTTCCGGGACACAATGACACCGACTGTCTAGGTCTTTGACAGACACTGGCACCTCATGATCCCACCCGGTCATGCTGACCTACACACACACACACTCACATTTGCAGCCCCTGAAAGTAAGCGTTCAGTCCAGTTTCTAGCCGTGAAAGCGCAGTGTCTTTGAAGGTGGGGAGTCAGACCACAGCTTTTGGCTGTGGCGGCATCAAATCCAACCTGCCAGAGAATCGGGGTCAGAACCAAATTATGTCCAAAAGGTTGGAGGGAGACAGGAGAGGGGGAAGAAAACGAGGGGGCGAGGGGGAGAGACAGATTCAGAAACAGGAGTTCTGCTAGTAACTAGAGAGGTAAGTCAGCCATGGGGGCACCAGGAGCAGAGATTGTCCCCTGTAGATTAAGAGCAAGGTCTGGTGTGTGTGTCAGCAAAACAGAAAAAGGTGCGAGAGAGGAGGAGTGATGAAGTGCTGACAGTGGCGGTTAACCCCATCTGACAACCACTCTATTTGCCCAACAGGGTTTCTACATTTTTATGAAACCTGGTGGGGATCGACCATTCACTAAACCCCTCTGCTGAATGACGGTGATTGTCCAATCAGAGCTGCCACAGCCAAGCGCTCTCACGCTTTGCTTCTCTCTACATGCTAAACCGGTGCACACGAGAGCTTTAGGAAGCGCAAATGTTGCGTTTTAGGAGCTTGGAGGTTATTGTTGTTTATGCCTTCCCAAAAAAAAAAAACCACAACACAAGAGTAAAAAGTGAAGCTGCAGCAAAGATTTGTTCTAAAATAAGCTGTAAATGTTTGCATGTTTGCTTGGTAATGTGCCTTAGGCAGAGAACTAATCCAGCATTACTTCTAAGACCATGAACTATCCACTTTTTTAATTATGTTATTTTGAGGGGTTTTCATTTACTGACATTGGATTAGCATACAGTATGAGCTTCAGTTTTTAGTTCAATATCATGTCATGGCCAACTAGTATGTAATTAAGACCCAAGATTCTCATTTTAAACATGAAAAGGTCCGCTTCCTAAGCTAGCCAGCTACAGCTAATGTATTTTCACAGCAGGGCAGTTGTTATTTCAGCTGACAAAAATAATTAGTCTGCTGAAATGAAACCTCTGAAATTAAGGACCCATTGTTTCAAAAATGATTAAAGGTAAACTTCAATCCGGACCCTACTTTCCCATGGTTTCGGTGTCTGCAAGACTCCCGTGAACAATGATTTTTAAAATTGCTTTCAGTATCGAGCGAGCCGTTAGCCAGGAAACAGCTACTGTTACAATACAGGGCAACTGCACCTCGTCAGTGTACATTCACTAAACCCGCTTGTTTTAGCCCCCTGAGTGGTAAATGTGCCACTCTTATTACGTGTGTGGGGTGACAAAAGAAAGGCTGACAGGCTTATTTTGTCCATCACTACCAACAGAAAGTTAAACATTATTCTTTATGCACTGCTATGCTTAGACAAAAAGACGTAGTCCCACACTAAGGCCATCAGTCAGTCACACAAACCGGTCTCTTTAGACTCACCTTGTTCCCTATGGCTTTCTTAGGTGGGAAGTTGAAGGTGTCCACCTGTGGAAACTGGGTCCTCAGGTGGTTGTGGAGCTCCCTGAACTCGGTGTAACGCCTGTACACATTCCACTCATTGTCCAGGATACGGATGTACACCTGTGGAGAGGTACGACATGTCGTCATCATCATCATCATCGTCGTCATGTTGACAACAAGCAGCAGCAGCAGCACGTCCTTATTTTATCACATCTGTCAAGTCCTGAAATCGTTACTTAAATACAGAAGGTACAAGTTGTTCCAGTAAACCAGCATACAGGCAAACTAAACCAACCAATCAAATATTCCACGGGATAAAAAAGAAAAAGCACTTTTTTTCTCCCCATATTAAAATATTTCTCATCAAGCCCTTATCGTGCCTTACAGTACAGTAAATAAATGAGATGGGTGAAAGAGCGACTTCCTCTCATCCTTGTAAACGAGTACTTTAACTTACAAACTGGGACACACAGCAGAAAAAGAGTCTGTCTATAGGCATGACTGTGTCGCCACCATTTCCAAGCACCATTAGCTGCTTTATTCAGACTCACGAAAGATAGAGTGAGCGAGAGAGAGGGAGAGATGAGCCTATTACAAGAGAGAGAGGCAGAAAAAGCGCTGGAGATGGCTTCAATTTTCACAGTAGAAAACAGGGAACACACAGAGACAAAAGAGAGAGCACAGCGGCTTTTGAGAATTCAATTTCAAAATGCCCAACCCCCCCCCAACCCTTTCCCCAAAGATACAGACTTGATTCAGGTACAGGGAAACAGAAATTGATTTAAAAATCGACCAAATGTACGTAGGCACAGCTCCCCCCTGCCGGGCAAAGATAAAGTAAACAAAAGGCGAGAACGTCAGAGCTGTGTCATAAAGCTGAACTGCACGTTTTCTTGCAAACACACACAGGCCCTCAAAGCATCTTTGACGACCATTCCTGTTCCGTCATCATCAGCTAAAAAAGCGAATACAATATGTGAAGAAACAATAGGTCACGGCAGCAGCTACTGAGGGAAAGGACAGCCTTTTAGCATCAGTATACTCCGATGGAAGCACGTATCAAAGGTCAAAAATCGGGGAAGCGGTGCAACGCGATTGTCCAAAAATCGACAGCTCAACACTCCCGCCCACTTCACACATCAGTTTCCCGGGTGGGTGGGAGTGAGGAAGTAAACATGGCATGAGTGTAACACCGTGAATGGTCTTTGAGCAGGGTTAGAGAGAAGGTGCTCCATTGTTACCATGATAAACAACAGCCAATTCATTATTGGGTTTGACACAATTCACCAGACAACTGAGCACGTTCACCTAATTGTGGCCCATTTGTGAGAAATGAGAGGATCATTTAAGTCCTGTGGTATTAGCCGCTCGGGACCATGATCTTCTATTCAAAATTTCATAATAATCCATCACAAAGCCCAACAGGTATTTCAGTTGGGGTTAAAGTGGTGGACTAACTAGCATACCGACATTGCTATGGCCTGCTAGTGGCTAAAGATAAGTTAACATTCCCACTTATAATGACTGTCTTGAGGAAAATAATGGAATTTGGCACTGTGGCAGTCATTATATGAATTACTCTTCTTAAAAGACATTTGATATCACCTTCATGGGTGCAGGCAACAAACTGTCAGCCACCGTACAGGTGCTCTTAGCACGTTTTGTGTTCATGTCAACCTCAAGACATTTTGGCCGACGTGTGAATAAAGAGATGGTTTTGAGGTGACTCTTCTTTTTACCCAGTAATCTATTGTGAGCATGTGCGGTTGAGGTTTCACGGCAAACATGAAAAAATGTGACATTTTGGACAGCCATTAAGCGGAGACTGACAGCTGAAGCTTTGTTAGCGCTCCTAAATGTCTCGCTGTTAATATTTCAGCATCAGTGACAGACATGTCTAGACATTATTAATGTTATAAGAAGATATCAGAAAATGGCACTTCACAGTATAGAGGAATAAATGATCTGAAAGCCATGTACCACCATTTAAATGGATATCTGCTGAGACAGTGGGAGGTGAGAAAGAAAACACAAGGTTTTTCTCGAATCCTGTGCGTTCTCTTTATCAATTAACACTTTATCTGCACAATAATCACAGAACAGCAGAATAATGTGCTGAGGGAATATGAGACAAAGCCAATTTTAATTATTCTCAAGTGTGAAGGAGAGGTAAAGATAAAACAAATCTAATTCCCTTTTTGGAAGGAGAACCAATGGCGGGAGAGACAAACAAACCAAGTGAAGTTTGGGCAGCAGTGCCCATTATGGATAAAAGTTCATGAATCCAGGGACAATCTAGAGAAACAGCTGCCTAGAAATCCAGAACTTTCCTGAGAATAAGGATGTTTATATATTTGCTTCATTGTTAAAGTAGTCCAAAAATAACTGCCTCTATGTCCTTGTCTACACTGCAGACAGGAAGTGCTCTTAGCTAATTCAGCGTACCTTTACTGGTTTCAATTTTCATTTCAAAACATTCACGCAGTTGTCTGGATTTTGTGCGGTGACAAGCTTTAAAATCCTGTGATATGCGGTAACTGGTATGAAGAGCGGCTGCACGAAGGGAAAGACCCGTATCCAGTGAATGACAGTGGCGCTTGATAAGATGGGAGCGGACAAGGCTGCTAATGGACTGAAGACTTGTCATCTCAGCACTTTACGTCTGACCTACAGAAGCACATCTAAGTTTACCAACTTCTTTTCTGCAAGTCAAGAGAAGGACTGACATGGTGTGGTCTGGCTGTGTGTGTGGCAGCATCTTCTTGCTTCCTTTATAGCTGAAACTGTGCCATCGCAGCTGCTTTGCCTTTATTTGAATGAAGATGGTTCAAGCAATAAGACAAGAACCCAAAATAAAGTTTGACATTTTCAGCTTTTGATGATCCAATAATTATGGAAAATCCATCAATGTTACTGTGTGAGTTCCACATCTGAGGGCACGTCAAAGTGAAAGCGAAGACCACACTGACCAGCTCCTGCAGTGGTAGGTTGAAGGCTACTCATTTCATGTCGACCACACACTAACGCAACACCTGAGCTTTTGAATACTCCATACGGCGCACTGGAATATCCTGCTGAACACAAAGCCCCCTCACGCATGACACACAACTAGCTATGGTGCCTTTCCTGACAAATTAACTGATTTTAACCTAATTTCGCTTTAATAACCAACACAATCTACTTCACAGGGCTAAAAATGGCAAGTGAAGCAAGAAACATAGTTCATCCTTCTTCAAAGAGAAACTTATTATATGGCCTTCTTCAAAGATCAGACTACAGCGGGTTCATGTTGGAAACATGTTCTTACTGTTTAACGCTACATCCCATCTCACCACATGCAGCCTCTTGGGTCTGAATAGACATTAAGAGCTGTATTAGCAAAGATGTGATGATAGCGTCAGCCCCATAGTGTCTGTAGGTTCTCAGACATCAAATGGCTCCACACATATGGCGGCATTAGCACAGCGAGCTTAATCCACTTTACACCGTCTCATTGGCATACTTATTTATGGCAACGCATTAGCCTCTGCACACAGCTACCAGCTCCCTCCTCCTGACTAATCACAAATAGTCGTGCATTATCTCTGACAAAAAATCTTGGCAACCTCCAAACTGCCGCATCCTTGAATATTTGAGCAACGGGCGCTTTGATATCTCCAATAAAAGCTGCCTTCAAACAGGAACGGGGACTCTAATCAAGGTTCAGAGGGACCTCGTGGAAAAGGGTTGAATGGGTTTTGGCTGTTGTTGAAAGCTCGTCTGTGACGGACACAGTCCTATTGTCGGTGTGTAAATGGCTTATGAGAATATCTGAGAGAGCATTATAATACGTGTGATGAAAATATAACCTCAATGAGCCGACACAAGGAAGGAGATCTCACCTTTCTTTACTGAAGTATCAGCAATTTATGTTGCCGGGAAGTTTTTCTTTTATTTGAGCAATGAAGTGCTGTAATTCACTTTTCCCCACAAACCTGACTCGCCTAGTTCAAACTTAATGCATTCAGCTGTAGGCCATATTGTAGCAAAGAGAAAGGGTCAAGAAAAGAAGAGGATGCGCAGCTCTGTAGTCATAACACTGCATTTCCTTATCCAACGTTTTTATTTTGTCTATTGACAAATGTAATAATACTATATGTGGGAACAGAGAGCTGTTTCTGCCTCTTTCACAATGGACTTCTCGCTCAATGACACATAACATCATTGCAGAAAAAGAGTCCAGTAACAAACTGTTCGCAGGAGGGATCCATAGACAACATTATTAAAAGATGTAGTTTAGCAGAGACCCAACAAAAGCTTCACATTCACGCCAGCTATGAGAAAACACACTAGAAGCATGAAAAACAAGTTTCAGGTCACATTTCTACATGTTTAGGGTGAGTAGAACACAGCTTCATTAAAATACAAACACATCTGTTCCTGTAGACAGGCCTGAGGCAGATATCAGAAGAACAGGGCTGAAATGCCTCCTGTGTATTCAAAGTAACTGTTTCCTGAGAGGTCTGCTCATACAAGCGTTCAAAGTCACATTCACCAAACTCGAAACTTCGAAGCCTTGTTGTTAAGTTGCTCATTTCACTGTGATGAATGCCACTTGTTCATGAGTAGGCTCCATGCTCATGAGATTCGATCAGTTGCTGCGCTCCATTTGTTGGAAAGTGTCATTCACAAAGGTGTCGCCCAGAGGAGCACAGGCAGAATCCTTTAGTCGGAAATCAGCAGACGAAGACAAAATTAATTTGCTGGTGTTGGTAGTCGTGTTAGGGGACCCAAAACAATTAGTAAAGGTTAATAATACAGCTGCCGACAACAGCTGTACTGTGGTGCACTGTACTGTGACAGAGGTAAGGAAGGAAAAGTTTAACATGAACTTAGATGCTGAAAAACATTAGAGCAAACTGGTTTTGCTATGACTTAAACCCCCAGGCTGTAAATACAAATGTTTGACATGGATGAAAGACTACAACTAAACCAAAGTGTGCCAAAGTGACAAAAAGACCATATGACCTCAAACCTCACAGTAAATAGTTCTTACATTAAGGCTGTTTTTGTTAGCCTACCTCAATAATTTCAGCATCATTTTAAATTTAATTTAATTCATACCCAAGAAAATCAATCAATCGAGTCGACCACGAAAGCATTTTCTGAATCACGTATCACTTGAACATGTCACTAAAAAACAAATTTGTTCATGTGAGTGGAGCTTGAAGGGATCTGAAGGTCACATGTTTCCTAGTTCCACACATGTGCTCTTCAAGGTCTTGTGTTGCCAGGGTTAGTTGAACACAACAGGAGGGTTAAAGTGTATTAACGGAATATTAAACTGGGAATGTAGATTGACTTCTGTTCTTGAATGCTGCCTAGTAACGTTCACAAATTCTAAACTGTAACACAAAATGTTACAAATAAGCACTTTTGAAGTGGGCTGTCACATTATCTGGTCCCTAAAAAATGTTTTTCTTATTTAAAAATTTGAACTTCAACACATGATCTATGAATACCTGTTATTTGTTCTATGTTGGGTCTTGTAATATTGGCACTGTGCTTTCTTTTAGACGTTCACTTGAATGAGGTGCTTTTATTCCTATAGATTAGTGGTGACATTTAAGACAGAATGTCGTTGAGCGAAGGCAGGATAAGGAAACAAAATCCCCAACAGAGAGTAACAGCGATCAGTTCACCTGTTGTCTTCTGCACATGTCCCTCTACTGAGTGATAATTTATTTAAAAAATCAATGTCAGATAGTTATCGGATGACACTGTCTGAATAGTGAGTATAATAAAAGCTGCGATCTGCATTTTACTGCATTTAAAATTTAAAAAAGAGCTAGCATGTGCTTTAATTTATTCATTTAGACCGCCATTAGCAGACACCACAGCATGTGCAAGCTGGTCTGAACTCTAGATACACAAATCCACAATGATGCATGATTCAAAGTAACTAATTGCATGTGTGAAAACGTTCCAGCACCTGGTAGAAACCCACTTGAAGCTGAGGAGAATCTTATCCAGGGTAACAGACACAGCAGGACACCTTCCTGAGGAAAAGTGTTCTTGCATACCGTGAAATAAGTTCAGAAATAAAGATCTGAAACGGGAAGTCTGTGAACAGATAATTGCAGCTTTTTCTTTGCTTGACATTCAAATGGATCTTTAGCCTGAGGGTATTCCAACGTGCAGGTGGAACTAGCAGTAGCTGTGTGCCACAGCTGAGAATTGCAGAAAGTGTAGATGATAATGATGTCTCTCTCCCTGCTGTATTTCTCTGAGAAGACCCTGGTCTGTTGTTCCCCCATCTGACAGGCAGGCTAACTGTAAGAGTTCCTACTGTGGTAAAAACTGTGTGCAAATCCATTTCCAGCGCCGCAGGAGACCCACACTGAGAGCCCTCTTGCTCACTTCACAGTTGGAAAGCACAGGCGCAAGATGGCTGACGTCTTCTTTGACCAATGTACGATATCGTCACACTGACTGGTGTGTTGGGGGATAGCTGACGTGCTCTACATTAGCATGTAGCTATGAGAGCTCTCATTCAGACAGATTTAAAAACAGAGTAAATCAAATATCCATCTGCTCCTGACCTGTCCCAACATGTTCGGGTTGATTTAAAAAGAATTTTCACACTGAAGGTGTTGATCAGAACAGAAGACACGACGGACAGAGACAACAGGAACAAAAAAATCTACAACAAATTACAGAAAGAAATTAGCAGGTTTGTGTTGCAAGACTAGTTTGAACCATGAAAAACAATTAGAGAAGATGGAAGCAAATGAAAGAGAAACGCTTCCGAGCCCCTGAGAGGCATACAGTAAGAGGCTGCCTTCAAAGGTGTGTGTGCATGTGTGTTCAGCGAGAGATGGAAAATGAGTGAGCAAAAGAAGAGAATGAGCCAAGACAAACCAACGCAAAGCCAGCAGAGCATCATGTGATCGCCCTCCCTCTTCACAGATCATTGTAGGCCAAAACCATTTGCCCAATTAGGCAGAAAATAGAATCCATTTGGAGGTTTGGAGAGCGAGGACGGCAGCAAAGGAAGAAAAAAATCCATGTGTGCATGCTCATGCCCTGCAAGCGCGGTATATTTTAGCCATGCTAGCAGCGCGGCTCTCAGCGCCTTACTTTTCCACCACCATGAATTTGACATTTGTGGTTTTGATTTTTTGGATGGATTTACTATAGACTTGGCAGATTCGTGTTCTTTAATGGATGAGTTGTTCTAACTTTGGTAATGCTGTGATATGCAGCACCACTGTCAGGTCAAAAGTTTCAAATCTTCCTTTCCTGGCCAAACACCTGATTACCTGACGCGCTATTGTCCATCAACATGAGCTGAACAGTGTGATAGTTCGCATCAGCGATTAACTATACCTGCTAAATATGAGCATGTTAGCATTGTCACTGCGAGCGAGTTAGCAAGCTGACATTAGCATTTAGCTCAAAACCTCACAGAGTCACTGGCAGATCGTCCCAGGAAGCCACCGCTGTTTGATTGACAAGTAATGTTGGGAGAATGCAGTGCCATGACGTCGCAGGCTTGAGCACTGAGCACTACAGGTGTCATACAACAGTAACTTCACCAGTGACTGCTAAAACATTCAAACCCTCGTGGGTGGGAAGTGGGGAGCTGATGATCACTTGCCTGCACATATGTCACCTCTATCAACTCCAAAAGAAATGATTCTTTAAGAAAAGCCATTAAGAAGACATCCGGTAAAGCTGCGAACTCAGAGATAAATCTAGAGAAACTGAAAAACTAGAGATGAAGAACGGGCTTAAAGAAACAAAGCCAAAGACAAAAAGCGAGAGAGGGTGATTACTACCTTGACTGCAGTAAGGATGTTTATTTTAGAGCTCTGGCTCTCCTGACATCCTACAGAATTAGACACAGCGAGGAGAAGAGCCAGTGGATGCAGATGAGGAAGAGACAAGAAGAAGAAGGAGGAGGAGGAGGGAGCTGGAAGGATGCTGTTAGAAGTGTGGAGAGGAGGAGGAGGAGGAGGAGGAACTAAAGACATGCAAGACAAGGGGCAACTACAGTTGAACCTGTTAAGAAACACAAGAAGAAAAAAAGGGAAAGCACAGAGGAGGAGGAAAATGGAGGCGTGTGGACAAAAAATAAACCGAGCATCCTTTGATGAGTGTGCTTGATTTAACGGGAAAATTAATGAGTGACTGAGCGACTCAAGTCCGACGAGAAATTAAAAAGAAAAACAACCGCTGGCATCATTGTGGCAGTGCAATGAAGCAATCAGTAGCACTTTAACCAAACTCCACTCTTCACTCTGCTGTGTGTCCTTTTGATTAACTTGATTCATGGATTCAGTGGTGCTGCAGAGGATATGACACTTTATATGATGAACCATACCCTCCCGCTGGTTGAAGCGAGCTCCGCTCCCTGTAGGTCTTCGGCCGCACACGTATAACTACTCCCTGTCTACCGATAAAGGCTGACATATTTATTTTGGCAGATAAAATAAAGGCGTTCACCTTTTGTGTGTCCTACACCCTTTGGGTCTGCACAAGGGAGGCTGCTGGAGGTTTATGAGGTGGAGGTGAGCTCTTAAATGCAGAGGGGAAACAAGGCCGTGCCTCACCAATTACCTTACCCTTGACTTGCTCTCATACAGAAAGAGGTTGTACAGCAAGAAGTCGTCCATGGATACAAAAAGATTACACCTATCTTCTTTAAACAGACCAAAGGATAGAAGGAAACCCATTTTCATTACATGCTATTTAATAAGCCGTCTCCTGTATTATTGTGAAAATACTCCTAGAATTGGGAATACGTGCTGCACACATCAACAGATCACTTCTATGTCGCTTCCATTAGTCTGTAAAAAGCAGCAGGTGTTTTAAGGTAGAGCATCCTTCTCTGCAAAATGTAAGAACTGAAACTAAAAGAGAGAGACAAAGGAGGGTTTTTCCACACGTTTTCCACACTACCCTCTGCCTCGCCATCATCCCTGTCAGAAACAAGTCTTCAATGTGAAATGGAGCCATTATTAAAATATTCTGTTTTCTATTCTACTGTTTGAATCGAAGTAAATGTCACATCACTCCACAAGTCTCGGCAAACAACGCTGTGCCTGCTACCAATCCCTAAGTGCATATTGGTGCTTTTGAGAGAGGGGATTTGGTTGAGATTGAGGTATTGTTAACCGGTGCTGGGTGGCAGACTGCATTCACATCTGCACCATTATCTGATTTCATTCATTCACACAGTTGTGTTAATCAAGAGGGTAGGTAGGGTCATATTGGACTGAATGCATCATTTGAAGCATTTCTTGGACATGACACGTGGCACTGTGTGACATGAGTTAATCATTTAAGCTGTGACCCAGCTAGAAATGATCTGCACCAAACTTTACAAACCACACATACAGTGCTGCGGTTAAACCTGTGAGAACGAGTTCCTTCTGGTCTATTAGGGGAATCAAACAGAGAACACTACAGTGTAATATTATCACCTTTACAGCTGATATGGTGAACTTGTTATGGTGAACCGGATACAGAGCAATACTAGCAATATTACGGGTTGTGTCTCTGGCCACCTGGTGAAGCTCAATATGCACTCTATTTCCAGGTCTGGCTTGGTTTGACCCAACTCCTGTTTAGCTGCTGAATGCTCCACTGTGTTCACCAGCCGCCAACTGTATCTGCCTTTCGGTGCTCAGCAGGTGCTGTACACGCGATCTTCAGATCTTTTTTTTTTTTTTTTTTTGCCGGAAGCGGCTGCCCTCCTGATGGTGTGAGCGAACCGAAAACCATTACGTTGTGAGCTGAGAAACCGATGCAGTGAGCTGAAAGTGGTAATAAAGCTCCGTGGAGCCGACCAGTGTCCAAAGTCTAATGAGCAACCACCGTCACATTGAAGCAGTCATTACCCACTGTTACTGCAGAAATATTGTAGCATCCTTAAAGTTAAACCAGAGTCAAGAGCTAAACAAGCCAATTGTTTGAACTGCCAATAATCTTGTGACCTTTGGAAACCATGATATATCACAACCACCACCGAATAACAGCACTGTCAATAAACAGCAACCAAAAGGTGAAAGCAACAGGGATACGATGGAAAAATGCCGCAGTGATCCACACATGAAGCATTGTTTTTAACGAGATGATAAGTTACTTCAAAGTTAAAATCAGATTAGTGAAGATTATTTTGTCTGGACTGTCAAAAGAAGCACTGGACGCTCTGCTGCCCCAGACAAAGAGAGAAGTAGAAACAAACACAGCGATGGGAACACACACCGATACAAAATGGCAGGAAGGTAACCTCACATTGGGCATGCTGGACCAAGACTGAATCCTATCAATGTAAAATATGGCTTTGAAGGCCCATTGGAGAAAAAACATCTATTTCTTTATTCAAGGCTTTCTCCCTCTGTTGCTCATACAGAACAGCCATCAACACACCAGACGCTGTAAGCTTTTTATCACTTGAAGACTCAGCGCAAGTTCTTTAAGACCGGCGGGTGGTAACCAGATACGAGCACTCAACGTCTAAGTTGGAGGCTACCTTAGAAAAAAACTATCCGATGCCTCAGCGGGGGGAAAACAGGACAAGTCGCAGCTCTCATCTCCGTCTTTCATCACAATTGCCTCCCTTATTCTGTTCACTTCATCTCCCACTCCCTTCTCCTGTCAGCGCCCTCCCTCTCACTCCTCTTTGTGTGTCCTTCCTTAAACACTTGACTAAAAACTCAGTCACGGCAGGAGACTCTTTCTCTCTCCCCTCTTTCATGTGAATGAATGAGTCACTGACAAGGCCTGAAAATTGGCTTTGAGCGTAGTACGGAAGCCAGCGAGCAAATGATTGAGGGTAAGGGCGGGGAGTGGAGGATGCGGAGCAAAGTAGACCTGAATGAGAGTGAAAGAAAGAGGGGAGGGGAAAGCGGACTGATGGGGAAAATGAAGCATGAGAGGGGAGAGGCAGACAATTAGAGACACAAACAAAATGGGTAAATATAAATTGAGAGTAACAAGGGAGTGGGAGCGGGGAGAGCAGAGCAGAGGAGGGAGGAGAGGGGAGCCAGACTGACAAATTATGTTCCAGCCCAAGATCTAATCAGACGTCTTGAGGCTGAAGCAGAGATCATCACACTCCCTTCTGACTCCCTCGGAGGGACAACGCCGACACCGGCCAAATCCTGATCCCACCACCCTATCCCCTGCAGGGAGAGAGGGCAGAGAGCAAAGTCCCCACCCATCGCATCCCATTTCCACCTGCTCACGACACACCTTTGAAGTTTTTATTGGAGGGCAGCCCGCTGATGAAGTGACACAGCTGGACTTCACATCCGCGCCGACTGCCGAGCGCCCTTCAAGAGGCCACGCAGCCAAGCGTCTGGTCGCTAAGTCAAGCGGGGTTAAAATCCGCATGATGCACGTGATGAAACAAACCGCAGGCACTGCGCAGCAAAATGAAAAATCCCCCTGAACAGACACCATTACTCCAAACGATGGGCTGTTTAGGGATTCAGGGATTCATAAAGTGGAGAGGATACACAGTCATATTGTGAGGGAATACAATGAAGTCAACACATGCACTAAAACATGGATTCAATAACACAGGCCCGTAATACGGCTGTGAGGCTTGTTGCGACTGTGTCAGAGAGGTAATGTTTCCACTTTATTTAATCTCCATGCAATGCAACAACAGCAAAGACCGCAGAATTACAAATGACCCCAGAGTAAACTCAGCCCCTTTCAAGTGTCATCTTTTTATCTTCTCATTTTAAAACAGATGTTCTAACAAGTTATTCCCCACTATAAAGACCATCTTTCTGCCCCCAAATTGCTCTAATACATCAATTTACCTTGTCAAATCACAAAACATTCTCATTATTTAACAATACCAATGCATCTCTTCTTATTCCAGTGTGATAAGATGTTAATATAACCAGAGACTTCTGTGATCCAGCCAATGCCTGAAAAGTGGGGAGCTGGAAACACTGAACCTGACTCATTTATATGGTTTGATTACTCCTTGACCGGGATAAAATGGATGTCTAGTTATTAAAAATATAATTTTGATTGAGAACAATAACCACTGACGTGTGAATTAGACAGACAGCTTGGTAAATATCTTTATCATAGAGTGTTTCTTTCTGTTTTAATAATATCAGCTGATATGTTATGTTGCACTGTATTGTACAGATGCTTATCTTACTGTGTCCTCCCACTGTAGCCAAGAGGGCTCAAGTTCGAGCCCCGCCTCTGGCGACACATGTCCATCAACAGCTATGCATCTCGTTTAAGTGCCATTGAACGAGACACTGAACCACAACCTCCCCATTGTGAATTGCTCTGGATAAGAGCACTGATTTAAGTGCCTAAAATGGAAATGTAATGTAAATTATGCCGATGCTTGAAGTTGATGCGGTGCCCGTGCTGCAGTGTGCGGCAGTAAAAGCAGCCTCTGTGCCTTCCCGAGGGTGTTTAATCTATGACTGATGGAAGTAAGACCAAGACAACGATTGTAATTATCATCATCATCATTGTAAAACATTCATCATTACCATCATCAACATAATAGTTATCTCCCTCTGTCACCAACCAGCCATTATCATAACCATAATCACTCACACGCACGTCTGCATACACACTCACATTCCTATACGTGCATGGCAACATGCATAGGCATAGATTGAAATGCATATAAGATCATCAGCATTAAAAGCATTGAAAAACACAGCATTTATCCGTCTTTGAATGCAACACAGGCACACGTACAAACTCAAAGTTCGCATTAATACATATGGATGTATTATCTCATCACCATGCGGTCTGAGCCTCTGACTAATCAGAGCGACTCACGCCGAGCGGGTCTGGATGTAAAGCCTGCTGCCTCGGCCGCCACAAGTCTCCCAGGCTCACTCAGCTATACCCGATGGCTAATATAGGAATTAAAGGTGCTAACACATTTCCCACATTGCATTTCTCTGGGGGACGGCAGACCATCGCAGGCAGCGGTGCACACTTCTGAAAAGAGTGTCAGCGAGGACGTCTCAATTATTCATTGAGTGGCTGATTTATGTGGTTTCATATGGTGCATATTAAAGGCTTTGGGAGGCACAGGGAAGAGGAAGATGGTTTATGTAACTGCTATTAATTGGGAACCTCTATCAGTCTTTCTCTCAGAGCGCACACAAACAGCTACAGTTAAAGGTACTGTACTATGCACGAAGACGGGCACATGCAAAAAAGATAATACAAAGGTGCTTTTAAAAAATGCACGTGGGCTTTTTAACCACGGTGTCGCTTTAAACCTGATGCGGCTCTATAGAAACAGAACAAAAGGTGTGAAGGACGGGCGGGCGGGGGGAGAAAAGTTACAGCATCATTAGCATAATTAAAACAGTGAGAAGTTTGCAGTGAGCCTGACTTGGTGTGGAAATTATAGCCTCAGCTTTTTGCTGATCAAAGAGAATTGCTCATTTGGAATATATGCACATATATCTATTAAATGTATATGTAAAACAGCCAGTGAGTTGTGGATCAGAGGATTCAACATTGTATTTGTATATGCTGTAATATACATACTGATTCACACTGCATTCCATTCGTGCTGGGTACTTAGATGTTAGTTTGTGTTCATGTGTGCGCGAGTGAATGCAGATCGGAATGAAATAGGTTTCTTTGCGGTAAACAGTCCATCATTTCCTCCCTTGTGGATAAAATCCACAGAAGAGAAAAGAGATGGAAAAAAAGGACAAAGTGTTCGTCTTTGTCTCATCGGGGGAGGAGGTAGGAAGATAAATTTGTGATTCATCGTTGTTGTCAAACTGTGCTGGAAGTGGGAGGGGTCCCACCCGTCTCTCCCTGGAATTCATCAGCAGGAGCAACGCCACCCTCCAAACCGGACTATGAACGGGAAATGATTGGGAGAAGATTGACAAAACGGTGAGAGAGAGGGCAAAGAAGACAGGGGATGGTTAAAAAAAAAAAAAAAAAAAGACAAGACAAAAGATAAAACAGAACAAGAAAGAGATCAGAGCAAGGGAGGAGGCGGAGAGGGAGCGGAGAGATGGATGATGATGAGCAGCCAAAACCATGAAAGGGGCAGTAAACACAGTGAGTTTATGGGGCTGAAACTCTTAAACAACATTCAGTTCCTCTACCAGCTCAAACATTAAGAAGATAAAGATAAAAGTGACTTATCTGTGATTATGTGTCAGTTTGGGTTTTTCACAACATTTAAGTTATTAAAAACTGAAGCTTTCCCGCTTGGTGCTGCCTCACTGACATATTAGCAGTGTGTTCACATGTGTATTTGGATAGGTTAAAAAGCTGCTAATCAGATGTTTTAAAGCTCCATGTACACCAGCGCCTGGTGTAAACTGAGGTGTGAAGATGTTTCCCAGAGTGTCCAAGTTAACATCGCCCCAGATCAGCGAGCTGAAACTGCACTTAGGAGGAGTTTACTTGACACGCAACTTGTGAAATTATTCAGAAGCCCAATCAGAGTGTACAGCTACATATAAGTCAACAAGTAATCACAATTATATTTGTCTCTTATTTGTTAGCAAACAAAACTTTATCAGAGCACGACAGCGTCAGCTGCTACACAAAGAGTATATCCCTCCCGCTGCTGCAGCGCCACAGGTATGACACCTAGTAATCAACGACCTGAAAGCTCCCATCAGACAGCAGCACAGCAGTGAGTGTCTCAGCAGGGAAACCCCAGAGTGTCTGAAGGGAAAAAAATGTAAAATACCCAAAGCCAAATAGCTTGATTCAGAGTTAAAGGCTTTTATGTTGTGCTGTATATGAACACGGGATGAACTTTGGTGACTTTCCCAGAACTTAGTTCTTATCTTCAGCCTTGTCACACTCTGCCCTTCTGCAATATATTGAAGTTGAATATTATAAGAGGTGAATCTAAACCTTGGAAATGTATAAGCTGAACTGTAAGGCTGTACTTAGCTGCAGTGTTTTGAGCTAAATGCTAATATTTGCATGTTAACATGTTTACGTTGACAATTCTGACATGCTGTTTTGCAGGTGTAATGTAAACCACCATTTCAGAGTAGCATGTTAGCATGCTACTCTGCTGACAGTCGCTAATAAATTCTAACAGCTGCTAATTAAGTTTAAACACAGAGTACAGTTGAGGCTAATGGGTATGTCATTAGTTTTGATCACGTGCAGCCATAAAGCAGAGTTCCGTATGCCCAGCTTTCAAGACACCTCTCGGTGGTGCTAGAGGAAGTCAAAGAAACACCAAAGTGAGCACAAAGCACCATATAGGAGCCATTTATCCAGCAAATGCTAGATAGATAGATAGTCCTCCTTTTTGTGGCCACCATAGATGTTTGTTTGCAATTTCATAACAAGTTATCCACCAGATGCTAAAATATTTCAGGCCTGATGTTACTGATGTCCCTGGATCCATACATCTCTCCATTACTCCTTAGCTCTCTTTCACAAAATTCTCATTTTTTCTCTATATGAGTTTTAGCTGACTCTCTTATTGCAGACACAGCCCCACACATCCACAGATCCTGATAACATACAACTAGCCAGCACCTCATTTATTGGGAAATGAAAAGAGTTCCTCATCAGCTTCTGACTGATGCTCTTTTCTCAGCACAATGCCAGCCTAAAATACACAGGTGATGAAAACACAGACCCTCCTGCACACGCCAAATGACTCCTTGTGTTCGTTGACGGCGTGCAAACGATTCTTCCTTCCCTCCTCTCATGATAGCCTCTATTGTTGGTATTGTGTGGGAGGGAGACACTGATTTGCCGCGGCCGGTATAATTCTCTCATTATGAGTTCAGAGGGGGGAAAAGAGGCACAGCGAGGGATGGAGCGATGGAGGGATGAAGGCCCAGAGGCACGGCGTGCCACAAAGAGCAAAACCCAACTGATAATGGAGCAAATCCATCAGTCTCGCTCTCCATCTCTGTCTGTCTCTCGTCATCCATCCACTGAGCTTTAGATGGAAGTCATTTCAGAAAGCTTGGAGAGAAAAGTGGCTCTGAGCAAATGCAAAGAGAGAAAATGGAGTACAAGCAGTTTTAGCGCCGCCATAATGCCATGCAATCTGGCAGAGGGAAGGAGAATGAGAGGGGACCTGGAAAAGAAGGGCTGAGAGAAAGGAGGGATAATGCAGGAGGGAACGAGAAGAAAGCAAGGAGGAGACATTTAGGGACACGCAGTGTGAGAGGTGGTGCTTAGATCAGCCCATCTTCCTCTCTGGGTGAGTTTAGCTGCAGCGTAGAGCTGTTAGCGTGCTTATTTCCAACCACAAGGTTGCTGTGACCTAACTTAGGCTCCGGCTCCTAAATCCCACTCCCTCTCCAAGCCTCCCAAAACCCTCTCTAGCTTCTGTTATGGCTCATTGCTCTCATCATTGGTTCAATTTTGCAAGCATATGCGTGTGTGTGAGTGTGAGAATGAGAAAAATACCTAGGAAGAAATCAGTCTATGCACCCGCTTGAGGGTGTTTTAAAGAGACCCCTGCCTTTTACCTCATGATACTCTCTGCTCTGTGAGACTTTTGGCTCGGTGTTCAATCACCACAACAACCTCACCTTAACAACAATGACTCCAGTAACCTTGGCCATCCATTAGCCTGTCTAAGAACAAAAGCTGTTTCCATAGGGAGCCATTAGACGAATATAGCTCTGGGAAGGGAAGTATCCAATACACCAGATGGGCTGCGCTTTATACCAGCTCCAGGGCTGGACAGCAGTCTCACAGAGATCGCTATTGAGAGGAAGAAAATAGGCTAAAACGGTGCAACACATGGAAAATGTTCAGGTTCGATGCTGGAGTCGATCCACGAATGTGGAGCTCCAGGTGGACGCTGATTAATGCCTAGAACATAAAGGATATGTACATACTCCAATGAGCTTCACGTGTTTCTCACAAATCTATTATCATTGTAACTTTATTTAAAGAGTCTGCTATTTCCTGAGGTAAGACATTATCTATCAACCCTCAAGAAGGCATCAATTTATGTTATCCCTGTATTATTGTTTACTGTATTGGAAACTTGTGCCTTCATGGTGGAAGGTAGTTTCGGTCCCAGCGTTAAGCATCTGATTTTCAAAAAAAATATAAACTTATCACAGCTCAGAAGGTATTTCCATTCCTCTTTGACTATCTGGATGTTTCTTAGACAGAAGTTTCTGCTTTTTTAGTAAAACAAAACATTAAAATATTCATGTTAAGTTGCAGGAAAAATAAAACAGTGGAAAGAAACATCAATATCTACCAATAAGTAATATTTTTTTTAATTTGGGTTCAGTGTGTATGAGGTGAGCAAGAAGATATTCAATTTCTGTTTACCATCCAAAGCTCCTCCAAACAAAGTAGTAAACACTTTGTTTGGAGGAGTTTGTGTGTATTATCTCACTGCATTAAATCTTATTTATTGCACAGTGGGTGGAATATTTTACATCCGGATAGTTAAAAGAATGTTTTAGGGTTGTGGAAAATACTTCAGAAGAACAGAAAGTGCTGTTAAATGATCAGAGATCGGCGGGTGATCACTCCTCAGATGTTACGGTGATAAATGAGAAGCACCAACTGGGGCTGTTTAGTGATATGCAGCGATAGCGCCACATCACTCTGTAATGAGTCCTCCAAAACCAGGATTTTATGACAGTGCCATTACGATGCACTCACCTTTAAGTCCTGCTGCATAAATAAGCTCCTAAATTGCAGAGAACAAGTCACTTTCCCAACACTGTACTGCAAGTTTAAAAGGAGCTGCTTTCCACATGAGCATTTTACCACCAGAAAAAGCCAGTGTTAATTATTATTCATCCCAAGTTGTTCAGATGTGTGTGTGTGTGTGTGTGTGTGTGTGTGCGTTCATTTTAATCATTTTAATGCTGATCAATAACTAACACCGACCCAGGAATCCATGCAAGCAGATCTGACGATGTTAAGTGGCAGGAACAAAAAGGAATTAAAACAATGCATGTCATTCATCACGGTTCTGTCCCGTCAGGAGCATGGAGATAATATCACACAAAAAGGTGTCAGGGAGCGCTCAGCCTGGGCCCCGAGTTGTGAATTTACATCTATTATGTATAAGTTGAGCCGGGCTGAGCTCGGTGGCCAGCCAGTCCTGACTATCAGTTAGAGCTGAGGATGTGTCACCTGTCTCTTCTCGTCCCATATGGTTTCCCCTGACTAACGTTACAGCTGTACCTCCTGGCTACAGAGCAGATAACAGCACTGTGTGTGTGTGTGTGTGAGGGAATGTGTGTGTGCGACTTTGTCTGACAAGTGATCCTGTACGGGACGAAGAAGCCTGTCTGCCGTACCTGTGCTTGCACATGTTTCTGCGAGAGTGTGTGTGTGTATGTATGTGTGTATCAACGCGTGCGTTTTCTTGTGTTCATGCGTATCTGTATGTGTGCATTCCACCCAGTCAACATTATATTTGTGTCCAACATGGACATGTGTGAGTCTCACAAAAGCTGAGCCAGGGGACTGAATCTGTGTGCGTGTGTGTGTGTGTGTGTGTGCGTTTCTGTCTCACGAGGGGAACTGGTGGACGTCTGCAGTGAGAGAGCTGAGGTGTAACACCTTGTTAATGTGACAGACACAGTAAAACAGTCACCGGGGGAATGAGCCGCCGTTGTCTACTTTGCTCGATAACTTGACAGATACAATAAGAAGCGGCAGTTCGGTTTGTTAAGCCGCTCTCGAGTTCAGTTCCCAACACACCTTACTTAGATAAGTGCCTGGCGCGGAGCTCAGGAACCACTATTTTGGTTAAGTGCAATTGTGCAGTTATCAATAACGTGAATGCCAATGGTAAGATTCGATTACAGGCTTAGAAGTGAGCTGAAGTGACTATTTTTGGGACTGATTCAGGCCCAGAAAAGTTTTGGCAAGATGACAAGGAACACACAGCTGTGTAGAAGCGGCAACAACAAAAAAATAAAGATCTGTCGATTCAAATTTCTTCTAAAATGTCCTATTTTCTTTTTTGTAGCACTTGAAAATAGCATAATGCTCAAGACAGCCCTTTTCTAAGCTCAGTGCTGTGTTCACATACTGTATTTGAAATGACAGCCATGCTAGCTGCTCATTGGGGCTGTACTTTAGCACAGCAGCACATTGAGATAAATGCTAACATTAGCGTGCTGACATGCTCACAGCGAAAGTACAATCATACTGATGCTTAGGCAAGTATAATGCCGAGCTGATCATCTTAGTTTAGCATGTCAGCGTGCCAACATCTGCTAATTAGCGCTAAATACAAAGTACAGCAATCAGAGCATTGGACGAATTAAACCAGATGATGGAGCTACAGATGACAGGATCGACAAAGTTCTAACAATTCATCCCAAAGGCAGGTAAGCACCGGTCTGTCGCTGCCAAAAGACAACCAGGGTAATAAAAAAATATATATATATAGAGAAAGATATGTTTTCTGCCAGACATATTTCACTGGGTAAGTGACAACCTTGACCTCCTGGTGATGCTAGATGAGATCACGAAAACAATTAAGACCCATCAGCCTGGGGGCACAGATATCTCCGCCGAATTTCATGTTAATCCACCAGATAGCTGTTGAGATATCTCATTCTCATTCACTAAAGCGACACACAGACAGTCACACCAACACTGCAGTCCCCTGAGCCACACTGTTATCCTGGTTAAAAACGGGTTTGTCCCTGCACATTTAACAAAAAAAAAAAAGGTGCCAGGAAAGTGTTTAATTTCACCAGCTGAGCAGAGTTAAGTGGAGAAAAAGCCCTGCGTGTGACAATGCTAATGAACATTGATGATGAGGTATTAATGCAAGCTCAGTTTAATGTATTATTATTTCAGATCGTGCTCATTTGTTCCCTCGCTACATGGCTTAATTAACTTGTAACCCCATCCCTCCCATTGTTTGGGTTAACTTACACAAAATCGATCACACAAACCTCCCCCTGCTACTCTGTTTTCCTTAGCTCCCTTATCCTCTGGGTTAGGGTTTCCCTTAGCGAGCATGGCCATATGTCAGTGCAGCTAGTTTTGCTGGTAAACAGACAGACAGATATTAAAGTGGCTGAATGTACCTGATAGACGTTGTAGGCGTTGGCAGCTCTGCCCTGCAGGAACGCGGAGGGGATCCACACGTTGATCAGAGCGCGATGAGCCCTGAGTGACACAGACAACAAACCGTCCTCACTCACCACCGTCTTCTCCATCATCATCTTCAGCATTATCATTATCACTGGCAGCAGCAGCATCAGCAGTGTGTCAGCACTACGCTCGGACAGCCAGGGCAGATTACAGCTTACTATGGAAATTGAATGAAACACCTCGAAATCTAATTTGGTCATGATCTGAGAGCGGACTGAATGTAGCTTTGTTCAAAGGTAAACTTCACATAGAATAACTAACAACACTTGGAGAACAGATATTTTATGATGTGGAAACTCAAGAGGTAGGATAAATCAGTATAAAGAGATGGAAGATTGGAGAAGGAGACAGAGAAAGTCAGTGAAGATGGGAAAGTATTAGAGGAAGAGTAAAAGAGAAACAGTCTTACGTCTCAAAATCTGACAGGCTGGGGTCATCGGACGTCTGACTCAAATCACCTGGAACCTGGAAAAATAAGAGTGAGATGGAGATTCATAATGAGGAAGAGACACACATTTTTTAAACATATGTATTATACACATAATGCGCAGATAGGGCATATACACACGTGGACACACAGTGCGCAATATGCATGAGATTCCTAACCACAGGTACTTGTGCCACAGACGGTACTTGTGCAGCTGCCAAGGGGCACACGGAGAGATGCCGATGGGTAAAATAGGAAATTTGTCTACATAATGACAAGTAAGCAGCCAGCTGCACAGTACACACCTGCCTCCACCCTGAGTCAGTAACACCTTAACACCATACAGTATGCTGTCATTAGGAATGCATGGAGCCAAGATAAAATTATTAGCAAAAAGTAATAATAATGTTTCAAAACACTTAACTTAGAGTAATAAAGAAAGACTTAAATGTTCTGGTTTTATGGCTCAAATGGGTAGCCAAAAAACTAAATAGTTAAAACAGTTTCAATAATTGGCTAAAAGTAATTATAAAGAGTTAAAATTGCTAAAAGCAAAGGGGAAATGGTTTAAACATGGAGCTGTTAGAACTTGTAGAAACAAATGGAAATTTAACCAAATCAACGTAAGACTTTCAGATCACCTGTGTGAGAAAAAAGTCTGAAAGTATCCACTTTGGAAATAAATTCCACTTTAAAATCAGTTGAGATGAACACATCTGAACGTGTGAGCTCATCGGACAGGGAACCACTGAAATAAGCACCACACTGTTAACTCCTCTGAGGGCAACATCTGGAATGACTCACATGAATGTGCAGCACTGTTACTGGGTATCACTGGTTAGCAGTGGTAACCCTAATCTGACACCCTCTAACTTCTAATCATGGGAGTTTGTGTGTGTGTTCTTCGAGGCTGTCATTTGTGCACTCTTTGCAAGCTTCAGGGTCCCTTAGGGAACCACATGACCAGGCCCAGATGTTGGCTTTCTAGATGTGTGTGTGTGTGTGTGTGTCCATCTTCCCCTCATCTCTCTTGTCAAGAGCCGGCCCGCCAGCCTCTCGGCTCTCCCACAGAGACTAAAGCTGGGCTGAAACACTGTTACCACAGCCACCTTCAGTGGGGTCTCCAGCCTCCAGGCTTTGATCAAACCCTCCAAGAGACAAATACAAACACATACACAAACAAAACAAACACACTGTGAAGTAAACAGAAGAGTGGGATGAGGAGATATATGGTGAGGTACAGAGGCGGGGAGAAAGAGACTGAGGTTTGGTCAACTGCAGCAACTCTTGGGAGCTCGAAGAATGCAGGAGCCAGAGAGGGACAGACACACACAGACACACACACACACACACAGAGTGAGTGACTGGTCCAGCAGAGCAGGGCTGAAGCTGGGGGATAAGGGGTCCTATCTTCAGCCTGGGGCTCCCATCACTGCCCCTGTATCAAGTCACACTGTGGACAGACTGTGTGTTTGTGTGGCCAAACGGCTTGGAGCTCTCCTGAGCATGACCAGATGTTGGCATCCTGTGTGCGTTTGCTGTTATTGTGGAGGACAACTTTGAAAGTGGTGGGAAAAAGTAGTTTGTTTGAAGAAATGGATAGCTAGCATTAGCAAGCGATAGCCGCCGCGGTTGAACAGACACCAAAAGAGCACCGCCTCCAGAAAATCAAACTTTGTCAACAGAAACACAGAAAGATGTGAACACACACTGTTCGACTGAATGATTATCTCTGGGAGCTGCAGTGCGGCAGCATCAAAGGAAAAATGAAAACAGAGGGATCTCACAGATGACAACTTCAAGGAAAATGCAGATAACCATTATTGGCAGCCATTGGCCAGAGAGAAAAATGAGCAGAGGACCAAACAAACAGGGGGAAGTGGAGATGAAAATCAAACAACATCACTCAGAGGAGGAGTCGGGGAAATGGCAGGGTGACAGAGAGGGGAGGCAGGAGGAGAAAACCTGCAGAGAAACCAGACGAGAGGGGACATTAGTGTGTGTGTGTGTGTGTGTGTGTGTGTGTGTGTGTGTGTCTGGTCACTCACCGGGCCCCTCAGGTCAATGAGTTCCTGTCTCATCTGGACAATGAGGTGATCTTTGGCCATGAGGGATCGGTACAGGCGCTCGTTAAACTCTATCAGCTCACCGTGCATCTCGGCAACCTGCAGCACACACACACACACACACACACACACACACACACACACACACACACACGAGGGAAAAATACATAAAAAGGTAGTTGAATTAATCATGTTGTGGAACATTATTACGTAACACACAATTATGTAGAAACGGACAACAGAACGCATGTGAACACATTATGTATAGCTTCATAATATTCAAAAATACAATGCTCAGGTTTCATTTAACACACAAAAGGAAGCAGCACTCCAGGTGAGATGTAATGCATGTTGACAGCGGGACAGATTCTGGGAAACAGTCAAACCCCTGACAGAGATGGGAGGGATGGAGGCAGAGAGGGGTGAGAGACATAGAGAGAAACAGGCAGAGATGAAGAGAGAGAGAGAGTGAGGGGTGAAACCAGTTCATATCCTAAACAGTCAGACTCCTGCCAGCCTGCTAATCAATTGTCATCAGCCCTAACTAACCTTGACGTGGTGTTATTCACATCTGTGCGTGTGTATGTGTGCGCTCACGCAAATAGGGCCACGCTATTCTGTGTGTGTATCTGTATCTGAGTGTGTGTGTGTAGGTGTGTGTGCGTGTGTTCTCCGGCCTGTCTGCCTAACCAGACTGGACAGTGTGGACAGGTCTCTGTCAGGAGACTGACAGCTGTGACACACACTGTGCTGTATGGAGGACACCTGCTGTCACAGCCGCTTCAGCAGAGCGCCGTTGCCGGCTGACAGGTGAGCCAAGTTGGCTGCGCCACTGTTGGTCCAACACCGACCTTCTTCACGCATTAACTTATTCACATCCCATTTAGGAGCCCACACACTGCCATAAAGGAGGAGGAGAGGCTTCTTATGTAACAACAACAATGGTGATGAGGATCATAATAAACTTGATTTATCACAACACTTCAGATACTGAATGCTTCACAAAATCTTTTGTGTTGAAGCAGATTTGCAGATTTGATACCATTTTATATTTAGACTTTAATACTATGACAATAAAGCAAGGAAGCCATGGCCTGTGCTAAAGCATAGATGACCATAACTGTGTGCATAGTAGAACATTTGTGTAAACTAAACGTTTACTTAATGTTGTTGTTTGGGCTTCTTTTTCATTGGCTCTGTAAAGGGACTGCAGTTCTATAGCTTTTCTTCTGTATTGGCATCAATAGCCAGACATAAGCTGTGTCAACCAAGTCTTCTGACCTGAACTATTCCAACCTACAGCTCGGCCGACATCGAACGCCAACGCCCTCTGTAGGTGACGCTGCTGCAGAAACGTCAGGAGAACGCACTGTGTTAATGGCTCCAGATTTGAGAAAATTCAGTGCATTCAGTCTTTGGCAGTGGCGCCGTAGTAGTCCCAAACCATCAGTTGCCATGGCAACCGCATTGCAAAAATACAGAAAGCACAGCTACAGTACATGTGTTGTCCCCACCTCAGGAGCAGACTGCCTCTGGCTAAATAATAAAAAACATGCCCCCTCCTGCAGCCGCCTCCTGCCTCCCATACGGCCAAAGAGGAGAAACTTTTAATTGTGAAACTGAGAGATATGGACACATCAGCACTGAAATACAAATTCATATTTTTAGAGAAGTATTCGTTAACGTGGGCAAAATCAAATGTGCTACATAAAGATTAGTCTGTGCATCAGTTAGCGTGGATTAAGTCCAATCTGAGGCAAAGTATTTGGTATAACAGCCCTATTCATCACCACAGGAGCATCGATCACACTCTGAATTAGGAGGTGTGCAGTGCGTTTGACTTAAAATGCGACGGCTGTCACAGCCCATCACTGACTTAGGTGGAGCTGCTTGAATGGTCTGCAGGTGTGGTCTCTTCAGATAGCAGTTACTTGTTGCTACGCTGTTAATAAATAGCTTTTAATGAATGCAGAAGGTGCGGAGCAACAAAGGTTTTGGACAGTCAAAGGCACTCACTGTTTAAATGAATCTGTTTGCGTTAATGCAAACCAAACAGCCTGACAGCACTGAAAGACAATGATAAACACACTGGGCAAAACGCATAATTACCATTAATTGTGCGTTCAACAGGCAGAATCACGGCTACATGACTTTGTGACCCAATGTGATGCATCAAACAAGTATTGTACACGACCAGTCTCACTAAATAATACTGATCACACCACGAATAACAATAATACACAGCACTGCCTATGCAATAACACTAGTAAATGGGGTCTCCTGTAATAAATCAGTCACTCTTATTAAAACAACAGCTGCTATAAAGTTTCCCCAAACAGATCCAGCTTTGATTTGCATGTCTGTCTTTGTTTCTCAATATTACCTCTGCTACTGCAGCTCAGAAGTTATGAAGTGAATAACAATGCGCGTATCCTCAAGCAGGCGGTTAAATCTCTCTGCTGTCAAATACAGCCTGAGCTCTATAGGCGGTAATCCATCCAAAGTTTAAAGAGGCTGCAACAAGTCTGGGAGTTTTGGAAGGCCTTCAGTCGCTCGCAGCAGATTTCAGCGATAATGATTTTAACACTTTTAGATAAAAGAAGAAACTAAAAGCATATTTTTTCCACTTAAGGGTGAGAAAAACTGGAAGAGAACAGAAGCTTCTCAAATATCTGGGTACGGTTTGAGACCGGGGGAATCGAATTGCGTCAAACCATTTGGGCTCAGTTGATCCCCCCGTCTTGCCATATTTTATTTCAACTGAATCAAACAGATACATCAGTGTGTTTGGTCGACGTCTACATGTCTCTAAACAACTGGGGCTTCGGGGACCTCAGGATCAGATGGGGACGCGAAGCAATAAAACACAGCTGATGTTAATCTTTGAACATAAACCATAAGCGTCTCCGGCTCCAAAAACAAATCCCCAAACCTGACATCTTAATGCGTCTGTTTGTATCCTGGAAAACCACACTCGCACTTTTAAGTGGACTTTATGCCCATGTCCAACAGATGCCACCTCCTGTCATTTTCGAGCCAAGGAACATGAAGTGTGCGCCCTAAAACACTCTGACTGTCCTCGGCGTGCCAGCCATTCATCACCTCTATTTATTTAACCACCACAACTCTTAAATAGGACATTATAAAAGAGGGAATTAATTTTAAGCGTGAAGAAACCCAATTAATTCTCAGTGAGAGGGAGCTAATCAGTTTGCCATTCCCCAGCCGTGCTCGTGCGTTTGTCTGCATGTACAGTACAGTACGTGTGTGTGCATGCACAAGTGTGTGAATGTGTATTTAAGAGTGCACATGCTAATTTTTTATTTTTTTTTATTTTTTACAAAGACCTGTGGTCTATATTAAGCAGCGGGCTACATGCTAGCGTTACCAATCTGTTTAAACAGGCAAGTTCATTTTCTCTGAGGTTAATTATGCAGTGTCATTAAGATGCACCGCCAGGTTTTAGTGTACGTTCACTCATGCCTGGACCCTGCACGCAACGGGCATCATTCAGTTGCATTATGTTACTCTCTAACCTGGCCTTTTCATCTGTTCAAGGCCACTGAAAGGTTCGCTTCGGGCTTGCATCAGCTAAAAAATATCTGCAGGACGGGAGCCAATTAGTGGCTGCAGAAACCTCATTCACATGACACAAAATATGAAAAACTAAAAGGAGGTCGGCACGACACAAGGTGGTTATGGAGACTTCAAAAGCTAAAGGGGACTGTCAGGACGGATTAGGTTTAGGGTTTAGTTTAACTGCATACATGACAAGAAGAACAAAAGAGAACATGACAAACAATGACATAAATTGGATCCAGAGAACCTGGCATACAAACAAAACTTAATGAACAAGTCTGCTAGCGTGCGTGCATGCGTGATGATACAGCACGCGTGTCTTCTTTTACCGAGGCACTCACAACCCGAGCCAGATAGTCTTCAAGGTGATGCACTCCCTTACAATTTCCTTCAAGCCAGTGCGGCTTCAAGTTGAAAAGCTTTGAGTGTGAAACCGCAGAAACATCACAATAAACCTGACAAAGCTCAACAAGTCGGCGTAGTCGAAGTCTGACAAGCTGCTGTTGTCTGCTTTAGGCTATAAGTCCTATCTGGAGCCCTTGAAGCCACGGCTGTGTGGCTCAGGCAGGGAACTCACATAGCCACCCTGCGATCAAAGATCAGGACCAGAAATGACCAGAATGTGTTGAAATGCTCCGCCTGTGGAGCTGGAACAAGCAAAGATCTGCTTCATCTCTACTCAAAAACTATCACGGTTAAAGTTAAAAAACAGCAGTAGTAGTAAAAAAAAAAATAAAAATGTTTTAAGGAAGCACAGTGTCCTCGTCATGGTTTGAACAATGAAACTGAAACTGAAGTGCATACTGTAACTGGCTAATGTAAGGAACTCAAGACTTAAAGGTAGCATGTAAAACGTCCCATCACTGGCTGTGTTACTGAGCGATGTTTTGACAAGCGGACCCCATTTTGTCTGTACCTTTGTACCTTATGCACAGCACTGCTTACAGTGTGCAAACCCACTATCAAAGTGATACACTACACACCACTGCTGACAGTTTTATGCTGTTCTGTTGATTGACAGCTGGTAACAGTAATGTGAAAAGAAATGTAGCAACTTGCCAGGAAAGGGAAGGAAGGAGACGACTGCTGGATAGCCAGCAAACATGGACGTAAACGATAAAGGCCGGCAAATACTTTTAAAAAAAAATCAGCAATTTCTAATGAGAAAAGAAATATACTCGCTTGTTGGTGTCAATAATTTGTTTAGAGCAAAGAGAGTGGGTGTAAGCAGCACAAACAGTCAGTGGATCTATTGCAAAGACATAAAAGTCAGACAACATAACCTATGATACGCCCTGGCTGATCAAGTTGAAACTGGACTGTAAGGGAGAGAGAAAGAGAGCTGAAAGTAAACTCTGAAAACAGAAAAACATTTCAGTGGTCTGACCCCAGTATGATTAATAATGACAAATGCACTACGTCCCGTTTCCCCTGCATACGACATTACCATTCTACGTTGGTTCTTCTCTAGGTAACAAAGACAAATTGGCATCATTTCATGCAATACTGCAAAGTGGAGCTGTGCAGCTTAAAAGGTAAATATTATGTGTGGTTGTTGTTTTAAAAACGCTAAAGAGTCAGCCAGGACCAGCAGAACAAATAAGTCAAATGAAAACAAATGGAACAACACATTTCACTCTGGATAACAGCTTCACTGTTGTGTTTTATATAAAGCAGAACGATATGAGAAACAAGCTTACATTCATTCTGATTCATTTATTGACTCCAACTTAACTACAGGGTTTGTTTTGTCATCTGTCACATATTCAGAGACTGAAACAAGGTTGTTTTTTATGTTTTTGGACCTGATATAACTGAACTGGGACCAAAGCGGAGCAGTGATGTAAATCGTTGTTTGTTATCAGGCGATTTGTCTTGCCCGCAGGGTCGGTTCAGTATGATGCAGCTGTCGGCGCTGCTGGAGTCATCGCAGCTAACTGCCACCCAAGTGATGCTGACCGCACGCTCCCCTCACATGAACGCTCTCTATCAAACCGTTTTCAAAAGTGCACACGCAGTCAGACGCGCACACATATCTTCCTCCTTCACACGACGCCTTATCCTCCTCCACTGCACTCCTCTCCCATCTTTACTGAATCTCTTTGTGCGTCTCCCCCTCCTCTCCCCCTGGTGTATGATCGGATCTGAGCTGCGCCAAGCTGAGCTGGCCTGAATAAAAAGGCTAAGAAAGCTCTGGCTGGGTGGAACCCCCCAAAAAAAGAAGACAGGGAGAGAAAAGGAGCGCGGGAGCAGCTGACCCAAAACCCAATAACCTTAATTAGACGGGACACATGCGATGAACGGGTTGAAACCAGGTCAAAAGGAGGGAGAGGATATGAAAACATCAATGTACGAACAGGAACACAAGGGGCAAGGAAAGGACAGAGCAGGACAGGAAGGTGGTGGAACAGCTGATATCGGTGCCTGGGGGTCACACACAGTACAGCAGCAATGTTTACCTGCGCAGTCAGTAAGCACTCAAGCGGTGATTTCGCCTCAGTGCAGGTACACATCAAAGCACTGAGGTTTGCTCGTGCTAGTTGCATTTCTGTTACAATACTGCACAACACTTTGTCCTTTTAACAAGTAACCCCGATGCCGCTTTCTATCTAAGCAGGCATTTTGTGTTAAACTTTGTTTTGTGTTGCTATGGCGACAGACACGCATCGTGCACCCCTGGTCTGGTCTTGAACACCGCCATTCTTTTTATATCGTTCATTTCGAGGGGGGTTTCTTGAGGAGCGAACGCGTGCAAAGTTGAGCCTGCGGCACCACACGGATGCTTCATTCGCTGAAGAAGATACAGAAAAAGGTCTGGAAAGCACGACCTCCTTTCCCTGCGCATGCATTTGTATGTTGTATATGTATTTTGACATGTGCTCTGTGCGCTTCATATCTGTTTCAGTATAATCAACCCGTACGTCAATATGTCATTTATTCCAAAGAGGATCAAAACCCACACTGCTTCTAACATTACTATTAGGCCCCTACAAGGCGCTCAAACAGACATGCACATCATTCTAATGTCTGTCTTCTGCAGATCATCCCATAACTCTATTAAACTAATATATTTCTTTGAATAATTACACGTGCAGACCTTCACGATATGTGACTGTGTCATGGGATGTTACATAAAACCTAATGGCAGATGGCTTTTTGCGTCCGAATTACAACTGGGACCGTTTCATGGTGGGCAGGACACGGCGACTTGAAAGGAAAATGCTTTCATCTTTTTTTATTCATGGCAGAAGGGAGACCCAGTCGCACGGTATCAAAGGTTCATTTAAACATCTTAAACTGGGTGAGACCTCAAAGGGAATATGGCCAATACTGGGTTACTTTGTAAATCTAAATGCAGCTTGTGTCTCTATCTGTGTTCCTGACTCACTTCAGCACAGCTGCTGCTGAGCATGAAGAGACGCGGCTGAGAGTTTTGGGGGAGGGGGGGCACAAACGAGGGTGAGAAAGGACCGATATAGACATCACAAGCTGTGCTGTCCACTCTGAACCGAGGTGGAAAAGAGACACAAAGAGAGACGAGTTAGGAAGTGTGAGCACATGAGAGCGGCAGATGGACCAATAGAAAAGACAGAAATGGGAGTTTATAGAAAAGGCTAAATCTGGCCCCTGGTACAGACGTAGCTCTTTGTCACTGCCGCATCACACGGCGAGCTCCGTGAGCACTTGGATCACATATTTTTTGGTTATATAGTATTATTACTCTGAAACGCAGCAGTGATGACAATGTTAAAGTACAGTCTGTCAGCTTTAATTTCGGGGTATTTTCATCACAACCGGATGAACGCTGAGAGAACTAAAGCCCTGTCTTAGTGCATGTTCTCCCAGTCTACGAGTGCCAAAAGTATTTGGACAGATTAAGATTAGGTTTTTTTCGTTCAAAAAGTAGTCACTTTCACTATCAAGAGCCCAAATTTTAATATGCGCAGGCAGGACTTTGCCAGTATGAAGGCAGCGGATTAAATGACAGTCAGCTGGTAGCTATGGATAATCACAGCACATGGCAGTATGTTTTCACTTATTCCTGCATGAGTCTCTGTTTTCTGGATGCTAAAAGATCTACAGCATTATCGATGAACGGAAATTACCCAACCATAGCTTAGCAACCATAACTGGGCACGGATGGTTTTGCAGAGCGTTGGGTTTCATGCACCATAGAGAATGATGTCTTTCTTCTTGGCCTTTCTAAAACCCCAAAACACAAGAGCAACAGTGCACTGCGTGGATTGACCAGGGTGTTTATCTGCAAAAATGAGCTTCAGCATGTGTTAGGGTGGGGTTTCTTAAGCCGATGATGAATCGGGCTAGCCATCTCAGTACCTAAAGACATTTTAATGTCAGAATGTTCACAAGATAATGATAAGAAGATAAACTTTAATAATCTGTGCTCACGTTCGCTTTTCCCATCGGCTTGAACAGACCTGCCTCCAGTCTGTCTCCCCACTGTGTGGATGGATGTTCATGATTCAATGCCTATAGGCCTGTTCATTTAGCATACACGTCAACAGCTTCAGCCTCAATATCTCAGGTTATTTTTGATTGGTTATGTCAAGTGTATATTTAAGAACCCTTTAACCTGACTCTCATTTTAAAGGAGTAGAAACATTACAAAGTTAGCCAGAAAGCATTGTCAACGTATTCGTGGAGCTAGCTTCATTAGTTTGCTATCTAAAGCTAACAAGATTTACTAGCAGGAGTTGTCAAAAGAGGCAACAAAGAGAAGGATTGTGGGTGAGAAAAATATATAATCGCGCGAGACTTGTGCCGCCGTTTTCATGGTAAACTGTGTTAGAGGTGTGTGACGATGGAGAGCTTGACAGATGCAGCTACAGGAGCTAAAGAGGTCAGCAAACACATTACAAGTCCTCTAGTGAAGTTAACCTACCTGCTGCAGAGGTTTGGCGGCAACCACACTGCAGAGATAAAGTGTATGACTTCAACATACATGCGCATTTTCAGGCTCCATGGCAGGAACATTAAGTTTTTATTCTGCCTCTGTAGGTCTTAAATGATTCAACCAAATAGAAGCTAAATGCCCGGAAAATGTAATTGAAACACTGAAATCATTACGGCAATTTTATTTTGCATCCTAAGGTTTGGGGATGACTTGCTCCTTTCTCATTCTGGACATGGGCATGCTTACACTGAGTCTTAAAACAAGAAATCATTCAAGCAAAAGCAAAATTTAATAAGGCCTTGGAAGGCTTTTGTACTCGAAGCATGTGAGAACACTTCAAAGCAGATTCACCTGCATTATTCTGAGAAGAATAGCATGCATTATGCAGTATTTTGGCTTTTCAAGAGTCACATTCACTTGCATTACACAGCAACACAGCAAGACAACAGGCGTTATACAGGCATATCGGTTCATATTCTCCCGGTTATTTATTACCGCCTCTCCTCTCTGAACAGGGGAGATTCTGAGTCGGTGGCTTGTAATTGTTGTTCTTGTTCTTGATGTTGTTTATGGTTAATTAATGAGCTCGCGGATCAAAGGGAGAATCCCTGATCCCACTGGAAGTTTCGACCCATATCTCCTCTCTATCCTCCAAAAGCGCTCCCCGTCTACTTATCTACGCAGCAGATATAAAAACACACCATGGGAAAACAAAAGAGGAAAAAAAAAAGGGTTCTGCTGTAACTGTAACTCCTGATGTAGCTGGATTCTGTTTGTTTATTGGATGCGAGTCAGACGTCTGCTGAACAATTTCTACATTTAGTTTATTGCACAACTGCATGATGTAATGTGGCCTCAATTTGGGCCGCGAGGATCTGCCTGCTAAATCTGAATTGCAAATACATTTTTAAGCCACTTTCTCGTTATTTACATTTTGCAGGTGTCTTGAGCACGCGCATGCAGAAGCAATGGCTGACCATGGCACACACTGCCTCTGCACAGGTTTGATATGTTTATTCTCATCAACAGCCGCTGAGATTTCAACCTGAACCTCATCCTCCAGACTGAGATGTGGTTAACACATTCAAGCTTTGTAACACAGTGTTCACAAGCCAAATGGATAAATCACAAACCACTATTAGTTTGCACTGTGATATCATCTCTTCAGGCAATTCTGTTGGATCTCGGGTCTAATTAACTGGCAAACTCATTCGACTGAGACCGCGCCTGTGCCACAGTAACCTGTTTAATTTGACGGTCATCGACAGAGACTGATCATACAAAGCGGTTCATGCATCTTCAAAGCCTTCGAAAACCTTCATGCCCACATAAGGAACATCAAAGCAGAGGAAAAAGGCGTCTTTAGTTAGCGTGCGTCAAGAGTTTAATACTCAAAAATTCAGTTAATTCTGCTTCATCGGGACTGCGTGGGTGTGCTTTGATCAGATGTTATCGACAGTGATCAAACAACCCGCCGACTGCCATCGCGTTGCTAAATGCAGATTTGTGCACGGAAGTACGTGACATCGCCTTTTCCAGCTGCGCCCCTGACACTTTAAAACCGTTAGCGTGTTTCCATCCAACTGGTTTTACGCACGGTTTCAATTTGTGCACCTGAGTGGCAGAACCAGAAGAACACCAGATGTGGGTGTAACATTTCTCAAGTTCATATAGATAGAAATGCTTTTGCATCGTGTTGTTGCACCCTCTCCTACCGGTTTGATGGCGCCCAACCGGACAGTTTGCCCCGCCAACTGCTTATCTCATCGTAGTACAACAGTTTAATCGAAAAGAACATTGTTTTGCATTTTTGTTGCAGATTTTCTGGAGGTGCGGAGACTGGGCTGTTAAAAAGAGAACCCACACCTCTGTCTGAAAATCCAGTGTTCAGGTAATTTATATTAAAAGCTAATTAGAGGTGCAGTGTGTAGGATTTAGAAGGCTCTGTTGGCAGGAATGTAATATAATGAGTAAGTTTTCATTACAGTGAAAGTAAGAATCATTGTGTATTCATTAACTTGTTGTGAGTCCTTTACATCTACAAACAATGGAACGGACAAACACTGATTCCAGAGGGGGCCTTTCATGTTTTCTGTCACCGCCGTAGCTTCTCCTGCACGGCTGAAATGCGAGGGCGACAGGAAGGCCACTAAATTTGAGGCACTAGTCCTTTAAGCAGAAGAAATGGCAGCGCCTGTGAGGAACAATGTACTTTAAACATAGTAAAAATATGCCGTGATGTACTCTCTGACAATCTGGAGAGCAGAGTTGGAAAGTAAAGTGAGAGAAGGTCCTAATTCCACAACTTCTTTCAGTCTTATAAGTAAATGTATTTATGCTGCTGCACCTGCACGTCCAGCTCCCTATTAAGTTTGAAACACATGCATGTAAATAACCTCATTAGTTTTAATCAAGATTTGTTTTCATAAACCTCCAGAGTTCTGGGGTTGTTTGAGGGTGAATGTTTATTCTTGACCTTGAATGCAGCAGCGTGACTGAATAATCTTAACTCAAAGTCCACTTACAACATTTTCGCAGAGCATTGAATTACATTTCAGATGGAGCATGGTCCGTTGTCATGGTGTTGGCTCTGCTGTCGTGTGACTTGACAATGGATCTGCGTATGGAACACGATATTAGTTGGTCTTAAGTCTTAAGTCTTTAGTCTTTTTCATTAAAGAGATTTAAATTTGGTGTTCTGAAACACAAATCTACGCTGACTTCGCTAGAGACGAGTCCTTGAACGTCTCTCACTTGATGACCAGAAGCGGCTTAAAACATTCTGAGAGAGTTTGAGCATCTGAAGTGCCTGAGGAGAGGCAGTCTTTGCCATCATCTCTATTTCATCTGAAACCGCAGCTGAGAAATCCTCCTTCTCTGGGACTTCATCCTCCTTCATCAATTTCAGCTCGCTCGCCGGTAGCTGCTTTAATTATTTTAGAAATGTCTGCTGAGCCTGTGACATTTGAAAGACACTGACAATAGCAGTATTGACAACCTGCTGACATCACGCTATAACAAAGGGCACAACATCCAACAATAACAACAAAATGCCAAACCCATGGTGTTATCATCTGAGTTTCACAATTGATTAGATATATAATTAAAAATGCGGGTGGTTGCGAGTGATTTGCAGGCCCCTGGGTTCAGGGGGGTGGTTCTGTGCTGTACACTGCACTTTCAGCCTGACACCAACAGCTTGTGCGCGCTGATAAGAGGATGTGTTACATCACTACCTGCCCACCTTTTCCTTATCACTCGGGCCTCACAGATCAATGTCATGCAGTTTTGCTGTTTCTCAGAAACCTCAGTGGACACGTTCACTGCTTTATGAAATTTGTTTTGATTACTCGCAGACGGAGAAAAGCGCAGCACAATAAAGTCAACAATTAAAATGATTATGCCTCTATCCCCCCGAGTAGTTGTATTTCCACTTTATTCCTTCTTTCATCTCTCTACATCCCCCTGCTTTTCACTCATTGTCTTTTCTCACCCTTTGAGCGTCTCCCTTTCCTTTCATATCAGCCACCGGCCCATTGGGATATGTTAAAGCGCCCTCCTACTCCTGACAGCTTTTTTAAAACCCACTCGGATCAGACGTCCATGCAGGTTCAACCCCACTCATCCGGACAGACATTCGAACATCTGGTGAACACATGCTCGCACACATGAACACACCTCATATCATATCGCTCCCTCAGTGTTTACAGCTGAGAGGTGCGGGAGTAAGAGGCATGATGAAGCGAGTGAGAGGGCGGCAGGAGAAGAGAAGGTCCCGGAGTCATCGGAGGGTAAAAATAAATGCTTCCTCCTCAAGTCACCGCTCCGTGTCAGGCTACGCTCTGAGTCAGTTTGGTTAAATATGGGCTTGAGGTTGAGCAAAACTCAGGGGAGCGGTGATATAATAGAAAACATGAATGACGAATTCAGGTGGGATAAACATGTGTTCACGTAATAGTGGAGTTAACACTACAGCCGATTCTCTGCGTGTCTTTGAACAGGTGGATCAGACCTGCAGACAGTGGCAGAACATTAGAAAACTGCTTGTGCAGCTGCTTGGCGACACAAGGTTCAACTGGGCTTAATTAATTGTAAATGATAAACGCTAAAGGATAAACAGCACAGAGGAACTGCCATTAAAGTTGCACTAATCAATACTTTTACATTATTAATGGATCAAGTGACCATGTGTAAGGTGAAGGATCTGCTCATAGCACTGAACCAGAGTCTGCAGTTGCCCAGCTGATGGACGCTGAACTCCAAACACATGTTCCATTAGTTCTACCCCCACAAGTAGCCAAAAAATCCACTTGTGCAACTTAAAAGACGAGTGTGCAGGAAAGCTATGTTGGCTATCGATCACATGTGAAGTCTGTGGCCACTAAGCAGACGGATTTTAATTAATACAGCAGGGGCTTTGGAATTCTCAATTTGATGCAATCCATCCTTTGAATAAAACCTGTCAGAACCTGTTACTGCATTAAGTCCTAGAAAGCATAAAACAACTGAACTGCAGCTCTGCACTGAGGCTTTTCACAAGACATCACATGGGTGATGTTCTAGTTAAACCCACTCCTTACCCTCCCACCGCCAACCCAAAGTCACTGGCCACTGGCAAAAACACTTTGCATGCCAAATCTGCTTTTAAACCACTTTCATTTGGATTTTTATTTTATTTTACAACAGAAGAGGACGAGGAGGCAAAGAGCATAGGGCGCCTTGAGATGTAGCTCAAATACAAACAAAGTCAAAGTCAATACAATGCATTAGCATCATTAAATTAAAACTGAACTAGGTCACAAATACAGCCGTGCTTCCCAGGTTAACGAAGGCTGAGGCCTGTCCAATATTTATTTGCGTCTGGCTGGCCTGTATGTATCTAACAAGGCTCGATGTGACATTTTCAAAAATCAATAACTCGGTGGCTCAGATTTTGTCTCAGTCGCTGCGGCGAGACAGCTGAATCAGGAGCGCTGACGGCTGCTCGTGTAAATCGCACAATTTATGAAACCTCGCATCAGGACCAGAGCGACAGCGCTGCTGACCCTACATTAATTTAAAAAAAAAAAAAAAAACCATTTCCCTTTCATCCATTTCATACAGATATCACAACTGTGAAAACAGCTTCCTGTGTCTGTCCTGTTTTCTTGCTCCCTCTCCTCTGTGGCTCAGGCTGCAGCTGATATCATTAGCTGAAGAGCCTGATTTCACCTTTTTACTGTGTTTCCACCGTTTCAGACAACTTGTAACATCGCAGTAATATGGAAAACACTTGCGTTCCACATGACAGGGTTATTTGAACAAAAACCATCTGAGCCTGGCTGATCTGGGACCAGAGGAGAGCCCGTTGTGTGATTGTGTCCCACACCGGTGCTCCACGCCCGCTGCGAAAGCCAGATCCACACCGACGGCCGAGCAAATGGACAAATAAATAAGTAAACATCATTAAAAATGCACCACACATACATGTTCATGAATAAGTGAAAAGATGATTTGGCCAAACACCGGCGAGATTATTTCTTATTAAAGAAATATAAAACTGTGGATTAATTATTCATAAAAAGCCCCCCTCCACACACACACACACACACACACACACACACACACACACACACACACACACCACACCACACACACACACACACACACACACACACACACACACACACACACACCTACCTCAATCCCATTAGAATACAGACGCGATATCTTTATTTTCCTGATGTCGCTCGGAGTGTTTCCTCATTTGTCAATCTAAGAGGAAACCGGACACAACTTTCCCGCCTGATGTCCAGATCTTCACCGTGCACTGCAATCGATACTTTTGAGGAGAACCTGCTCGGGGAATAGCTCCCGGTGCTGTTAAGAGTTTTAAATCAATGCAGCTGCAGAAAGTACAATTTTCTCCTTTATTTAGACAGAGTAGCTGGTGAGGATTTTCCATCCCCGTGCGCAGCTCTCACAAGCCCCAAAAAACTTTTAAACATGTTTTATTGTTCTTTCCTTAACTTCGCTCGCTAACGTAGCGATTCAGGTGTCAATGCAGAGCTCC